>OZ010630.1:9821923-10404423 GCA_963932165.1 Pimpla rufipes
GCGACGGCGGAGCATGATCTGATGCTTCAGCGTGCGCTCAATCGTGGGGTGCGCCTTATATTCAATGCTCGCGCGATAAGCATATTACCCCTTATTTTCGGCGACTTGGGTGGCTGAAGATTTTCGAGCGTCGTAAGCTATTTCTCGGGGCGTTTGTGTTTGCGGTCAGGAAGTCGGGGGAACCGCGTTATATTTGCGACAGGATTGCCGCTCCTCCTCTGTGTGAGCCGGTACATTGTACGCGTTTTGTGGCACTTGGGTCTGGCTGTTCCATACCCGTTGCGCGCACGGCGTGTTACCAGCGGTCCTTCACAGTCGCGGCGTGCGAGCTGTGGAACTCGTTTGCCCCGGTTTGCGAGATTGTGCGTCCGTTGGGCAGTTTAAGGCGTTGTATAGGGATTTGCTGTTGCGGGAGATGCCCTAAGCGATTTATCATTAGTTTTGTATTATTATTGTTTGTACTTTTTCTTTTTCTTTTTTGTATTATCTTCGGCGTTGCGAGCTTGGGGTTCTCTCTCTTTTGCGTTTTCTTTTGTATGATTTTCTTTTTCTTTGCGTTTATTTTCTATATATTAGTGCACACTTTTTTTTATTATTATCGTGTTTTTTTCCTCTGTTATTTCTATTTTTTTATTTTTTTTTATTTGTATCATTATACTTTTGCTTTTTGTTTTATTTTTGTATGAGTTGTGTACGGGATTGTGGGACGGTGCTCTTAGGGGCTTTGCCCCAGGGCACGCAATAAACGTCTCTCTCTCTCCCCCCCCTCTCTCTCTCTCTCTCTCTCTCTCCCCCCCCCCTCTCTCTCTCTCTCTCTCGACATTGAGATGTTCTTGGGGGATGGCTGTGGGCGGTGTCGGTAACGGTGATAGCGGTGGGAATCTCGGCTTGGGTGGGAGGTATTTCAAGATTCTTGACAATTTGACGTAACACATATTTTTGTTTCAAAACTTATTCCCCCTTTATTTTAGCGGCACCGAGTCAACGATGATACTACTTCTCACTACCCGAATGATGGATTATTTATCTCACTTGTTTATGCTGAGAAAGGAATCAAAACCACTTCTATATCTACCCTCATTTACTTCACTATACTTGTCGTAATAAATCCATATTTCGACGAACTCCAACAGTCTGAACACATTTGCTTCAACTGCATCTAAGACATATCCGTAACATGATCATTGTAAACATGTTTGAGATTCATTACATCCTGCTTGAATACTACTATAAAATTTGCATTATCACGTACGAGATGTTTGGGGATACGAGCATACGTCTGACAGAGATAAAAACAATCCACAATTTCATGCCTCCCCATGGAAAAATAGGCTCTGATATTATCCTGTTTTTCAGATGCCACATCATCACATATAAATATTGAGTTTGGACGTCCATCGCAAGGTGTCACCACTTGTTCATGCTTATTCAAGGGGAAACATTCAATTCCGTTTATGGGTTTGAGTAATCGCTCGAGCAATGTATATTTTGGTTGCCCGAGCGATTTTAAATAAAGATAGACATTCTCAAACCTCAAATCATTGGGATGTATTACTAGAGTGATCAGAGCATTGGTTTTACCGCAATTCGATAGTCCGCAGAACTACTGCACGAATACTATCTGGCAAGAAATGTCCATAGCGTTTTTGCTTTTTCTCCCCTCGCGTAAATTTATCGAAATTTATTACAGGTAGCCCCCCTTGACGAATAGTCCCTTTCTCCGAGCCCATCTTATGCACGACTAATGGGATAGACACTATAATATGGAGTTTTATACAATTCATTCGGCAGTTGAGCATTCGCCTTCCAGCGGGTACGATCATGCATCGCAGTAGTAGCTGTGTGAAGACAAAGTGTGGTAACGGTTTGGTTAACAGTCTGATTAATAAACTCCCCGTTGAGTGGCATCTACCGGGATATCAGTACAGTGGACCAGGTACAAAATTGGCTAAACTTCTCGCTCGAGGCGATCGAGGTATCAATCCACTGGATGCCGCTTGCAAGCAACACGATATCCGAAAAATCGTGAAAATCTTGAAGATAGACGTGCGGCAGATAAAGTTTTAGCTGAAGAAGCTTGGAAATGTGTCTCGGCTAAAGACGCCAGCATTGGAGAGAAAGCGAGTGCTTGGGCTGTGACAAACATCATGAAGGCTAAAAGAAAATTTGGTATGGGTTTGAAGCGAAAGAAGAAAGCGAAGCAGAACAATGGCAACAGTGTTAGCTGGAAAATAGTTATCCGTGCTGCTAGGAAAACGATGACTCATAACACTAATCCTCGAGTAGCTATTACGTCTGCACTAAAGGGGGCTCAAGCAGCTGTGAAGTGTGGTGGGGGTAAACGTAAATTGCGCACCCCTCGAATTCTGGCAGTACCACGTATAATTGGTGGTTTCCTGCCATTCCTGGTGCCAATTTTCGCCGGTCTTAGCGCTGCTGGTGCATTGTCCGGGTGCTGCAAGTGTAGCCTAAGCTGTAAATGCCGCTGAAGCTGCTAAACGAGAGTTGGAGGAAAGTAAGCGGCATAATAGAACGATGGAGGCCATTAGCTTGGGGAAAGGTCTGGGTGTTCATATCGCGACAAAAAACGTGAAATAACGCTACCACGCCAACTTCTAACCGATGCCGATCTGCTGAAGTATGCAAAAATCATGAAAATACCCCATTTCCAGGGAGTTTTTATGCGAGATAAATTGCCAAAAAGTGGACCGTTGAGATGTGAATCGGCTATTGTTAATTTGGATGACAATGCGGGGTCCGGAACACACTGGGTTGCATATAAAAAGAGTAGAAAGAGAGTCGGACAGTTTTGGCGATCTTCAACCACCGTCCGAACTTTTAAGATATTTTGGTGTTGGTAGCGTGAATTATAATTATAAGAGTTACCAAGAGTACGACACAATTGAATGCGGTCATTTGTGTCTAAAGTTTCTCTGTCGACAATTAAACCGCAAAGATAAATATTCACTGTATAAAAGTAAATCATGATTATTTATAATCTGTTGTTAATTTACCGTCATCATGGACGATAGTTTTACATGGACTATATGTGGATATCCCGTGCTTGAAGCGCAATACTTTCCCACTATTGAGCTTTCACCCAACAAAAATTATACTCTCGGACACATGGAATTATTGACCTTTAATTCTATTCCGAATATAGATGATGGTAATAATAAATTTTACGTGGGCAATGAAACAGTAATTATACCAACTGGCAGCTATGAAATTGAGGAAATTCACACGTGCTTGCAAACGGAGTTGGCGAAAAAGAATATTATCATCAATATTAAACCGAATAATAATACTTTGCGTAGTGAAATAGAGTGTAATCGCGATATCAATTTCATGCCTCAAGATTCCATTGGACGTCTGTTGGGATTGACTCCACGTCGCTTGGAAGCTAATAAAACGCATGAATTCGATGTCCCTGTAGCCATTCTCAAAGTAAATGACCTACGAGTCGAGTGTAACATAACCGCAAGAGCATATATGAATGGGTGTAAAGTCCACACGATCCATGCATTTTTCCTGTTCGTACCACCTGGATATAAAATGATTGAAGTTCTATCACATGTAATTTATCTACCAATTACGAGCAGAATAATAGACAATATACAACTTCGAATAGTTGATCAAGACGGGGATTTAGTAAATTTTCGTGGTGAAGTTATAACTATTCGGTTGCACATAAAACATAATGCGTATAGTTTTCAATCAAGCTTACAATAATAATAATAATAATCATAATAAGACATCATCTTGCATAGGTGTAGCCAGTCGTCGACCAACTCTCAAAGTACTAACACGTCACAACGTGTTATGCTTGAAGAATTTGGGCCTCCAAATTCGTGGAAAAAACGCATAAAACAATTTTTATTCTGCGCTCTCTGCATTTGTTGTACTATATGGAGGGTGAAATAGTAAATATTCATAATCCTATCATCTTTGATGAATCAATAATACAATGTGAGATCCATGCTCACCAACCGTATGCATCGGCATCTTTTAATAACAGTGATGGGATACGTATTTCTGTGCAACATCAAAATATGTGCATACTACCCAGTAAAAGTTCTGTACATATATGTGGAAAATTATCTAAAGGTGATGGCACACCGCTTCTCAGCATATCTCTTGTCAATAATGCCATATATTATTTACTTGACGAAATGCGATATGAGTTAAATGCTATAGAAATTGATCGAAATAAAAATGTTGGGCTTACAAGTCTAATAAAGAGATATTCATCTCTGAGCCCGGGTAAGAGTACCATGCTCGAAAACGCAGGTTGGCTTGACGTTGAAGAAACAAATCAAATTGTAAATGCAGCGGGCTACATTGATCTTTGTATACCGCAGAATTTGTTGCTAGGTTTCGCCGAAGATTATCGACAATTTGTCGTGAATTGTCGTGAGTTGATTTTATCGAGATCAAAGACTGATGATAATGCTGTTCTGCAGACTGCTGCGGAAGCATTCAAGCTTGTATTTAAAAAAAATTGAATAGCTAGTACCATATGTGACAATCTCTGATCAACGCAAAATACAACTTTTAAAGTTTATCGCTAAAGATTCGCCGATTTCCATGAATTTCGGAACGTGGGAATTGTATGAATATTCGCTGCTCCCCGCCACCTCTAAGCACGTGTGGACAGTTAAGACGTCCGCTCAGTTGGAAAACCCGCGATATGTCATTCTGGCGTGACAAACGAATCGAAAAAATAAGAAAGCAAAAATGCGAGTCAATTTGACCATTGTAAAGCCACCGACGTTGAACTATTGAAACGGCGGGGTTACCATCCGGGCGGACCGACGGTCGGTAACCCGCGAGGGGGTACCCTACGGGGCTCATAGAGGGGTGTGAGATAGGGGGTTGGTGGGTACAAAGTCCACCCGTGACGGCTAGGGGTGGAAAGAGTAGGGCTTGAACCTACATAGGTATAGGGGTGCTGTCAAATTGGGGTATAAAAGGGGTAGCTGAAGCGGCAGTCGGGGCATTCTATTTCAGCCACCAGCAACGCCGCAACCAGCCAGGGGAATGAGGATAGGACGAGCCGAGCTGTCAGTCGACCGGAGAGCACCGCGGATAGGCCAGGCCTTTAGGACCGCGACGCGACGCGACGTCGGCGATTGGGCGAGGAGCCGGACTACGGACATAGCCAGATTACACTCAGATTTCTGCTCTCCGGTGACAAGAGAAGGCGACAGGCGGGTTGGACTTAGGCGGAATTGGGTCGTTGTGGAGGATATTCGGCGAACAGAACCAGGAGTAATCAAAATTAATAAAAAGTGAACGTGGAGATAGCCGGGGGGAGCGGGATACAGGGAAAAGTGACGCGATCCAGTTGAAAGTTTAGAAAGCGAAAAGGGGAATTAAATTACAGAGTTCAGTAGGATCCTCGAGGCACGGTTATTCCGGTTGGCGTCGATGCGGTAGGATTTCCGGCCAGTTTAACACCTCACACGCCACATTTGAGGTACTGAAACCCGGAGAAAAATACGAAAAACAGGATCCGAGGTGTCGAGCGTGACACCCCCCCCCCCATATCGAGCCGCAATCTGGCAGAGACTGCCGTGTTACAGCTGTGCGCGTGGGTCATAGATCGCGATCCACGGCGATCGATAGAGGGGCGGACTCCAGTGCCGCGCGCTAGGAGTGGGGTGCGCGCAGTGAGCTCTCGCGGGCAGCGAGCAGCGACGCCGCAGGCCATGCTTTACAGACCGATAATGTCGCTCGCGGATAATCTGTTACCACCGAATCCTGGACAAATTCGAGCCGCGTCATCGGGTAATGATTTGTACGGCACGAGGGCGCCAGAAGCCCGAATCGATCAAACCGAGCGACGGGACCCTGAGCCCACCAAAGCGACTGGATTGGCCGACCAGCTGGGAGGTAGCTAGGCAATGAGCTAGAGAATACGGGTGAACACGCGAGGCAGGCAATTAGCGGTGAACGCGAACGAAATACAAGCGAGAAGATAGGAAAATGCCCCGCGAATAGCTACTATTATACACATTATTATTTATGATATCTCACAGCGTGATGTAATTATTATTATTATTTATCAAATATCTCGTTATTATTGTTATCATTATTTTTGTATTATTTTCATGTTATTTCACGCTCAATATAGTCCATTTTACCTTCTACCTCGTCTGATTTATTTAATCACTCCCTGTTCGGTTTCCGCCAGAAAAATAAAATTTAATGTCGACGGATGTGTACCGCGTTACATTATATTTAAATTCGCAATGTTATCTTTATGGAAATTTAAACCTCAATATATATCAAAATCAGGATGCTTTGCTCTATGAGATGTACGCAAACTTCCAATCTACGTATTATAATCGTGAGGCGGAACCGTGTTTGGACAAATCTTGATTTCTAAAATATGCTCCTCTCGTTGTCATTGACTGTTCAAAGCAATGTCACGTGCCGTGTCTCAGTGATGACATTTTCAATTGATTTATTTCTTTTCGAATTTAATACTAATTCAATATTTTCAAAGTTTTCAATTCAAAGTTATCTATATTCTCCAAAATTATTAGATTGTTGAAATGACGGACGAGTATTATTCATTCATTTACTGAATTAATAATGCCCATCCGGCATGCTCCAAGAATCTGGAAAGCAGTTCCTTATCGCACTGCGGGCTCAGGTAGCACGTCTTGGCCGTGCGAGACAAACTCTCGGGCTTTTCTCACGTAAAATAGGCTGACGATGCTGACCATGCCGAATTCTTTCCCTCTGCATCACCAGATTTCTCGTCATAATGTTAAATCAAAAACTGGGGAATAAATTAGTCTCCAGGTACACGCCAGAACGGACAGTTCGGTCTGGAGTAAAGTCCTTAAATTTGCCTTCACGCGGCGACAGTAAACTCCTCTTAAATATCGACACTTGCCAGTAATTCGCCGTGAATAAGACGAAGGCACTGTGCTCGAGATTTTGAAGTTGTTCGCATAGTGATTTAAGTCAATTCAAGTTATATCTCTCTATATTATAAAAAGATCTCGCCGCCGCCGCCGCCACCGCCGCCGCCGTGTCAAGAATCGAGGGGGGGAGTCAGCTTCACCAAACCGCACAGTGAAGGTGACCTGGGAAGGGACTTCGGATGATTTTTTCTAAGTCCGTCAAGGGGCCCTTGGGCCTGAATTTTTCTAAGTCCTCCAAGGGGCCCTGGGGCCTGAATTTTTCTAAGTCCTCCAAGGGGCCCTGGGGCCTGAATTTTTCTAAGTCCCTTAAGGCCCCCTATTCTGGGTATTATAAAATACTCAGATATATTATCTCTATATTATAAAAAGATCTCGCCGCCGTCGCCGCCGCAGCCGCCACCGTGTCAAGAATCGAGGGGGGTCAGCATCCGGGGGGGTGGGTCAGCATGCCCCGGTTGTTGACCCCCCGCCGGGGTGGTCGAGGCTGGCCGGGGTCAAATGACACACCCAGGCCTGATTTTTATCTAAGTCCCTCAAGGGATTTGGGCTGTTTTTGTCTATGTCCCTCAAGGGGCTGTTTTTTTTCTAAGTCCCCCAAGGGACTTGGCGGGCCTATGTTTTTGGAAAAGCACTAAGAAAAATCTGGTATTTCGGAGTCTATATTTTTGAAAAAGGCAATGGAAAGATCCGCGCTTGGGGGCCTATGTTTTTGGAAAAGGACTTAGAAAAATCAGGCCTTGGGTGATTTATGGTTTTGAAAATGAAAAACTTATATGTGAGCGCGCGAACGAGGGATAGGGGATCTGAGGAACGGAAGTTCGGTCCCGATGGATATGGATTCTCAGCGATGGGAGGGACGTCCCGAGGGATAGGGGTTCTGAGGGATGTGGGTCCCGTGATAGGTAGGATTAAATTATGTAGGGTTAAGTTAGGTAGGGTTAAGTTAGGTAGGGTTAAGTTAGGTAGGGTTAAGTTAGGCAGGGTTAAGTTAGGTAGGGTTAAGTTAGGTAGGGTTAAGTTTGGTAGGGTTAAGTTAAGTAGGGTTAAGTTAGATAGGGTTAAGTTAGGTAGGGTTAAGTTCGGTAGGGTTAAGTTAGGTAGGGTTAAGTTAGATAGGGTTAAGTTAGGTAGAGTTAAGTTAGGTAGGGTTAAGTTAATCAGGTTTACGGCGTCAAGGGAGGGGAGCGCGCGAAGCGCGCAGGGGGCGCAGCCCCCAAATCTCTCTATAGTATAATAAAAAGATCTCGCCGTCGCCGTGTCAAGAATCGAGGGGGGTCAGCAACCGGGGGGGGGAGGGGTCAGCATGCCCCGGTTCCTGCCCCCCCCCCCCCACCCCGGGGTGGTCCATAGTAACCGTTTCCATGGCAACCATTGCCATAGTAACTGTTTCCATGGCACCCATTACCATAGTAACCGTTTCCATGGCAACCATTGCCATAGTAACCGTTTTCATGGCAACTATTGCCATAGTAACCGTTTCCTTGGCAACCATTTCCATAGCAATCGTTTCCATGGCAACCGTTACCATGGCAACCATTGCCTTAGCAACCGTTACCATGGCAACCATTGCCTTAGCAACCGTTACCATGGCAACGATTCCATTGCATTTTCAACGAGTGGTATCAAGTTGGCCATGGAATTTTCAGCGAGTGGTACCAAGTTGGCCATAGCATTTTCAGCGAGTGGTATTAAGTTGGCCATGGAATTTTCAGCGAGAGGTATCAAGTTGGACATGGACTTTTCAGCGAGGGTATCAAGTACTCCATGGAATTTCCAGTGAGTGGTATCAAGTTGGCCATGGAATTTTCAGCGAGTGGTATCAAGTTGGCTATGGAATTTTCAGCAAGTGGTATCAAGTTGGCCATGGAATTTTCAACGAGTTGCATCCAGTTGGCCATGACATTTTGGGCGAGTGGCATCAAGTTGGTCATGGAATTTTTGAAGAGTGGTATCAAGTAGGCCATGGAATTTCCAACGAGTTTTTCGTGAAGGCCGGGGTCAAATGACACACTGGAGGTAGAATTTTTCTAAGCCCCATGAGGGTTCCCGAGTGATAGGGGTTCCGAATACAGGGGTTCCCGAGAGAAAGGAGTTCCGAGTACGAGAGTTCCCGAGGCATAGGGGTTGGAGTATGGGAGTTCCCGAGGCATAGGGGTTCGGAGTATGGGAGTTCCCGAGTATGGAGGTTCCCGAGAGATGGGAGATCCCGAGGGACAAGTTAACCCTACCTAACTTAACCATACCTAACTTAACCGTTCCGCGTAACGGGGTTCCCGAGGGATAGGGGTTCCGAGTATGGGGGTCCCGAGGGATATGTATTTCAAGTATGGGAGTCCCAAGGGATAGGGGTTTTGAGAGATGGGGGGACCCGAGGGACATTGATGCTGAGGAATGGGAGGGACGTCCCGAGGGATAGAGGTTCTGAGGGATGGGGGTCCCGAGTTAGGTCGAATTAAATTCAGTAGGGTTAAGTTAAGTAGTGTTTAGTTAATTAGGGTTCAGTTAGATAGGGTTAAGTTAGGTAGAGTTAAGAGCTAGGTAGGGTTAAGTTAATCTGGGTTAGGTTAGATAGGTTTAAGGCGCTGAGGGGGGGGGAGCGCGCGAAGCGCGCGGGGGGGCGAAGCCCCCCCCCCTGGGGTTGGCGCGCGAAGCGCGCAGGGGGCGCAGCCCCCTAGTATACAATATATATATACTAGGGGGCTTCGCCCCCTGCGCGCTTCGCGCGCTCCCCCCCCCTCAACATCTTAAACCTACGTAACCTAACCCTGATTAACTTAACCCTACCTCACTTAACCCGACCTAGCTTAACTCTACCTAACTTAACCCTATCTAACAGAACCCTACTTACTTAACTACTACCTACTTAAATAAACACTACCAAACGTAACCCTACTTAATTTAATTCTACTTAACTCGGGACCCCCATCCCTCAGAACCCCTATCCCTCGGGACGTCCCTCCCATCCCTCAAAATCCATATCCCTCGGGACCCCCCATCTCTCAAAACCCCTATCCCTCGGGATTCCCATACTTGAAATCCATATCCCTCGGGACCCCCCATCTCTCAAAACCCCTATCCCTCGGGACTCCCATACTTGAAATCCATATCCCTCGGGACCCCCATACTCGGAACCCTTATCCCTCGGGAACCCCGTTACTCGGAATTATTATTCGTCGAGATCTCCCATCTCTCGGGAACCTCCATACTCGGGAACTCCCGTACTCCGAACCCCTATGCCTCGATAACTCTCGTACTCGGAACTCCTTTCTCTCGGGAACCCCCATGTAACTTAACCCTACCTAACTTAACCCTACCTAACTTAACCCTGCCTAACTTAACCCTACCTAACTTAACCCTACCTAACTTAACCCTGCCTAACTTAACCCTACCTAACTTAACCCTACCTAACTTAACCCTACCTAACTTAACCCTACCTAACTTAACCCTACCTAACTTAAACCTACATAACTTGAACCTACTTAACTTAACCCTACCTAACTTAACCCTACCTAACTTAACCCTGCCTAACTTAACCCTACCTAACTTAACCCTACCTAACTTAACCCTACCTAACTTAACCCTACCTAACTTAACCCTGCCTAACTTAACCCTACCTAACTTAACCCTACCTAACTTAACCCTACCTAACTTAACCCTACCTAACTTAAACCTACATAACTTGAACCTACTTAACTTAACCCTACCTAACTTAACCCTACCTAACTTAACCCTGCTTAACTTAACCCTACCTAACTTAACCCTACCTAACTTAACCCTACCTAACTTAACCCTACCTAACTTAACCCTACCTAACTTAAACCTACATAACTTGAACCTACTTAACTTGAACCTACTTAACTTAACCCTACCTAACTTAACTCTATCTAACTTAACCTTACCTAACTTAACCCTCCCTAACTTAACCCTACCTAACTTAACCCTACCTAACTTAACCCTACCTAACTTAACCCTACCTAACTTAAACCTACGTAACTTAACCCTACCTAACTTAACCCTACCTAACTTAACCCTATCTGACTTAACCCTATCTGACTTAACCCTACCTTACTTAACCCTACCTAACTTAACCCTACCTTACTTAACCCTACCTAACTTAACCCTACTTAACTTAACCATACCTAACTTAACCATACCTAACTTAACCCTACCTAACTTAACAATATCTAACTTGACCCTACCTAACTTGACGCTACCTAACTTAATTCTATTTAACTTAATCCTACCTAACTTAATTCTATCTAACTTAATCCTACCTAACTTAATTCTATCTAACTTAACCCTACCTAACTTAACCCTACATAATTTAATCCTACCTATCACGGGACCCACATCCCTCAGAACCCCTATCCGTCGGGACGTCCCTCCCATCGCTCAGATTCCAGCCCAGGGGATCCTTGAGGGACTTAGAAAAATTCCAGCCCAAGGGGGCCCTTTTGACATGGAATGCCCTATATATCCTACACGGCGGCGGCGGCGGCGGCGGCGGCGGCGGCGGCGGCGGCGGCGGCGGCGGCGGCGGCGGCGGCGGCGGCGGCGAGATCTTTTTATATTATAGAGGGATATTGTGTATATATATATATATATATATATATATATATATATATATATATATATATATTGTGAGGAATTTCCCTGTGAGGGGACTCACAACCCCGGCTCTTACCCGCCGGGTGACTCGGATCGTAAGACAGCTCGAAAAAGGTAGCTCGAAGCTCGATAAAAGAAATCACTGCAACATACTCCTGACCCGAATCACCACTGAAGGCAGATGGAACGGTAGGGATCGAACCCACCGACGACTGGGCGCCAGATACCAGAGTATCGCCGGGGAATCCCGGCTTAAATTCGTCGTCGGTACGGTCAACCCGATCCGAATCACCGGCGGGAGCGGTGAGAGCCTTAAGAGACCCCGACTGGCTCAGGCTCCGCGAGCTGGATGTGGTAGAGGGGCGGTTCGATCTAAGGAGCAACAACAACGCGAAGCTTCGGGAAAAATCAGGGCTTTATTAAGCAATTCCCGGGCTGCACTCGGTCGTTAGCCGAGGCGCAATTACGGTTATAAATTCGGATTGACAAACGATCTGGTCGATAGGGCTCGAAACAAAAAAAAACAAGGGGTTCGATACAAAAATAACAAGAGAATAAATCATAATAAATAATCAATTTGAAAATAAGGGGGCTTGATATAAAACTAATACAATGAAATAAATAATAATAAATAATCAATTCGGAAATAAGGGAGCTCGATATAAAAATAATGCAAGAAAATAAATAGTAATAAATATTCAATTTGGAAATAAGGGAGCTCGATATAAAATAATGCAAGAAAATAAATAATAATAATTAATCAATTTGAGAATAAGGGAGCTCGACATAAAAATAATGCAAGAAAATAAATAGTAATAAATAATCAATTTGGGAATAAGGGAGCTCGATATAAAATAATACAAGAAAATAAATAATAATACTTAATCAATTTGAGAATAAGGGAGCTCGATATAAAAATAATGCAAAAAAATAAATAATGATAATTAATCAATTTGGAAGTAAGGGGCTCGATATGAAATTAATACAAATAAATAATAATAACTACTCCATTTGGGAATGCGGGGCTCGATAAAACATAAAAGGAAAACAATAACTAATAGCGATTAATATGTTCGGTCACGGATAACGAATTAACGGAAACGAATAATCGCAATAAATAATCTATAGGGATGCTAGGCTCGAGTCGTAGGTAGCCGCAGGTAAGTCTCCTCTCGTAGGTAGACGAAGGTAAACGAAAACCGTAGGTAATGGCGCGTAATTCGCGGCTCGTAGGTAATCGGAGATAATTCACGAACTATAGTTTGTGGCGGGTATTTCGTCGATCGAAGGAAGCGGGTCCACGAGAGAGAGAGGCAGAGAGCGATAATAATACGAGCGAAACGACAATCGAAAAATATGAAATACGAAATAAATTGGCGCGGATAATCGAAGGTAAATATTCGGGCTCGGCGATACAACGAAGAGAGCGAAGGGGGAGAGGGAGACAGCGCGAGCCCGAACGCGCGCGAAGTAAACACGGGCCTCGCGACCTCGAGCGAGTCGCCGGCCGGTAGGCCAGAATCAAAACAAGGGCGTGCATCGGTCCTCCCGACTATCTCGTCTAGCGAGGCGAAATATTCAGCGGCGGATAATGAATGGAATAATTTTACGCAAGCACTCAATCTAATTAAATACAATACGATATAACTGCGAGATCCCGAGACGGCCGTCACGCGCGAGAAAAGCAAAACACCACGCAAACAACGCAAAGAACTAGAACCTCGCGCGGACAGCCGAACCCGGAACCGCAGTTAGCAACGAACAAACGGATTTTACGACTAAGGGAGAAAATATGCAAACGGAAGGTAGCGTTAACAGTACTCGCCGAAGAGAGCGTCGACCAAATTCCGGGCCGAGCATTGTTCGCGCCCGGCAGGCTGCCGGGTGGCCGCACGGCCAGCCGTCCTCACGCCTCAATAAGCCCAAATATTCATTAAAAAAAATGCTAAAACTTACGTGGGACGGTCGGCTCGCACGGCCGAACAACGCTCGGCTACATACGATCAAATTTGGAGGGCCAGGGCTCACCGGGAATTTCCGTCGTCTCGATGACGAAGTCCTCGGGTCGATGGCGTAGATCGCTCGTCGCTCGCTCGATGGTCCGGCAAGGAAGAAGGAGGTGTTGTGTCGCCTGCGTGGCGACGATCTATTCTCTCCCCACCCTGCCCACTCGCCGGCCGCCTCGCGCGCCCGCACGCGGGTGGTGCGTCGCTTGCTCGGCGGCGTCTGCGGCCGCGTCGGCGCGTCGCCGCGCGCGCGGTGGCGCGCGATTCAATTTGAATCCGGCCACCGGCGTCCTTTGGCCTGGATCTTCGTGGTCGAAGGTAGCGGCGATTTTCAGGCGCGTGTCCACCACTCCGGTGTTCCTCCTCCGACCTCGGGCTGCAGCAAAATTCGCGGGAACGCGGATATCTTTCCCGCGGATCCAACAGCCACACCGAGAGAGCGCGGGGGGCCCTCACCCGGGAAGTCGAGGCCTACGACGCGTCGGCGGTATTGGCCCCCACAACATAAGTGCAACGCTGCAATTCAGGGTGGTCCAGCGCCAGGTTGGGAAGTCGTGGGGAGGCGGGTGGCTCGGTAATATTTCGGCCGTTTCTCCAGCGCGCTCCCCTGGCATCCAATTCCGCGGACACAGGTGTTCGGTGCCCGCCTGAAACTCGGTCAGACAGAGCCCAAAAACCCGAAGTCGGAGTTCGACAGGTAGCTTCCGAGAAGATTTCTTAAAGGCAGCAAAACGCAATAAATTGTCGATGTCCCTTTGGTAGGGAGCTAGGTAACGGCGTAGAGAGCGGTGGCGGCGGACACGCGCGAGCGATGAGTGCGTGGGCGGCGAGCGGCGGTTTGTGAGCCGGGCGGATCTCCTGGTGTTGTTGGTCCGGGGGGGGGGGGGGTGAGATCCCGGTGGCGAACGGGGTACAAAATTGGTCGAAGGTATCGCGAAACTTAATTAAGGACGGCGACTTAAAACTAATTAAAATAATGGAAAATAATAATTTATGATACTCGCTGAATTCGCAGGTAGCGGTTGGCAAAAGAGGAATTCGGCTGGCCCGCCGGTAAGGTAGCGAACGGCACCGACCCGAGGGGCGTAAACCCGACCCTCCTCGCCGTTCACTCTTCGCGCAGGTGGCGTGGCGAAAAATCACGTCACAATATATATATATATTTCCTTTCATAAAAACTATTAATTGAAGCTCGCCACGAACAATTGACGTGTACGTTAAGATAAAAATAAGATCAGAAGTAAGAAGAAAAGTGTTGTGGAAGAAAAAGCAGCGAATATCGACATACGACAGCGCGAACGCCATTGCCGCAGGAATCTGCTGACAGGGCGTTGATAGGGAGGCACCGAGCGCCTTGACCGACTGTAAGAGTGAGTAGAATGTGTGTGGAAGGATGACAATTCGATACGATCTTTGTGAGTGTGTTTGCGAGGCAATGGATCATTGGCCTTTAAAGTCGCTTAAAAAAAATGTTTCGTTTACTTAAAATTTAAGATCTATAGATTTTAATAGTATCATTTTTCCGAATACTACTGACTTGAGTTGAAACAATATATTCTGACGGTTCAAAGAGAACTACCAATTATTGTTATTTATAATTTACCTGCTTCGAATTTTCGCTATTATTTGAAAACCGAGCCCGTATGCGGCGGACGCCAGGAAACTTATCCTAACAAAAAAATAATAAACCCTTGAATTAAATTCAAGTATAGCTTGCAGACGCGCAATTAACGCCCCTGCACGTCACAAACTATTTGGTATCAGAAGTGGGATAATTTTCTTGACTATTTTCTTTTTGAATAGCGGAGGTTCGACATTCGAATTTTTTTTATTCTTCATATTTAAAAAAGGGGTGTATGTACATACATACCTTCTTCTGGTGCCTTTTAGCTGTCGGAAAATATTTGTTATTCTAACCGTGAAAGATATGGACATCATTTCCCTTCTCGCATATTGAGAAAAAAATAAAAAAATAAAAGTAAACTGAAACCGAAATTCTTAACGAAATCAATAAATAACAATGGCTGTCAACAATAACGCAACGGGCGGTGCTGATGACACGCTTGCTCGATAACGTGACGGACATGATGAGCACCATGTCTTTACAGAATAGGTTCATGCAGATACCCAAATATGACGGGAAAAATATGTCGCTCAGAGACTATCTGCAGGATATTCAAAACGGTGCTGCATTTATACCGGAAGCGTCAGAAAGCGAGTACGTAAAGGCCGTTATTGTCAATCTGCAGGGAGATGTTAGAAACATAGTATACGGCGAGCAAATAAACACAGTCAGCGAATTCGTGAAACATCTACAAAACGTCTTGCCCGAGGGAAAACGTATGACTATTACGTGGACGCCATCACGCGAATACGTATGAAGCAAGGTCAAACGGTCGGTATTGGTATTGGTATTGGTATTTGTGTTACACCGATCCCCTAAGGGTTACGGGCTCTTTGGTACCTTTTCCTCCTTTCCTTACTTGTCCGTTGTGTTACCGGTTCGATTCTCGAGTCTGGAGCTTCGTCGCGCCCCCTAGGTGTCGGCCTCGGACATACGGCTATAGTCGCAGTTCGTACGTCCTATAGCCGGAGCTACGTCCTCGTCCGTTTTGCCTACACCTGCGGGACTTCAGTCTCGGGAATCGAACCCGTGACACTCTCCCAGTCTTTTTGGGCACCACCCCAAGGCGCTGGATCTTTCCTTTGGACCTCCTATTTAAGGTGGGCTCCGAACCACCGGGATTACAGAAAAGCACATAGAAAAATCCATTGTTGCTTGACCGGGAATCGAACCAGGGACCCTCTGCGTATGAGCCCGGCCCCGAACCACTCGGCCACTGCTCTCCCTCATCAAACGGTCGGTGAATTTTTCAATAAAATCCGAATTTTAATTAGTAGTGGGCGCTCGGCGTACCTAGCAAAATACGATACAGAACTACCGACAGGAGAAAGGGACCCATTACCACAGCTCGGGCTCAACGCGTTTATACACTCAGCAAAAAAATTAAGGGAGCAGTTAAATTTTACCGTTTTTTCACTGATTTTTGAAGCGCTGTAAGTTTGTAAAAAATGGTCGAATCGTAATAAAACAAAATGGGTTTTAAAGCTTCATATCTCTAGTTTGAAAATCCATGCAGTCTTTTTTTTTAAGCAACACGCTCGGCATGAACCTAAGGAATAGCGGGAAGAAAATTTTCTCAAATTTTTTGTCGTTTTCAAAGTCGTCCACGGGCACAAAAAATGTTTTTCTGGCTTTGTCAATACTGGGGTCCTTTAGCCTTGTTCTCTAGCTTCAAAATGGTGTTTTGTTCAACTCTGTACGACCATTTGTCGCTGAGATATAGGCATTTAAAGGAAAAAGGAGCTTTTTTCGTAGATCATCAATATCTCATGAACTAATGATCGCACAGCGAGCTAAAGGTAGGTTTTGTAAACTGGAAGAAATGCTCTAAAAGTACCTTCTGGTACTTTAGAGATTTTATTTTTTTATGTAACCTTAATATTGATTTGAAAAAGACCAAAAAAATGAACTTTTTCCCCGTTTTGGAAAATCCACGTCAACTTGGCAGATATTGCGATAATGACTCATGTTGTTAGGATTTTTTTTAGTTCAATACATGCCCAACGACCTCCAAGATTAAAAAATTGATGTGCTGAACCGTTGTTTTTTCCCGAAGCGTCAAAGTTTTATAAAAAATTAAAGGAACACTTATTGTTCCTTAAATGGCATTTAATGATGACTAAAATTAAAAAAAAAACTTTTCCGTTGTTTTTCTCACGGTTTCGCAATAACTACTCTTTTAATCTTTGAAAAAGAGAAAAATTAAAAATTTTGAAATTTTTTGCTTAAAAAACGGTATTTTTCTCACAATTTCTTATAAACAATCTTTGAAATGAAAAAAAAAAAAAAAAAAAGTTCGTAGGCATTTTTTGTCAGGCGTGCGTGCGTGCGTGCGTGGAAAAAATATTGATTGAACATTTTTTTCTCAACATTTGAAAAAAAGAAATTACTCATGAAAGAATATTCAAATGTAAAAAAACTGTTTCAACAACTTTTTTTCATTTTTGCTTCCTCATAGAGGAAGCTTTGTTTTCATGAAAAATTTTTTTTTCGAGATTTTCATGCCAGTATGCTTAGAATCACCTAAAATGTCGAGAAAAGTGGTTTAGAAAAAATGTCCGTATGTATGTGTGTGTGTGTGTGTGTGTGTGTGTGTGTGTGTGTGTGTGTGTGTGTGTGTGTGTGCTGGGCCTCGAAAATTCAATCGCCTCTCACTCAGAAACCGTTCGAGCGATCTGGCTCAAATTTGGCACGCAAGTAGAGTAGTTGCCCCTCTTCCAATGGCGAGATTTTTGATAACATATATACAGTAATTAAGATTTTATGTAGTTTTTAATTTGTTGAAAAAAGGGCGTGGTCGCTCTAACTTTCGTAAAAGTTCGACGATTTGGCTAAATAGTTCTTCATAATGGAAGATACGTTCAATGTTGTATGGTATTGAATTTCGACAAAATCGGTAAAGCGATTCAGATTTTATACAATTTTGAAATTTTCGAAAAAAAAAAATTTAGCTCTAAATCACGTCGAATTTTAACAAATGATCCGAATTGTTGAATAGTGGAAAAACAACATACAGCCCTGCTACATACGAAATTTGGTGATGATCGGTAAAGTCGTTCGGATTTTACACCATTTTTAATTTTTCAAAAAATTTAGATTTTCGCGATAACTTCCGCAAAAGTTAAGAAAGTAAGATAAAACTTTGTATCTAATGAAAATGAGATGTAACGGTGTTTGTGACGGATTTTTCTTTTGTTCAAATAAAAAAAAGTTGCAAAGTAGAACTTTGCACATTGCTTCCGCATTAATTTTCGTTTTTCACAAAGCTTCCTCTATGAGGAAGCCAAAATGTTAAATAAACAAGCTTTTTTCTTTTTAAACCGTTTTGAAATTTATTTGAAATCATTGCTTCTTCAGTGGTGGTACGAATTTTTCGTTTGTATGCCAGAAGTTGTCGATGTGAAATTAACTGCATTAAATAAAGTTGATAGTCTCAAGGACATTCCCATGCATTTTTCACAAACATCGCTATCGGATTATCAATCACACGTTTTCCGCTCCTAAGCATCTCAAAACGCAGTTTTGTTTGCAGACCTCGCATTTTTCTGTTAAACAAGAAATGCCCTATTTCTAATTTTTTTTACGCAATCATGGTGAGACGGCATTTGTCGGAAGTTGAAGTTGCTCGGCTAGTCACTCTCATCGAGCAGGGTCACTCATTTCAACTTCAACTTCCGACAAATGCCGTCTCACCATGATTGCGTAAAAAAATTAGCAAAAATAGGGCATTTCTTGTTTAACAGAAAAATGCGAGGTCTGCAAACAAAACTGCGATTTGAGATGCTTAGGAGCGGAAAGCGTGTGATTGATAATCCGATAGCGATGTTTGTGAAAAATGCATGGGAATGTTGAGGCTATCAACTTTATTTAATGCAGTTAATTTCATCTCGACTACTGATGGCATGCAAACGAAAAATTCGTACCACCACTGAAGAAGCAATGATTTCAAAGAAATTTCAAAACGGTTTAAAAAGAAAAAAATGAAAAAAAAGTTATTGAAACAGTTTTTTTACATTTGAATATTATTTCATGAGTAATTTCTTTTTTTCAAATGTTGAGAAAAAAATGTTCAATCAATATTTTTTCCACGCACGCACGCACGCACGCCTGACAAAAAATGCCTACGAACTTTTTTTTTTTTTTTTTTTTCATTTCAAAGATTGTTTATAAGAAATTGTGAGAAAAATACCGTTTTTTAAGCAAAAAATTTCAAAATTTTTAATTTTTCTCTTTTTCAAAGATTAAAAGAGTAGTTATTGCGAAACCGTGAGAAAAACAACGGAAAAGTTTTTTTTTTAATTTTAGTCATCATTAAATGCCATTTAAGGAACAATAAGTGTTCCTTTAATTTTTGATAAAACTTTGACGCTTCGGGAAAAAACAACGGTTCAGCACATCTATTTTTTAATCTTGGAGGTCGTTGGGCATGTATTGAACTAAAAAAAATCCTAAAAACATGAGTCATTATCGCAATATCTGCCAAGTTGACGTGGATTTTCCAAAACGGGGAAAAGGTTCATTTTTTTGGTCTTTTTCAAATCAATATTAAGGTTACATAAAAAAATAAAATCTCTAAAGTACCAGAAGGTACTTTTAGAGCATTTCTTCCAGTTTACAAAACCTACCTTTAGCTCGCTGTGCGATCATTAGTTCATGAGATATTGATGATCTACGAAAAAAGCTCCTTTTTCCTTTAAATGCCCATATCTCAGCGATAAATGGTCGTACAGAGATGAACAAAACACCATTTTGAAGCTAGAGAACCAGGCTAAAGGACCCCAGTATTGACAAAGCCAGAAAAAAAATTTTTGTGCGCGTGGACGACTTTGAAAACGACAAAAAATTTGAGAAAATTTTCTTCCCGCTATTCCTTAGGTTCATGCCGAGCGTGTTGCTTAAAAAAAAAAGACTGCATGGATTTTCAAACTAGAGATATGAAGCTTTAAAACGCATTTTGTTTTATTACGATTCGACCATTTTTCACAAACGTACAGCGCTTCAAAAATCAGTGAAAAAACGGTAAAATTTAACTGCTCCCTTAATTTTTTTGCTGAGTGTAGATGGGCTGCCATCCAATATAGGGGAAGCCGTGGATATACGTGAGCCAGCGACACTCGAGGAAGCTTTCGCAATAGCAGAAAAACTCGCTGTTTGTGAGGACCGTAGAAAACGCCGCGACATAAGTCCAAGTCGAGTGCTGTATCCCAGAGAAGGCGCAAAATTTGGTCCGCTAGTTAATAATGATTCGAGAAGCCCCAATTTTGACCGAGCCTCCCAGTCGCCATTCCGAGAAAAAGATTCTCAGGCACCTTATCGCGACAGTGCGGATTATCAGCGCGCTCACGAGTCCCGTGAGGAGTACAGAACCTCGCGACCGGCTTATCGCAATCGCGACGATTACCCACGGTCCTACGAGCCCTGCGTACAGTACAGAGACGAACGTCACTGGTATTTTGATAGGGACTCCCGAGCACTCGGCAGAGATGACCGTTCCGAGTATAGACGGAGGGATTCTCCGTACCGCGATAATGATTCGCGCTCTCCATCTCCAGCATACCAAAGACCATGGCAGGAGCGGGCTAATCGCTATGGTTATCCTGACAGGGAATTCCCTGCTCGACCACTAGGCATTTTAAAACGCCCTCCACCCAACGAGGGTTCACGTCTGGGGTGCGACAGCGAATATTGTTATTACAGGCGCTGTCGTTGCAGTCCCGTTGGCCAATTGAATCCTCCCTCATTTTCAAATCCGCGTGAGAATTTAAACTGGTCAGAGGCTCGTCGCACGAGTCCGACGGCGAGCCGCGCACCGGAAGCATCTTCCAAAGGACAAATGGACGACAATCGACCGTCGGTAAAGTTCCTGGAAAAGTCTGCAACGTCCTCTGGACGAAAGCCCTAGTAGAATTTCCAGTAGTTGAAATGTCAGCTCCGGAGTTACGGCGACGAAAAGGGAGATTTTTCCTCGACACAGGGTCAGATGCGAGTTTGATCAAATTAAGCTCCCTAGACGAGGAAATGAGAGTCAACACCGATGAAATAATACGGGTTTCGGGAATCGCAGAAAAAGAAATACCGACTCTTGGAACTGTCTCGATTCATTTTACATAAAAACCGAGAAAATGTATCGTTATGTACGATCTAGCCTTGGAATCTCATGCCTTGATTGGAAAACCATATTTTTGGGAGGAAAAGTCTCCCAAAGTCCAAAATCTCTTTTAATCACAATACGTTGGTTACACAAAGCGATCTAAATGAACCAAAACCGTTTATTGATTCAAATCCGTATATTTCCGGTAAAGTCTTGGCAACTAAAGCAAGCCGAGTTCTTCGAATACGAGCCCGCACGCGACTAAAGGTTGGACTCGAGAAAAATAATCAAGACTTAAAAGAGGGTTATCTACCTCGCATCACGACTCAAGACGGATTGTACTCGGGAGAAGCGCTGGTCACTCAGACTGGTGGACTATGCTATGTGATGGCTATTAATACGTTAGCAGAAGATGTAGAGGTGGAAATCTGTCCCCAAAATCTAGAACTTTTCGACTACTGCAGAGGTAACGACGAGTCTGACTTCGAGATTACCGATGTAACCGATACCGAGCGCGAACCTCCTTCAAATCGAGGAGATGCCATTTTAGCTGCGTTGCGTTTGGATCATCTAAATGAGGACGAGAGAAATCATGTGATTGCGCTCATTGAGGAATATCCTGATGGATTTAAACTTCCGGGTGATAAATTACAGTATACCGATCGAGTTTTCTACCGGATACCAACCGTCGATGATCTACCTATCAACACTCGACAGTATAGATTTCCTGTAGTTCACCGGGAAGAGATAGAACGACAAATAGAAACGAACTTTGCGACGGGATAATTACCCCCTCGCAATCACCGTATAATTCGCCTGTGTGGATAGTCCCAAATAAACCGGACTCTCAGGGCCGTCCTCGTATGCGAATGGTGATTGATTTTCGCAAGCTGAACGAAAAGACGATTACGGATGCCTACCCACTGCCAAATATACTAGATATATTGGACCAGTTGGCTCAAGCCCAGTATTTTTCGACATTCGACCTTGCAAGCGGATTTCAGCAGATTCCCATGGATCGTAAAGATCAGGCCAAGACTGCGTTTTCCACCCTCAACGGGCACTACAAACATGCGAGTATGCCTGAGGCGTTGAAAAACGCACCGGCAACATTTCAGCGATTAATGGATAATGTGCTGAGGGGTTTGCAAGGCACGGAAATGTTTGTTTGTCTCGACGACGTAGTAGTGTTCGCGAAAAGCTTGAGTGTACACAAAATCAAGGTTCCACGTCTTATGGGGCGACTGGAAAAAGCCAACCTTTCTCTTCAGCCAGACAAATGCTAATTTCTTCGCCGAGAGGTAGCTTATCTCAGGCACATTGTTGGCCGAGAAGGACTGAGAATGGATCCGAAGAAGCTGAGGGCAGTCGAGAAATTTCCTGCAGCGAAAAATCAGAAAAACGTACGTCAGTTTCTTGGTTTAGCGGGCTGTTATCGACGCTTTATACCAAATTTCTCTGCGCGCGCGAAATCATTATCTGACATTTTGAAAAAGGAGTTGGCATTTAACTAGGTCCGGCTCAGACAAATAGTTTCCGAAATCTTCGCAGAGCATTATGCAAGGAACCGATTTTGCAGTTTCCCGAGATAAATAAACAATTCGTGCTAACAGACGCGTCAGACATCGCTTTGGGTGCCGTCTTGTCGCAAGATCACGATGGACAGGACCTCCCGATAGCTCGAGAGTACTGAGAAAGGCAGAAAAAAATTATTCGGAAACAGATAGATAGTGTCTCGCGGTACTTGACGCCATAGACCACATTGATACCTACCTGAACGGAAGAAAATTCAAATTAGTAAGCGATCATGAACCCTTAAAATGGATAGGCTCAATGGAGGATCCGGGAAAACGGCTAACCCGATGGAAATGGAAAATGCGAAGATGCAATTACGATTTTGTATATAAGACAGGCACATTGAACGTTAACGAGGATGCGCTCTCTCGAAACCCGGCAATTTCTTGGGAATCTAGATCAGAGGAATCAAGCGGCGAGGAAATTGTCAAAGTCTTCATTGGCTCTGGTAAACCATCGCCACCAAATCAACAAAAGGCAAAACAAGTAAAGCCGAAATCTCGGGCGCCGCCGACTAGTCTAGCAAGACCTTCGCCAGCCCTGAACCAAAGCAACATTGCCTCGAGGACGCGCTCGCGCGTGCTAACGCAACCGAGAGAGCCGCCTATATCTGAGACAGACGAGTCGAGTACGGAGGCCTCGGATCCTCCAATACAACGTTTACATCGCAGTCCATTGCCTGCACCCCTTCTCCGGTCAAAGCGTCCAGTGATTCCGGTCGCGTCTTCCTCTAAAGAGCCGGACGTTGCGCCGGCAGTGCAACGCGCCAAAAAGGCACATACAAAAATGCCCTTGATAACCGTAGAAATGAGTCCCGCCGATAATGACTCTGATGACAGCGTATTCGAAGAACTAGTCCAAACGGTAGAAGTAAACGATAAACCGGAGAGTGTTAACCAACACCTGTTAGAGTCTTTTCAAAATTCGTCGAGTCAGTGCGTAAACTGGAGGAAAAATTTCAAGTAGCCAAGGCCGAGTGCCCACAAGAAAATACGGATATTGTTTCCTTAGATATTCTAAGGAAGGCCGAGTGCCCACCAGAAAATACGGATATTGTTTCCTTAGATATTCTCAGTCTCTGAGGAAGAATCAATTGATGAGGAGGCGCAGAATATACTGAAGGATATCGACCCTTTCGATGATAATGAGGGAGATGACGAATTATCGTGCCGTATCGAAAAATTGGCTAAGGTCACGCCGCAGCTCTCGGAAGACGATTTGTTACGCCGAGTAAGTATTACTTCAGACGAGTTGGATCGGGCTGGTTTTGAAAAAAAAAGAGTGACGTGTTAGCGGAGCCGGTCGCAGAAAAGAATCGGACCGAGACAGACGAGGCAGTGGCAAAAGAGAAACGGAGCGAGACAAGTAAGTCTACACCTGGAGAGAGTCACGACGAAATAGGGGAGAGCGTATCGAGAATATCCCTTTGTGTTACGAATGAGGGGGAGAAACATCCACCTCGAACCATAAGATTTTCACTTCCCGTCGAAGGTGTACCACCCGCTGCTCATTCGACGCCGTTGCCGTCCAGAATACCCCCCAAAAGTGTACTCGTTCCGCGAAAATATGATCAAACGGCAAAAATCGAAGATTTATCACGAAAAGTTATTGTCGATGATGATTTGTGCGCGGTTGCTTCGGTCTCGGAATCCTCCGAAGAATCAGAACCAGATACAACAGAATCAAAGACAGCTGGTATCATCGGCACACGCGAATGCCTAACCTACATGGTAGATAATTTGGTATATTTTGCTTCAGCAGACGGAGAGATGGTAATGCCCGTTGGAAAAATGGTAACAGACCTAGGAAGAATAGACCCGGATCAATTCAAACAAAATAACTTAAGCGTAGGCCAAATCGTGATGACCCCCTGCGGGCGCAATAAAATATTCAGCGTCATTGTAAAATCTCGTTATTTCGACAAAACAGAAAAAGGAAATATTCTCAGTGGGCTAACAAACCTAAGAAAGGTATTAATGAGTGAGGAAATAGAGTCTTTTTGAATTTCTAGAGCGGGGGATTACTCAGACGACTTAATTTCGGGGGATTTCGTCGAAGCCATAGGAGACATATACGGAAAATCGGGAATTCACGTAACTATATCTTATGGGAAAATACAAATACCAGAAGAAAAGGATCGTCCAGTAATTCTCAGTGAGTATCACGAAAGTTTAGTGGGTGGACACAGGGGCGTTACCAAAACATATCGAAAGATTAGAGAACGATTTTATTGGCCATCACTCCGCAACGACGTACAAAATTTCATCCGACGCTGCAAAAGTTGTCAACAACAGAAATTGGTGCGCGTGAAAACTCGCGAGCCAATGTTGATAACCGACACCCTGGCCGATGTATTCGACAAGATTTCATTAGACACAGTAGGACCACTGCCCACCACTCCTCACGGTAATAAGCACATTTTGACTATGCAGGACCAGCTCTCGAAATACTGTCTTTCAGAACCGATACGCGATTTAAGAGCTACTACGATCGCAGAAGCTGTGGCCCGATGACTTATTAGTCAATTCGTAGCGCCTCGAGCAATACTGACCGATCGTGGTGCCGCATTCACGAGAAGCATATTACGAGAAATCGCGAAGATTTTCCAGATCAAGCAGCTCACGACGTCGGGTTACCGGCCACAGATCAATGGCGCTTTGGAACGAAGCCACATAATGCTCACCGAGTACATCAAACATTACGCGGAAAAATACGACGATTGGGATCGATTGCTGCCTTACGCCAAGCTTTCTTACAATACTTGCGTGCACGAAGGAACTAATTTCACACCCTATGAAATAGTCTACGGAAGATTACCGCGAATGCCAAGTCAATTTCCTACAGACAGCAAATTACAGACATATAATGCCTTCACCTCGGAATTAATAAAACGTCTCGCGGAAATTCGGGAAATCACCGGCGAAAACATTAATAAGGCAAAGGAAAACGCTAAGCATTATTACCATAGGAAAACGCGACCGTGTGGGGGACGAGGTTTGGGTTAAAAAAGATGCGCGCAAGGGGAAATTCGACTGTCAATACCACGGTCCCCATACTATAGTAGACTTAACGGATAGAAATAATGTGATTCTGAAGGCGGATAACGGCGTATTTTTTCACAAACACACAGATTTGGTAAAATTGTCGTATGAATTATTGAGTGTGTGAAAACTTAGTAATAGAGAATTCCTATAAAATAATAAGCGGCAAAGTGGAGTGGACGACTCGCATTTCTCGTGCCGGAGAAGACACCGGACGCACCTCAGCATTCTTCGCAGATTGTGAAAAGAAGCTACGAATAGTAAACCGTGAGGACCACAGTATCAAAAGATTCCCATATCCTGCTGCGAAGATAAGCTAAGATAAACTAGTCGACGAAGTTAATGCAGAATGTGGGAACCCAGTATTCAGCACAAAATAAAATCAGAAGTGGGGGAAAGGCCTCTCGAGATGGACGGTAGTTAATCCGAAAATTATCAGCCTGAATTTGTCACTTGGTTACGACAGTACTACCCGCCTAGAAGACCTTAACAAATGGTTTGCCGCGAGTACATTTATCCGAACGATACCGAAGGTTCCGGACATAGTAAAGTCGATAACGTAGTATCGGAATTAGTTTCGCCGCAGTTAGTGAACGGGTCAGCTACTTTCAACGTAAATTTGGAGTATCAACTGTGACGGAACTTTTCGCCCCGCCACCTCCGCAGAGTGTGAACGGCGAGGAGCGCCGGATTTACGGCGCTTTGGTCGGTGCTAGTCGCTCCGCGATTCGGCTGTCCAGTCGGAAGCTTTGGCTATCTGGGCTAAGTACGTCGGCTCTTTAGGCTAACTAGCGAAACCTCCGTCGATTATTTTTTATTTTCCGTAAAACAGTTTATTTAGTGAGTTAGATTGTGCGATTTATTGGCGAGTAAAATTAAGTTCGTGCGACCATTTGCGCCCCCCCCCCTTTACCACCGGAATCTCGCCCCACCGGACTACCAACAACGAGAATCGCCCCGCTCGCCAGCCGCTGCCGCTGCCCGCGCGTTCATCGCTTGCGCGTGTCCACTATCGCCGCTCTCTATTAGGCTATCTGGATCCCTACCACAAGGGTAGACGACATATTTTTTTTTTTAGACTTTTGTTATATTTTTGAGTTTACGGTCAGTCCTCCGATTTTGAGCTTTGGGCTCTGTTTTAATGGAGCCGCAGGCGAACACCGAACAACGGTGTTCGCGGACCTGGATGCCAGGGGAGCGCGTGGAGAAAAGACCGAAATATCAATATGTCACCCGCCTCCCCACGACTTCCCAGCCTGGCGCTGGACCATCCCAGCCGGAGTGCGGGTTGTCGCGAACCGGCCACCCCGGCGCCCCAATAAGAAAGGGGCCAGGAACCATGCCGTTGGAGTTAAATTGCAGCGTTGCACGCGTTCCGAGGGGAAGACGCCCGTATTCCCGCGATCTCAGCTGCAGCTCGAGGTCGGGGAAGTAGCCCGGGGCGTAATGGACACGCCGCACAAACAAACACGCGAGCCCCGGTCGAGAACAACGTGACCGGGGTGCATTGCTGGCGCGATCCAATTCGAATCGCGCGCCACCGTGCGCGCAGTGTTGCGCAGACGCGGCCGCAGACGCCGCCGAGTGCAGCGACGCACCAATCATGCGCGGACGCGCGAGGTAGCCGGCGAGAGAGCGGGGTGGGGACGAGCGATCGAGGCGCGGCGGACGAGCTCGAGCCTTTTTCTCGACGGGACTTCCGAAGGCGACGGACGACGACATCGACCGAGAGATCGAGCGACGCCGCAGCACCGGACATCGAAATGACGAGAATTCCGGTGAGACCTGGCCCCATTATTATATCCCGTGACGACGAGAATCGCTCGGCCGTACGTGCTGGCCGTCCACGTAAGTCTTTTGGGTGTGTTTAAGTGACTTTTCGGTAGTAATGCACGTGGACGGTGGGCCGTGCGGCCACCCGGCGTCGTGCCGGGCACGAGCGGCTCTCGTCCGACCGTTGGCCGACGCCATTTCGCGGTAGTAGTTTTGCGTTTATTTTTCCGGCTAAGTGCGCGATCCCGAGGATTATCGGTGGCCCACGCGAAGTGTCTAATGTAATTTCGGTTGTGCGTTCGTATTTTGTTTTTGTCTACCCTCGCGTGTGTCAGCCGACCCGGGTCATCGCGAGTAATTTTGCCCGGACATTATTTCGGTCGCTTCTCGACAATCGCATCAATTCCCGAGGCTAGGTTAATCTAGCCATTCGTCAGTGTTCGCGTAAAGTTCCGTTCAGGCTACCTTTGTTTCGGATTACGCCGGCCGGTTTGTCGCACGCTCGAGGTCGCGCGGCTCTCGCAGTGTTTACGTCTCGCACGTGTTCGGACTCGCGCTATCTCGCCATCCCCCCTTTTCTCTGTCTACCCGATGTATTTCGCGGAAGCGTCGAGCCCGAGCGAAATTCCTAGTATTAAGTGCGCCCGTTATTTTTCGTCTTAATACCCGATTCTATTCCTTCCTGCCGGCGTTACTTTTACAGACCGTGGGGCGCAATCCCCGCGACTTGGTTTTTGTAATATAAATAGAATAATTATTTTGTCGCGCTCGAACGTTCGCCATATTTCTCGACTCGAGTCTCCCCGGTGTTACCTTCCGCCTCAGACATGGCGGTCACCGTTCATTATCATTATTATTATTATTATTATTATTTCTTTGCCGAACGCTTGATTGTTATGGTCCACAATTTCTCACAGAGTATTTGCACCGCGTTGTTTGTGATTTAAAATCAGTTTGCTTTATCCGTAATTCTTTTTTGGTCACTTTTCCCGTTCGGCGGTCATATTACCTGAACTCTATTAATCGAGTCCCTCAAACGTCTATGGCTATCTGATCGATAATCAACGGTAGTTCCTTTTTCGATTATGATTATGATTGTATTATTTCGAATTATTAGGACCTTTTAAATAATGTTATGACGCTTTCTTGTTTGCATTATTATTCTTTTATTGTATCGAGTCGAGGCTACCTAGGGGATTAATTGTCAACCACACTTGTTGAACACCACTGCATCTCGGTTAACTACCGGGTGCAGTCCGGGAATTATCTCAATAAAAACAATTTTACCCGAATTCAAATTGTGTCCCTCAATTTTTGCGAACCGCCCCTCTACCAATTTCAGCTCGCGGAGCCTGAGTTAGTCGCGTGCCTTAGCGCTTCTTACCGCTCCCGCACGCGTTACGGGTCGGGCCTGCCGTACCGACGGCGAAATTAAGTCGACGCTTCCCCGGCGGTACCTCGGTACCTGGCGCCCAGCTGTCGGTGTGGTCGGCCCAACTCATTGGGACTTCGGTTTGAATTACTAAGATTAATTAATATTCGCGGCAAGGATGGCCGTTTATATTTTTGGGTTGTTTTATCGGATCCGGACGTGTTGCGGGAGGGAGCCGGGGTTGTGAGCTCACCTCACGGAGAAAATTCTTCACACAACTAAATTTGATGAAATGCAATGCTCCAATACTGTTGGCGAACAGTCTTTGCGAGAATAAAACGAACGCCGAACGCGAGATAGAATGTAGCGGATATATATTTCGTAGGTGTTTACATTGTGAATACAATGGACAGAGTGACTCGTCAACCGAACGCACGGTAACGGTCAAGCGAATTTCGGGGTCCACCGGCGCAAGCACACAGGTGGGTGTACAGCGCTGCTATCAGAGCCAGAGCTGTCTCCAATAGCGCGAAACGTCGAAATACTTAAATTGATTCCAACACACCCTACTCGATCCGAGCGTTATTGGAACCAAAAAGAATTTAACATATTTTCTTTACCCCGAGTGATTCTATACATTTGCAATGTCTCGGTTTCGACAACGACTTGGTAAAAACATCGGCTGGCATATCAGCCGTTGACATCGACTCAAGAGAGACAATGCCCTCCTTGACGGCTTGACGTACAAAATGATGGCGAACATCCATATGTTTCATGCGGCCGTGAAAAACCGGATTTTCAGCCAGACATTTCGCTCCACGATTGTCGCAGTAGACGGTGACCTTGTCGAGCCCGCGCAGCTCGAGTTGCTGTAGCATCATCCTCAAGTACGAGCATTCCTTGGCAGCCTCCGCCAGCGCCATGTACTCCGCCTCGGTTGACGAAAGCGCAACGGTCTGTTGTTTTTGCGCCTTCCAGCTCACTGCGGCTCCGTTGAGGACAAAAGCATAACCAGTGTACGACCTTCGATCTGTCGGACAGTTGGCCCAATCCGCGTCTGAGTATCCGATCATCCCGTCCATGGACTCTCTAAAACACAAACCGTGATTAGCGGTGCCCTTCAGATACCGTAACACACGTTTTGCTGCTTTCCAATGTGTTTCGGTGTGACAATGATTAAACTGAGCTAGATAACTTGAGATATACGCTATATCTGGGCGTGTAGCGATAGCCAGGTACATTAAAGACCCGACTAGCTCTCGATACGGCTTTGCTGCTTCACCCTCATCCGCCGGAATCTCTGTCGTCCCGAGTCGGGCTCCAACCTCCCCAGGTGTAGCCACGGGATTCGACGCCTCCATGCCGAAACGCTCCAGAATTTCCGTGACGTACTTCTGCTGATACAGCGAGATGGTGTTTTGACCTTGAACAATCTCGATTCCAAGACAAAATCGAGCCACACCAAGATCTTTGATTTCGAACTCCCGAGCAAGACGCTGACTGATGTCCTGAATCCATTTCTCGTCCTGGGAACTAATCAAAATATCATCAACATATACTAACGCCAACATCAACGTTTCACCACGCCGAGCGTAATATAAACACGGGTCAGCATTTGTCGGCGCCAGCCCTAGCTTGCAGATAACTGCATCTAGTCGGGCATGCCACTGGCGACCGGCCTGTCGCAGACCGTATAAAGCCCTCTTCAGAAGACAAACTTTATCCCCATTGTTTGCTGATCGCATCATTTTCGCCGCTTTGGCTCCGACTTCGCTGTTCTGCCCGTCTCGTGAGATAATTTCTTGCAAAATTTCCCCCAGCATCTCGGGTTTTTCCATATATACATCCTCGTCGAGGAAACCGTTCAAATACGCCGTAACAATATCAAACTGATGGATTGTCATTTTGTAGCGCACAGAGAGCGCCACCATGAGGCGCAACGACCCCAATCTCGCTACCGGCGCGAAAGTTTCGACGAAATCAACTCCCGGACGTTGCGCGAAACCGCGAGCGACTAAACGTACCTTTCGTCTACTCAGCGTCCCATCAGGCTTTAGTTTATTCGTAAGAACCGGACGGCAGCCAATGACAGCTCTTCCCTGCGGCCGATCGACGAGTTCCCAGGTGTCTCGAATGAGAATGCTCCGAAACTCTGTCACCATCGCGTCCCTCCACTCGTCCGCCTGTGGTCCAGCCATAACTTCGCGAAGGCGAATTTCCGTTGCATACGCCGATACAACATTTGCCTCGTGAAAGACATCATCCTCGCCATCCTCGTTCTGTGCTTCCTCGCCTCGAGGATTTACCACCGATGTCCTCGGAGTTCCGATGCCGTCTTCGATCGAGCCCGTAGACGAAACGCTGACCGTGCGGTACTCCTTGCGCGGTCGACCACGGCTTCCTGTACGAATAAGACGTGGCCGCCCGGGCGCTCTTCGTATCACTTCCGTTTCTGCCTCTTGCTCACCACCCCCGCTCTCCGGGGGCCGTGATATCGGCGCAACTTCGAATTCTCTCACCTCTGTCTGTGTTCTCTCCGCCTCCTCTTGACCGCCGATATTATCTTCATCGATGAAATTCTCGTCATCAACATCTTCGGTCTTCGAATCGGATATCTCCAGCTCCAACTTGAATTTTACGTCGCGGGCCGTAACAACACGACTTAACGAGGGTATCCAAACCCTGTATCCCTTTGACACGTCCGAGTATCCGACAAGAATGCCCTCCTTGGACCGTTCATCGAATTTACCCTTCGCCGCCGTCTTGTCGAGAACAAACGCCCTCGTCCCAATGACACGAAGGTGCTCCAAATTCGGTATTTTCCCGTGCCACAGCTCATACGGTGTCTTGCCGCCCAGACTTCTCGATGCACAGCGATTCCGCAAATAATTCGCCGCATGCACGGCCTCCGCCCAAAATGATCGTTCTAATTTTCCCTCGAAAAGAATGCAGCGAGCCATCTCAACGAGAGTTCGATTCTTTCGCTCGGCCACACCATTTTGTTGCGGAGTGTAGGGAACCGTGAGCCTGCGTCGAATACCCTGTGCCTTCAGAAAACCGTCGAACTCCGCGTTGCAAAATTCCTTTCCATTATCGCTTTGAAGGTTTTTAATTTTCTCCCCAGTTTGCTTTTCGACATACGCCTTGTACTCCTTGAAAACTGAGAGAACGTCGCTCTTCCGCTTGATGAAGAAAACCTCACACCACCTTGTGCAGTCATCGACGAATGTGACCACATAATGTGCACCCCTTTTCGACGGGACCCTCGTGGGTCCGCACAGATCGGTATGTACGATGTTCAGCTTCGTCGTGCTCCTCGAGGAACTGTGCGAAAAATGCATTGCAGAAAGCTTACCTCTCATACATGTATCACAAGGCGGTAGATTGCAAGGACGTCCGAGTTCCACGCCGGAAACAATCTGCTTCCTCGACATCTCTACCAAATCGCGAGAATTCAAATGGCCCAACCTCTTGTGCCACAACTCGAGTTTAATTTGGCTTCCGTCCACAGCAGCCCTGCACGCCTCTTCGTCACATCCACGCACGTAGTATAGATCACCGACGCGATCAGCCACCATCTTGGTCGCCCCGTCCGTCCCTCGCACAACAGCATCCCGCTTTCGGAACACAACCTCGTTTTCGTGATCGGTAATCTTCGCGACCGAGACCAAATTTGTCCTCAAATCCGGTACCCAGAGCGTCTCTTCAAGATTTACTCGTCGATTTGCCGAGCCATCCGTGACCTTCAACTGTACAGTTCCTCTCGCCTCGATATTCGTCGACGCCGCGCTCGCCAGATTCAAATTTCCATGCTCCAAGTTTGTAAACTCAGTAAATGCCTCTTCATCTCGACATACATGTGAAGTACTCCCGCTGTCGATACACCATTTGTTGTTGATTCGGTTCCCGGTGACCTTAAGAGCGGACTCGGATTTTCCCTCGGTCGAAAAAAAAGTATCGTCAGGCTCAGCCGCCTTGGCCGAACTACCGGCCTTCTGCGGACAATCCGCAACCCTGTGCCCGAGCTTGCGGCATTTAAAACATTTAATTTTTGCATTCGGATTAGAATCGGCGTCTGTATCATCACGCTTCGAAGAATTTTTCTTTCTCGACCCACCTTTCTGTTTTTTCCAGGCGATCATGGCTCCAGCGTCTCCGTCATGCGTTTTTTGATTTCGAGCTTCGCTTTCTTCCATTATCTTGACCTTCAATGCCTCCGCCGTCGGCAACTCGTCCCGAGACTCGATAGCGCATCGAAAATTCTCGTAACTCGGCGGCAAACTGTACAGCAGCAAGATACTCAGCAAGTCCTGATTTATGTCGACGTTCATCACGGACAATTTATCCACAGCATCGAAAAAACGGTTCATGTGCTCGCGAATATCCTCGCCTTCTTGAAGCCTCTGTAAAGCCAATTTTTTCAACAGCGTTGCCTTGCGTGCTGGTCCTCTAGACGCATAAATACCCTGCAACTTTAGCCAGATATCACGCGACGTAACACAGCCGCGTATATGCTGCAATTCCGTTGGACTAATAGCCAAAATCAAATCAGACTTAGCTTCTTTATCGCATTTTATCCAGAGTTTCGCCGCCGCCTCGGACGCCGCATTTCCCTCGATCACCGCCGGACTCGGAGTTTCGCCGCTCGCATACGTCCAAGTGCCGTTCTTCGTCATTAACGCCTCCACCTGCATGCTCCAGGAATCGTAATTATCCTTTTTAAGCAGCTCAATCCTCATCGAACTCGCCATCTTGACCACGAGGCTCGATTACGAGAATTTTCCGGTGCGCGCTACGCGTGTAAAACTTCACACGCCGACCGACACTTTTTATTATCTCGCAAAAAAAAAAAAAAAAACACTTTTTCAACGCGCCTGGGTCCATAACCTGTTGGCGAACAGTCTTTGCGAGAATAAAACGAACGCCGAACGCGAGATAGAATGTAGCGGATATATATTTCGTAGGTGTTTACATTGTGAATACAATGGACAGAGTGACTCGTCAACCGAACGCACGGTAACGGTCAAGCGAATTTCGGGGTCCACCGGCGCAAGCGCACAGGTGGGTGTACAGCGCTGCTATCAGAGCCAGAGCTGTCTCCAATAGCGCGAAACGTCGAAATACTTAAATTGATTCCAACAAATACCAGAATTAGAGATTAGTGAATGGTCATTAGTTATTGATACCGCTGCAGGAACAATCCAGTCGCTGGGCAGTTTGCTCATTTTTTCACCGAACGAACTGTATACACCGTATCTTTTCCACGTGGTAGAGGATTACTTCGGAAATAACGCAGGTGTAATTGGACTTCTCTCGATGCAGGACCCTCACCAGGTTTCTCATGCCTACCATTTCGATACCTTGATTTAAATTAAACTGTGGTGCTCATGGTACTTCATAAGAAAAACAGAGTTAAAAAAGAGACACTGAACACACAATAAAAAAACCTTCGGAATGTAAGGGTCTCCGTCAATGGATAACAATTTTATTTCATTAATCTCTTTATTTCTCGGACCATGGCACGAAGCGTCGTGCGAATCTCATGGTCGCGGTCGAACTGCCGAATCCCGGCATCGGCAACGGCGTCGTAGATCACTACGCGCCGCGTTACGCTCGTCACACGCCGTGTCTACGCGAAGCAGTACCTATTATAGGTAAATAATATGTCGCTGGCCAGTCGCGTCTCGTAGTATGTATATAGATATATATCGCTGGACACTCGCGTCTCACAGTTCGGCCAGACTGACATTAGTCCGACTCGGACTACCTTCTATTCATTTTTTTTACCTTTTCTCTTTTAAAATCGCTTATTAATTCTATTCATTAAATCTAATATTTACAGGTTTTCTTTTTAGGTCACACTCAACTATAATATCTTAAATTTAACGCTTTTTGGTCACGGTTTTTTTTTTTTAAATCACTTTTACCGGCCATCTAACACGAGCACTTTTGAACATTCACCTCCTTTTTTTTCACTTTTCACTTTACAGGTTTCGCTATTTTCTGCTCAGGAACATTCGTTCGGACGCCAAGGTTTCATATTCGAAGCCTCCCACACGCCACTATACGGCCTTTGTGTCGCTTGAAAATTCTCGACGTCTGCAATGACATACCTGTCATTTCGGAGAACTTTCGCAATTTGATAGGGTCCTCTGAATTCAGGAATCACCTTTTTTGAAACCCCTGGCGTACTCTCGAAGTTCCTGATCATTTCATAGTCGTTTTCCTCGTATTTATACGGTTCCTTTCGCTTGCCGTCGAAGTATCGCTTATTATATTCCTGGGACTTTTCGATTTTCTTAGCGGCCTCCGTGCGCATCGTTTCTAAATTCCTAGCTTCCGTTGCTACATTTGCATCAAGATAATCTTTGATTTCGTCTGACGCTTTTCCGCGTTGGTTAACTCCAAAGAGGAGCTTACTCGGCGTCTCGCCGGTGGATTTGCAAACGGAGTTGTTGAGCGCGTACTCTACATCCTCTAGAACTTTATACCAATAAAGGCCAGACGAATTATCGACGAGTTTTCCGAGCATGGGACCTATAACCCTATTAACACGCTCCACCTGTCCGTTTGCCTTCGGAGAGCCCGTCGCTATCTTAACTCATTTTCGTCGACAAACTCTTGGAACTCTTTTGACGTGAAACTGCTACCTCGATCCGAGACGATGACCTTCGGTCGACTGAAATTCGCGAAGTGTTGGCGCAAAGAATTTATCGTTTCCTTCGTGGCTGTTGTTTTCGTCGCGTATAATTTCGTGAATTTCGTGAAAGGATCCATCACGACGAGTATGTGCTTTTTCAAAAGATGTTTATTTTCTACGGGACCGTAATGGTCGATGTGCAACGTTTCGAACTGAACATTTCCCTTCGGAATACTGTGAAGGAAACCCTCGTGTTTTCCTGTTGTGGGATTGAACGCAATGCATTTAAGACAATCTTGAATGTAGGCCTTTACTCTGTTCTTCATATTTGGAAACCAATACGTTGATTTGATCGCGGCACAGGTTTTTTCCACGGCCTAGTGACCCATCTCGTCGTGATATTTCCTAATCACGTGCAACACCATGCCCTCCGGAACGTAAAACAACAACTCACCGTCCTGTTTGCGATACACTAATCCGTTACGCATTTCGTAGGTTTTGTCTTCGCGTTTTTCGAGACCTTCTTTTAGTTGTTTAATTTTCGAGTCTCTGTTCTGGCTCAACGAAAGATTCAATTCAAACGGGTTATCCTCAACTACCAAGACGCTCGACGCGCGACTCAATGCATCCACATGTTGCATTCGGCTACCCGATCTATGTTCAACCTCGTAGTCGTAATTCTGCAGTTCCAAAGCCCACCTAGCAATTCTCGGATTGATATCCCTTTTGTCTAGTGTCATCTTCAATGAATTGCAATCAGTGATGATTTTAAACTTGATTCCTTGAAGATACACTCTGAAACGCCGTAGATGATAGACAACGTCTCGAGCTCGAAGCTATGATAGCGACTCCCGGCGTCTGTGGTGCGTTTGGAAAAATAAAACACCGGATTATACTTGAAGACACCTCCTGTGCGTTCCTGCAAATAGTGAAGGAGCGAGGGAAGGAAATGAAATAATTCACACAAACACGTATTTCGCGGTAAACAAAAAAAACCTTTCGTGGGCGTAAAAACCTTCACGGATTGAAGGAAAAGCCCTCGCAAGTATGTGGGTTTATTGAACAAAACTTAAATTCTAAAACCAATTAAACAAATTAATCTCAGCAAATTAACAAACCATTGGTCCATTAATTTATGACCGGAAAACGTCGAAGAACTGAATTTAATCACGATAAGATTGTATAATGCAATGGAGCTTGAAAAGTGATAAAATAGCTATCGTAATCTACCTACGCGAACTTAACCTAACGACGGTAATTCACGCGAACGCGGAACCTGTGCACAAGTCGCTTAACCGCTAACCGAGAGCTCTCTCACCTCGCAAATATTAATCGGTGTCCCGCCTTGCCAGCGCACGACTGGACACGACTGGACACGACTAGACACGTCGGATAATAAGCGGAACACGCGGGGGGGGGGGGGGGGCGCCTGCCCCCTCGACTGCCGCGGCGCGTCCCGACGTCTCGGGGATCCAACGACGACGGCTACGGGCGGCCAGCCCTGGGTCCGACCGCCGCGTCACGTGCTCGAATATTGCACGTTCCGACGTGCCCGATTGCGATCCCTTGTACGCGCGCAAAGGGCCTCGAGCAACGATCGCGAACGTGCCCAAGATGGCGGCCGTCTCGTGTTCCGAGGACGCGTGCCTCGGAACAATGAAAAATGTCGCTCGATCTGAACGCGCGACGACTCGCGGTTCTCGCCGCGGTGCGGGCGCGGCTCGCGATGCGGATGGACTCGCAACGCTGACGCCTGATTGTCGCCGATGGAACCTGTGTCTCGCAGAGACAATGGACGCCGTACGGCCGCGAACTAGCGGGACTCGGCCCGTTCGATCTCTAGCTCGACGATTCGCTCTTCTCGTTACGCCCCGGTATCACGCTCGACGCGGATGATAATCGTGGATCGCGAATCTAATCTGTGTCTCGCCGAGACAATGGACGGCTTGCAATCGCGAACTATTGGGAGAGACGCGACACTGACTCGGGTTCGATCCGCTCGATCTAACTGCTCGTCGAGGACTGACTATCTCCTTGTCTCCCGTCACCGGGAGCAACGCCGCGCTCGGGCCGAGAATGACGCACTTCCGCCCGCCTTTACGATCGCAACCGCGCGGTGGCGCCACCGCGAGACGGGGCCAGCGCGCGCGCGGTTTAAATTCGCGCAACGGTCGAAACTCCACGAACAATACTTGAGGTCTGCCTTGCGTTGGAGCAGAACAGCTCCGAAACCGTGTGAACTCGCGTCACAGTGCAGTTCCGTTAAATCATGCAGACTGTAGATGCTGAGAGTCGGAGCCGCAACTAGCTTAGATTTTATCTCCTGAAAGGCCTCGAAAGCTCCGTCTCGCCAAACCGAAACTCCGCATCTTTTTTCAACAACGCGTACAATGGCTTAGCCACTACGGAAAACCCCTCTACAAACTTTCGGAAATAGGAGCTCATCCCCAAAAATCTCTGCAAACTGCGAACATCGTGGAGTATCGGGTACTTTGACACCGCCTCCACCCCGTCGTCGTTTGGGCTGACTCCACTTTCCGAAACTTTATAGCCGAGGTACTCGATCTCGGTGAACAGAAATTTACATTTGTCTAATCGAAACTCGATCCTATTCGCAACTAACAGAGCAAAGACGGATTTTAGCACCTGCATGTCGTGTTCGAGAGTGTCGGTAGCGATGAGAAAATCATCCATGTAGGCCACGAGATCTCCGTTTCGAATGGGCGTCGCGAGTACGTCATTGATCCATTTCTGGAATCTTGTCGGAGCAGTTTTTAAGCCAAAAGGCATTTTCAGGTACTCAAATTGTTCCAGCGGAGTCACGAACGCGGTATACTTGATCGATTCTTCGGCAACCGCAATGTGGTGAAATCCGTCTTTGAGATCGAGCAAGCTGTAGTACCTTTTCCCGTTCAACACGTCGAGCTGGTCCTCGATAAGAGGCAACGGATAATTATCTCGGAGCGTGATTTTATTGAGAGACCTATAATCTACGCACATTCTCGTCTCTCCGTTCTTTTTCTTCACTAACACAATCGGCGAAGCATATTCGGACGTGCTCGGTCTAATCGTACCCTTTTCCAGCAATTTATCTAAAGTCTCGCGGACCTCTTCCTTTTCAGCAAACGACAGTCTACATGGCAAAAAATGGACGGGTTGATGATCGCGAAGCAAGAGCGTTATTTCGGCGTTGATCTCCGGACTGTCGGGTCGTTTTGCCTCAAGATACTCAGAGTGAAACATTTCTTTCAGAGCAATCTGAGCTTCCGGCGATACTTCAGAGTTTATCACAAGCGACTCAGTTATTTCATCGCGCGAACTCGATATGTCAATGTTCATTACTTCTGCGACATCGGTGTCAATACGCTTGGTTGCCTTCGTGAGACCAAATCCGAACAATTTCAAAACATCCCTGCCAAGAACTGCAGGGGAAATCATCGTGTCATCCGGGACAACCAAAAGACGCGCAAGTTTGTCGAGTGCTTCGCCGATCGAAATTTCTACTGAGACTGTCCCTACCACGATGAGGCCGCTATTGTTTATCCCGCGAAATCTATTGCTCGACGCGTCTGCCGGCTCTACCAAGTTATTTGGCACAATACTCTCTTTAATAAAACTTATCGCGCTACCCGTGTCCAATAGTGTATGCAACGAAAACTCTTCCGCATTACGCGTTCTATATCTCACGTGTTTGTAGAACTCATCCTCGAGGTCATCTTCGTCCATGTTGTTGACTTCACGTTTGCCGCGTTGAGGGCAATCTTTGACGACGTGACCCTCCTCGTGGCATTGGAAACAGGCATTCTTGACGTCCTTCAGCTGGGGACAATCAGGCCTCAGGTGTCCAACCTCGTTGCAATGGTAGCACTTTTTCGGTTCGCGTGCATCAAAAGCTGCTTTGTTGCCTGACTTTGACGACTTTCCTTCGGACTTTGGATTGACATCACGTTTCCCACGTTGTCTCGTATCGACGCGAAGAGAAATATTCTCAAACGCTTCGACAAGACATTCTTTCGTGTCGAAACTCTGTAGACGAGCCTGGTTCTGAAGTTGTATATCAGGGATCCCTTCGATTACATAATCGACGATTTCGTCCTCGGGTATTGGGACGCGATTAGCCAGAATTACCTTCTCATGGTAATACTCGGCGAACGCCTCGTGTGAGCGCCATTGTCGTCCTTCAAAACGCTTACGAAGTTGCAACTTGTTCGGACGGCAGTCGAACATCCGCTTCATCGTCGCGATAAGTTCTTCGAAAGTCAGTTGGATATGCTCAGATTTTGAATGAAACCACTGAAGGGCTTTACCTTTAAGCTTCGTTCCCGCAAGAATCCTTGCGGTGTTGTCATCGAGGTTGTACGTCTGCCGAAGAAGTCGCAGCTGCTATTCCCATAGCCAATATGTCTCGCCGGCGCCGTCGAATTCACCGAGCAGATCTCCGAGTGCCTTGACGCTGATTTTCGTCCTGTCATCCTCGCCTGGTCTACGGTTATCGGCTGGTGGATCGAGCCGCAACGGATCCTGGCGCAACGCGCGCAACATCTCATTTTCTCGGCGGGCCAAATCCAACTCCCTTTGCAGCAGTCCTCGTTCCTGGCGCAGCACCTCCATTGCCCGCCGTGTAATGTCCGCTTGGCCACTCATAGCGAGAGAATTTTGAACGTGCGCCGCAACACCTTCACCGTCACTTTCTTGCGTATCCGCTGCGTCGTCGACGATCCTCAACCAACTTCCCGCCGGATCGGCATTTTGTAATCGAAGAATCAACTCGGTTTTCGTACCGCTAACAGGCAATTGACGCTGCTGAAGGATAGCCTTCAGCTCGGCAACCGTAAAGTCCGTCGGTTCCTTCATCGTCACACACTATACGAAATATAAATAAAATTGTCTCACAACAGAAATAGTCGTGTTGTATTCTATTAACGGTCCCGAGAATACACACACATACGGAGTTCGACCACTCATTCGGTTCCGCGCGGCACTTCATAAATAATTTCAGACACCCGAAACACAATGTTCTAGAGATTAGAGCAAGAAACGATAGTCGTTCGGCTCCGGCATCGACAAGTAACGGTCTCTTGAACGTCGACACTTTTATTTTTTTTTCAATGTTTACATTTCTTATTGTCGACCTTGCAACCGCGCACGAACTCGAAAACGACGCACGCAAGTTTAACCGAAAATCACGTATACAGCGCTACCTCAATTTCGATCGAGGATCGCGTGATTACAGCTTCCTTTACGCCATGTCTTTTTATTTTTTCCCGACCCGAAACGATTTTACGAGTTTTCCAAAAACTAAATTTAATCGAGTGGTATCGTTTTCACTGGCGACACTGCCGCGTATTCTCTTAATACCGGACTCGCGCCGACGGGCCTACCGTGTAGTCACTTAACAACGGCTGTGCTGCCCGATTTCCGAACGCCGCGTGTCCATCACCGGCTTCGCGACGAGTCCGCGACTCGATTTGTGAACGCCGCGTGTCCAACACCGGCTTCGCGACGAGTCCGCGACTCGATTTGTGAACGCCGCGTGTCCAACACCGGCTTCGCGACGAGTCCGCGACTCGATTTGTGAACGCCGCGTGTCCAACACCGACTTCGCGACGAGTCCGCGACTCGATTTGTGAACGCCGCGTGTCCAACACCGGCTTCGCGACGAGTCCGCGACTCGATTTCTTTTCAGGAAAAAAAACGCACCCGTTCATTCCTCACAAATGCACGCAATTACGTCGAAAAATACGTATGAGAATAACACCGTTGACTGTTCGATTCCCGACGCATTTTTACGACACATTAAACGTGTTGTGTCAACGGTCACTGAGAGCATGGACTCCATGCTTTGTTCTCTCCGCAGCGAAAACTTTGCATGATATCAGACACGTGAAACCGACATTTAGGTAAATTCTACCCCACACTTAGAATTGTAAGGGTCTCCGTCAATGAATAACAATTTTATTTTATTAATCTCTTTATTTCTCGGACCATGGCACGAAGCGTCGTGCTAATCTCATGGTCGCGGTCGAACTGCCGAATCCCGGCATCGGCAACGGCGTCGTAGATCACTACGCGCCGCGTTACGCTCGTCACACGCCGTGTCTACGCGAAGCGTCAAGTAGTACCTATTATAGGTAAATAATATGTCTCTGGACAGTCGCGTCTCGTAGTATGTATATAGATATATATTGCTGGACACTCGCGTCTCACAGGAAGAAATTACAAAAGAAAATCGCGAAAGCTAATAAATTTATTCGTCAAGCTCAGGAATTATTAACGGCACAGAAAATCACGAAAGCCAATCCATTTATTCATAAAGCTAAGGAATTATTAACGAAACTCGACACATCGAAGGATAAGAAAATACCAACAATTGTTTTGATAAGGAATCCATACTACCGTAAAGATCGTCAGGATCGTAACGAACAGCAGGGAGTCTGAAATACCTGCAAAGCCTGTGCCTGATTCCAGTGCAATAATCTGGACGAAAAATGGCAAAAATAGTAACGTTAGCGTTCGTGGTTTGTGCGGTTTTTGTGACAATATGGTGCGCGGAAATGAAACAAAGAAATCTGAACTCTGAAAACTCACATCAAAATATCGAAGTAAAAAATCAACCGGGACTGTATTACGAGCAGGTGTCTCCGTTACGGTTACAACACGTTGATTGGCGAATAACAGTGTTCATAGAAATTAAAAAATGTGTCGACGCATATCCTGGCTTTCCACTGCAGTTCAGCACAATCTCAAGAGCCTGTGCGAAAGTGAATCCGGCGAGTGTTTGCAACGGGCTACTTCAGAAGGAACTTATTGAATGTGGAAGGATTGAATGTGGGGGGGGGGGGGGGGGGGGGGTGAGTGGGTGTGTGGTGGCGGTGGGTGGGTGGGCGGTTGGCGGGTGGGGGGGGGGGCTAGATGGCGCCATCACCCGGGTTCGAGTCTGAACTAAGTGGTTCGTGTATGAGCTAAAGAGGTCGGTAAATGCCGGTGACAGATCCCTTGATCCAGAACCGGCCTATTATACCTACTGCTGTACAGGTGTAGCCGCTCCGTCTGCACCCGATTCTCCCGTGCCTGCTGCTCCGCGACCGCTTGTTACAAAGCCGCGACTTGCTGAAATGCACAGCCCTGAATTATTTTTTACTTTTCGGGAAAGTCGCGAAACGACTCCAAAAAGCAGACCACAACGAGGTCATCGTCCCCGTCGTACGAGCCCGACCCCTCGCAGACTTGTCCGTGGGACTCTTGACAGTCTAGGGTAATACGTATGTATGTATGGTCCGTAGGTCTGGCACGAAATCTACGGACTCGTCGAAGCTCTCGCGCTCCTCGGAAGACGGAAGACAGAGACGGAAGAAGAAGGAGGAGAAGGACGAGGAGTGCCTGGCCGATCAGGGCTGCTTGGACCGGGTTGCACGGGATCGTCAAGAAGGTATTACAAGGCCTGGTTATTTACCAATAACTGGCCATCCACGTGTCCGGATCCACCCTGGTCTTCTTGTTGGACCTCGCCATCCTGCACCCCCAGCCACGAGCGTACACCTACGGTTTAACATAACCACATGTTAAACCGAAATGCTCATGCACTACACACAGTTATTTAAATAGCAATAATAATAAACTTTTTTTTACCTACGGTGCTGTCTGGTGGGTTGTTCTTGAGGAACTCCGATGAGATCACCCATCACGATGGTCTCGTCGTCCGAGTGTCCATCGGTGACGTTGACAGGGTTCGACACCCGATCGTCGGGCTCCGTTGCGCGCTCGCTGATCGCGGCCTCCGGCACCTCCGCGTCGGCGCTGGACCCATGGCTAGTCGACATGCCCAGTACCAGCTGCTCGTCAGCGGCGGTCGCTTTATGTTGGCACCCGCGATGTTCGGGACCTGGCCGACCACGTGCCACGGCTCGGGGACGATGAGGTGGTGAGGTGCTACCCGCCACTCGCTGCTGCTCATCATCACTGTCGCACACGAAAATTTGCCCGCGATGTTCGGGACCTGGCCGGCCACGTGCCACGGCTCGGGAACGATGAGGTGATGAGGTGCTACCCGCGACTCTGCTCCTCATCATCACTGTCGCACACGAAAATTTGATCCGCCTCGGTGCTGTCGAAGACCGAATCACCGACGTCCTCGGTGAGATCGCTGTCACTGTCGCTGTCGCTCTTGTCGAGCACCCAGATACCTTCAGGTTCCTGTGCGTAAAATTCGAGACGCGCCTGAAGTCGCGGGTGCCTCCTTGGCTCGTCGTCGACCTGGATCGGCTCGGGATCAGGCGACGGCTGTTATAAACAGGCGCGCGCCTGATCGCCGCGACGGGCCACCGCTGGACCGGAGCGTTTTCAACGACGCGTACTACGACCTCGATGTGCGGCGGCACGGGTGACGCGGGCCTCTCGAGCACGACCGCTGGTGCGATGTCGACCGCTATGGGCGCATCCTCGATCTCGTCGCCCGCGTCATTTGCTACCGTTGATGACCATGTCCTCGGCCGCCTCCTCGGCCGCCTCCACGGCCGCCTCCTCGGCCGCCTCCACGGCCGCCTCCACGGTCGCCTTCTCGGTGGACTCCTCCTCCTCCTCCTCTGCCTCGAGATTTCGCTCTCGAACAGCCGGGCACGCGATAACAACCGCGTACGCCGACGCCTCGAACGCATTATGGTCATACGTTCGGGCGATAACCCTTAAGGGTAGTCGACGCAGCAGTGACCGCAATTCGTGCCGAGTGTCACCGAGGCTCATGGATCGTAGAGCCGTAGCCCATCGTGTCGTGCACCGAAGCGCAATTACGGCGCTTCGAATTTTCACGAGGTTGGCCGTTTTGAGGATGGCCTTAACCAGGTCACGATTACGTTCGTACTGCATAATAATATTTTCTTTTGACTACGGTCGAAACAATACACAAACCGATACACTTTTTGTACCACAGTTGAACACAAACACAAATCAAACCCAAAATCAATCAATTATGGAAGACGTTCATGCATTTCAATTTTGTGTTTGTTAGATAGTGGCTTTTGTGTTTTTTGTTTTAAAATTTGTATAGTAATATCCTTATAAAAATTGGTGGGGATTCATCAACTTTGTATTTATTATTATTGTGTAAAGTAATACACGTGTTAATGTTCGAATCAGTTCTTTCTGTGACACCTTCATGAGTCACATTTGTTGTAGATTCCGATTCCACTTTTCATTTTGCACTTTTAAACCAATGTATACCGGTTTGTGATCCGAGAAATATGTCTCATAAACACCAGAGGTATAGTTTAACAGTCCTTGAGAAACAAATATTACATCAATTTGCGTGTTACAATTTGTGGTTGAAATTCCTGATGATAGTGCGCGTTTGAAAGAAAGGCTATTTAAATATACCTCAAGGAAATACCCTTCTTTATATGAATCGTAATTAAAGTCACCAATAATTATCTTTTCTTTAAAAGAGGGATGGTGGGACGAGGAATGTAGAGAGAAGAAAAAGGAGGTGAGGAAGGAGCTAAGAAAATGGAGAAAAAGGAAGATTACGAAGGAGGAGTACAAGGAAAAGAAGAAAGAATACGAGGAAATGGGGGAAAGGAAAAAAGAGGAGGAGAGGGAGAGATTGATAAGAGAAGTGGCGGAAGCAAGAACGGAGAATCAGGTGTGGGAGATAGTGAATAGAGGGAGGAGGAACAGGAAAAGAGTGAACGAAGCGATTGGGAGCGAGGAGTGGAAGGAGTATTTTATGGAGCTACTGGGAGGGGTAGGGGAGGAAGTGCGGACAGGAGTAGAGGTACCGAAAAGAGAAGGGGAAGAGGAGGAAATAAGCATAGAGGAGATTAGGAGAACGATAGGAAAGCTGAGAGAAGAAAAGGCGATGGGGGCGGACGGGATACCGAATGAGGCGTGGAAATGGGGTGGGGAAGGAACAGAGCGGATGGCACACGAGATATGTGGGAGCGTATGGAGAGGGGAAGGCTGGCCGCAACAGTGGAAAGAGGGAATAATTGCGCCGATAGTAAAAAAAAGGAGAAGGGAGCAGGGTGGGAGATTATAGGGGAGTGACGCTGATGCCGTCAACGTACAAAATATATACGACGATACTGGCAAAGAGGCTCGAGGAGGAGGTGGAGGAAAAGGGAATGATTCCACCGAATCAAACAGGATTCAGAAGAGGAGTAGGGACGATTAACAACATATACGTATTGAACTATATAGTAAACAGGCAGGTGGCAAGGAAGAACGGGAAATTGATAGCGACGTTTGTGGATTTAAAGGCGGCTTTTGACTCGGTAGATAGGAAGGTACTATGGGAGGCACTAGAAAGGAGAGGAGTGAGGAAAGGGCTAAGGGAAAGAATAGAAGAGGTATACGGGGAAACGATAAGCAGAGTGAAGGTCGGAGACAAGGTGGGAGAGGAGTTTTGGACAGCGAGAGGAGTAAGGCAGGGATGCCCGCTAAGCCCGATACTGTTTAACTTACTGACGGCGGACATGGAGGAGGAGTTGAGTAAAGGAAGGTGGGGGGGTGTGAGGGTAGGCGGGAGACGGATCTGCACACTGGCGTACGCGGACGATGTGGTAATTTTGGCGGAGAGAGAAGAGGAAATGGAGAGTATGCTAAGAAGGCTGGAGGGGTATTTTGAGAAAAGAAGGCTGGAGGTGAATGTGGGAAAGACGAAGGTTATGAGATTCAGGAAAGGGGGAGGGAGAAGTAAGAAAGTAGGGTGGAGATGGAAAGGAAAGAAGCTGGAGGAAGTGGAGGAGTTTAAATACTTGGGATACGTGTTCAAGAAGAACGGAAAGCAGGGAGCGCATGTAAAGAAAAGGGCGAGGAAAGCAGCAGCGGTGATGAGGCAAGCAGAAGGATGTGGTTGTTTGACACACTGGTGTGGGCGGTTATGGGATATGGGGCGGAAATCTGGGGATGGGAAGAGAGAAAGGAGGTAGAAGCGATACAGGAGAGGTACATAAGGTGGTCGCTGGGGGTGGACTGGAGGACGCCGGGGTACATGGTGAGAGAGGAGGTGAAGAGAGATAAGATTAGGGTAAGAGCAGGGCGGAGAACGTGGAGGTACGAGGAGAAGCTGAAGAGAGGAGAGGGAAGTGAGCTGGCAAGGGAATGCATGGAGGAAATGAAAGAGGGGGAAAGAAGGGAAGAAAAGAACGAATCGAGCTGGGAAAAAGAGAGGAAGGAATTCAGGGAAAGTAGGGGGGGAGGAGGAGAGGAAAAGGTGTACGAGGAAATGGAGAAAGAAGATAGGAGAAGACAGGAAGAGGAAAGAGAGGAGAAAATAAGAAGGTCTAGGTACAACAAGTGGTATAGGGAGATACGAGTGGACTAGGTACCCAGGTACCTGAAGGAAGGATGGAAAGAGGAAAGGTATAGAAGAATAGCAAGGTATAGGATGGGAAATGAGATGAAAGAGGGGAGATACTGGGAGGAAGAGGAAGGGAGGAGGTGTAGAGTATGTGGGAAGGAAGAGGAAACCTGGGAGCACGTGCTGGAGAGGTGTGGGGGAGAGGAAGAAGAAGGGAGCGGGATAGTAGAAAAAGTGAAGGAGATACTGCATGAAGGAGGGGGAGGGGAGAAGTGGATGAAGGACCTGGAGAGGAAAAGAGAAACGAGGGAAAAGGATGAAGAGAATGAAAGAAGGAATGGAGAGAATGAAACGGAAACGGAAGGCGAAAGCGGAGAGAGAGAGAGCGAAGAAGGGCGCGAGAGGGGTCGGGCGAGCGTGCGAGCGGGCGAGCGAGCGAAAGAGCGTGCGAGAGAAAGGAAGGAGAGAAGGAAAACGGAAAATGTATATAAAAAATAAAAATAAAATAAAATAAAATAGGCTAAGAGGAAGGATGGAATAAAGTAAGATAGGATAAGGAGTAGATTAAGGTAATATAAGACATAGATTAAGAGAGGAAATGTAATAGAATAAGGTAGGATAAGAACATAGAATATAAGAGAATTGTAAGGAAGGAGAAACGGAGGTCTTGTAAACCCTACGGGGAAACAATAAACACATACATACATACATTATCTTTTCTTTATTTGACGTGCATTGCATTATATGATTGACTTCATTCGTAAACGTAGTTCTACCAATCGATGGAGATTTATATCCTGTAATTATTTAATTTCATTAATACTAAAAAGTATTAAGTCAACATGACGATGCTGACCGTGTCTATCTATTTCATTTTTTTGTATCTGCTTGTGAATAGAAACGTCAAGATGTTCCTTTGTGAAACATATTATTCCTTTCGACATACGCTGATTAGGTGAATCAGATCTGAAGGCAATAGTATAACCAGAAATGAAAAAATCGTCAGAGCATATTGTTTGGCATTCTGCAAAAATCAATACGTCAGCTTGATAGTACCATTTATCTGAAAGTATGTGTTGTATATTTTTTCTTAAAGATCGTACGTTTTGGTATATAATTTTCAATCCGTTTCCGTTAATGTTCTTAGTAAACGATAATTCCAGACGCTTGTCTTCTTTTAATCTTTTCATTTCTAATTCCAATGGACTTTTTATTGTCGGTTTTGGTGTTGGTTTAAAATTTCCAAGAATATACAAGTCGGATAGTTTTTGTACTCGACTCAAAGCTACGTATATCATGGATCTCGTCATACGTGAATTATTTCTTAGATCAACACATAATTTGTCGTACGTTTGACCTTGACTCTTATGTATTGTTAGTGCTTCAGCAGGAGTAACTGGAAATTGTTGTCGATCGATTTGATATCCCAATCTCTCATTTGTGCTTATTACAACTGTATGGCGTGACAGTGGAACTAAATTTTCATCTATTGAATTTTCAGTCATATATTTACAAAATAAACTTCTGTGTTTGTTTCCGACATTTTCATTATAAAAATGTAGCCAAAATTTAATTGGTTCATTTGTTTGAGGCAATAAAGTGATATGTTCTAATTTTCCACACGCTCCGTTAACTAATCCGTCTTCGACATCTATATTGGTTGTTACCATGTAGTTAATTCCAATTTTTAGTTCAGTTTTAAACGGCAAACCACCGCACTCCGTTCTTTTTTTATTTTTCATGGCTGTTAACAATTTATTTCTCATTTTAGAATTTACGGCACACAAGACTGTATCTCTTGCTTTAGATTCATATACTATACCATCTGTCATAGCAATTTTCAATTTGTTATAATCATCTACAAGACGATTTTCAGAATATAATCTTATTGTCTCTTTTGGTACGTCCCTTTCATCTGTTTCCCTTGATTTGATTAAACAAATATCTTCACCTGACATTTCACCTTTAGCGAGATTATTTAAAGCTTTAATGAATTTTACGTAATTTTTCTGTCTCATTATTTCCGTCAACTCAAAAAATTTGAATTCCTCCCACAAAATATTTTCAGAGAAAATACTTAACGCCGATGACTTTGGCGCGAGGTATATTAGGTTATCCATAACCAGTGGCAGTTGATAAAGGTCGCCGACTACTATGATGGAAATTCCACCAAAACTTTTATCCACTCCCATTATTTGTCTTAATCTTGTATCAACTCGACTTAGCATAGTGCTACCAACCATAGATATTTCATCTATAATCAATAATTTGAGTTCAAATAAGTTCTCGCGTATAATATTTGCTACATCAGCTGATAGCTCAGGCATTTGCCCTCCATATTGCGTTATTGGCAAGGCAAAAGCGGTATGTAATGTTACACCCCCAATTAAAAAAGCAGCTTTTCCTGAGGGTGCACATAATAATATTTTTGTTGAACTATCCTTTTCGCCGGGGGATTCATCAAAGTAATGAAGTAATATCTGATAAATCGAGTTTATTACTGTGCTTTTTCCAACACCGGCTGATCCACTCATATACACTCTAATCGGCAAATTTCCAGTTTTAAAACAATTTAAAACATGCATTGTTATTTGTTTCTGTTTATCGTTGAGTTTATCTAGTGTGTCCATTGTCTCTTCTATTGATTTTTTCTGAGGACACGTTATTCGTCTTTTATTAATTTTTGGGTAGTCTTCAATACCTGCTTGTGAAAAAATATCAATTTCATTTCCATTTTGTACATTTCTCTTCATAAATGATGCTACTTCTTCATCTTCTATATCGTGATAATTGTTTTGCGCTTCATGTAATGCTTGGTTTATTTCTGCATCTCCCATGACAGAAAATGGTTTTCTATTTTTCTCGATTATCTTAATGTTCGTTGTGTAAATCTTTTCACAATCTTGATTTTCAATATCATCAGTTTCGTCATTCCAAGGGAGGAAAAGCAAAACCTGTTCACGGAAGTAATTACATTTATCTTCTTGCAATTTATATCGGCGAAATCTGATCAATTTCGTTCTTCTGCGTTTTTGAGTTTCGTTCGCGTCATCTAATTCTTTATCACTAACATTTTCAATCATGAGTTGCCTATGTTCCTAATTTGCAGCAAAATCTGCCAGAAAAAATATTTGCTAATTTTCTATCTCGAATGGCATATTTGTCAATTATACTCTTACAGTATATATCTGTTGAATCACAGTTCATTTTTGCTAACTGTATACAAGATTTTAACATACGAACAGGCTCATTTTGTGGGGAAGTATTTATGTAAATCATTGCTCTGCTACATATGGATAGCGGTAAACCAAGAACATGGTAAACAGCTTCCTGGGCTGACAAAGTATTGACATTTATAAAGACGTTTGCTACCTTCTTGAATTTTTGCCTTAGTGTACAATTGCCGTCTTGCATATCTGTTGCTGCTTCTCGTAGTAATCGTGTCACATAATTAATCATGTATGATGCGCAACTATATGGATCTAATACAAACTGTATGTCCATATTTGATTCAAGAAGTGTAAGAATTGTTTTAATATATGGGTTAATTGCAACTTCTATACTGCGTCTCATCAAGAATATTTTTGTTCTTGATAATGTGCTCCTTATTGCGTGAATGTAAGCTTTCTCAGTCATTTTTAATAATTTTAACATATCCTCAAACTATACAAGTCTACTATTTAAAAAAAATCTTGCATTAACTGTTTAATTTTTTAAATATTTCTTTTATCTTCCATTGTTGCGTCTTCATCTAATGGTTTGAGAATCATTGTTTCTTTCATAACATAATAAGGAATGTTGAATCTGCATGTTGATTTATTTTTTCAGCCTTTGTAACACGTATGTTTATGTCTATGAACTTGTAGTTGTATGAATGGGTTGTTTGGCTCATATACACACGTTCTTATTTTATCTATTGTGACGTGATTTTTCGGAATCACGGTCACAAGATTTAGTTACCGGTGGATTCGAGTATTTTTATGGTACGGTTTAAGTTCCGTGGCTGTCGCTCCTCGTATCGCCACGTTCCCTTCGTTTGTCGATCCCGTCAGTTTCGCGATGTGTTGGAGTTGCGGGTCGGTCGCTCGACTCTGTTGCGGGGACGAGAGCTCAACGAACCGAGCATCCCAACAGAGGAGAGCGTACCGACGACTGTTCGCGCGGTGCACGGAGAGTCCGGTGTAAATCTGGCGCCCTGAGAGGCGAAAAATGCACTGCGCTGGAGAGCGTGGTAGTTTTTGTGTTTCGGCAGAGGGCGGAGCAGCCCTCGTGCCCTTCGTTGAGAGTTGCGTAATCGCCCGCTCTCGCGCTAAGCGTTGAGGGAAGCGCTCGCGCGGATACGTCACGAGTTACCGGCAGAAATGCGCTCTCGTGCGATTATTCGGCGATAAGAGTGAGGGCAGTAGCTCCCGGGCAAGGGAATTTGGAAATAATGATAATTGCGCGGTCACGGCGTTCGCGTATATTAGGCAGTCGATCGCGGACCACCGCCGAGGTGCCTCGCGGTATTAACGCGCGCTCCCGTGTTGACAGTTTTTCTGTCTGTCTCGCTCGCTCGCGTACGGTACTCGGGCCACGCGCTCGCCCGTACACCCGTTCTCGCGTGTGATTTTGCGTTCGCGATCTCGTGCTCGATTTCTCACGAGAAATCGTGGTGTTCTCGCGCCGTCTCTACGGCAAACAAAATGCAGTTCGGTGCATCGTGTTCCGTGCATCGTGAAGATGCAGTTCCCGCAATTTCGAAAAATTCGAAAATTAGCAAGTGATTTTCCCGTTCGAGCCCGGTCTCGAACGAGCAGTGTTCGCGTGCAGTGATGCCGTGCGGCGCAGCCATGCGCCGAGTTCCGTGCACCCGCCGCTCCGCCCTTGGATATCGCTCATGTCGTTGTCGCCGCCCGGGGACAGTTGGTGAGTCGTTCTCGATTGTTTTCTTCGGCGATCGAACTATTTTCGATCGCCGTTCTCGCTAGGTGTTCGACCCTCGTGATATCGATCACGATTTTTCGCGTTTTCCGTGAGTTTTCGACACGATAATAATAATTGAAGATTATTATTTTTCCGGTTTTCGGAATTTCAATCAATGATTAGAGTTCGCGTTTGATTATGTTTTCGCGATAGGCTATTTATTGGGCCATTACCTCGACCCTCTCTACCACGACCTAGCAGCCTGAGCGGCCGGACATTTCCGCAACCGTCCGCCCTCGCGAGTGCATCCAGTTGCGTTTGTTAACTTCACGCGACCCCAAAAGTTAACTAAGCTACCGTTTCCGTTAATGTTGTTCCCGATCGGTAGTTGTGCTCCCAACATCCGAGTTTTTTTTGGGCGCGTCGAGCCTGCTCAACTCGACGCGCGGGGCATACCGGTTTGTTAATTCCGGTGACACAAAAATTAACTGGCGCCACCGGGTTTGCGGATGCGCGAGCTTGAGTGGACGGCCGAAGGTGACGTTACCGTTCGTGATGTTTACGATATTCGCGTTCGCGCTTCCGCTCACAAAAAAAAAATTACGTCACACTATCCATTTAATCAATATTTCGTTCGATTCAGTGTTATCCTCATCATAAATTGGAGCATTCTTACAATACACAAGATTATGTGTATGAACGGATCCTCTTGCTTGAAATTCTCGCCTTTGGAAATAATCTATAACATAGTTATCGCCAAACGGCTCATGTTCATTTTCTAGTATGCTCACAATTTGAGTAAATCTTTCTTCTATATATCTTACGCAAGTCACAGGATCTTCGCGTATAAATTTTGTTTTCTCTGCTATATCCAGCCATATTGCTTCACTCGTACTGATGGTTTTATTGTGTCGTATTTTATATAATATCTTGTAACGTGGTTCAGGCGTTGACATTAATTTTTTTTAATGAAGGAACTGAGCAGGGAACGAATAAGTCGAAAACGGTGTAGTCGATAAAAGTTGGTTATATTAACGATAAAAAAAATACAAAAATAACAATGAATAATGGAGAAATATCGGAAATTATAATAATAAATAGTAATTTACTTAATAATAGTCGTTTTCAGTGACCCAATTAACCACTTAGCACGAATAATCTGCCGTGACCCTCATTTCCCCGATTCACACATTCGTCTATTAGGGTCTCGGTAATTCGCTTCGATTATTGGTCTGTTCATCAACGCCGTCTACGCGTAACTAGAAATTCCCGAAATCTACGAATTTGTCCGAATTCCGCGGTAATTGGTTATCGGCGCGCTGTAATATCACCTGCGGTAGTGGTCGCCGCTCGCCGCTCAGAGATGGCGTTGCGCGTCTATCGATCGGCGCTTCGCGTGATCGATGCCCCGAGCGCTCAGCTGTTTATCGCTAGTCTCCGCCAAATCGCGGCACGAGCTACAAGGGGGGTGTCGCGCTCCGCGGTCCGAAACAGTTTTTCGGTGTTTTCTCGTGTTTTCTCCACCTCGAAAGTGGAGTGTGATACATAAAAATGACCGGAAAATGCCCACGGATCGATGGCTACCTGGATTAATGTGCTCCGATCCCGACAACGCTCAAGGTAAGCCGATTTATGTTGTTGTCTCTCGCACGATGATGCACCCGGCTCCCCTGTCTCTCTCCTATGCTACCGTTTCCGCCTTTCTCGGTGCTAAATTTTCCGTCCTGGGGCTATTTCCCAGTCCCTCGACACGGGGCGACTCTGTCCTAGTCCAACCGGGGTCCCTGGGGCCCGAAATCCCAGTCGAGCTATCCAAATCCGGGAAAAATACAAGTACGATCTCGCCCCTCCGTCGGTTAGTAGATCCTTGAAGTGACAGCTCGGTGGAATCCCCGGTTGGTTGCAGCGGCTGCAGTATCAAGAACAGAATGCCCCGTTCGCTGCACTGCCGCTCCTTTTATACTCAAAACCCCCGGTGCATATATTACTATATATATTTCGCCGTCCTTTAGCCCCTTTTTCCTTTAGCCCATCCGGACTCGCATTGCTTCCACTATATCTATATTTCCCGCGTCCTGTAGCCCCTTTTCTTAGCCCATGCACTAGACTTTGGACTTGGGTTTTAACCGATCTTTTTCGTATTGCAGGTGGCGCGCTGCAATGCGGGAACCCCGGCGGGAATGCAACGGTGACGTCACCGTCGTAATCTTTAACAAGTCTGCATTTTTTGTTTCGCATGCAGAAAAGGTGATGAAGAACGTTGGAATTCCACATTGTCTGATCATGCTTAATAAATGTTTTTTCTTCACCTCCCAGTACGCCGGTGAAGAACGTATTTGTTTTAAAAATTTAGATCCATTAACATGACGAATTGAATCATTTATAAATTCTTTATTTTTTACTATTTCTACCGTGAGATTATCATTACGCTTTACTCGTCTTAGACAAATATTTATATTAGACATTACTGCCTTTTCTAATTTTTGTTTCGCCATGAATAAAATTCTCGTTGGCTCACATGATCTTCTGTCCTTGTTTCTTGCTTCGAATTTTACTCTTTCGGAATACGTTAATTTGTTTTCTTTATCTAGAATTTCACCACCAAAAATGTTTGGAAAGCATAATTCATCAATATTTTCTGTTAAGTGCCAAGGGATCGGCGCTTTATCTTGCCCTGGTACAATAATATTGTTATTTTTCGATACATCTTTATTCCTATCTATGATTAGAACTTCATCAATTGGTTCAAATGTATCTGATTCTTCTGAATCTGACACAATTCTGTCACTACATATATCCGTTTTTTTATCGTTAAAATGTTCTAATTGATCTTCATCGTCGATGATGAACGGTAATTCAGCGTTCGTATTCTTCTCATATTTATTAAAAAAATCTACATCAATCATAATATTATTGTTTACATATAATGTAGATTTTTGCAAGTATTCTAGAGCTTCACAAACTTTTGCTGGTTTAATTGTTTCATGCATGTAGTTAGATTTGTGATCTATATGTCTCTTTAATTTTATTTGTATTGTCGACATTTCGTCGAATGTTCGTGGTAAAACGCTAACCATGTCATTTATTTCAACCGGTATACTTACTACACTTCCTTTTAGTGATAGTTGAGGATTGATTGCATATGGTTGCAATGCTTTTATTTGCATGAATGGAATGAATGGTGATACCATACGTTCTTCAACTGCACTCAAATTTTGTAACACTTCTGGTACGTTTGAAAATCCTAAACTTTTATTTGCTGCCATTTTTGGGACTTGTCCTCTTTTTATATATTTTATACATGTTTTACAGATGTATTGTGAAGAATTGTTTTCTATTTTTTCCATAAAACTTTGTACGTTTAATTCCTTATCAATCAACATACATTTTATATCTTTGCTATTATATCGTTGTACTGATTTTGTGAAAAACATATTTTCACAACATGCACATATCACATCTGGTCCCAATTTTCTGTCATTTAAGTATTTTAATATTATCATATTTTTATTGTATTCATTATCAATTGTTCCATTTCTAATTCGGTCATAAACTGAATTTTTATATTGTTCTCTGAACCTGAAAAAATCATCAACTCTTAAAGAAGATTTTCGTTTAATATCATTATTTTTTTCCTTATTTTTAAAATTTTCATCTTGCCGTAGTCGTTTTAATCTGTTTTTATTTAGTTTATGTCCCATGGCTCTGTAATCTACATTCATACGCATTTTTTAGATTCCTCTGTTTTTTTGTTATTTTCTTTGAACTTATATTTTTCGTTTTTTCTTAAATTTTGTATTCTTTCATTATTGTTTTCGTTTTCTTGATCTTTGTACAATGGATCTTGCCGTATCTCTGTCATTCGTTGCACATTTTTCTCATTCTCCATCGCTTTGTTCAATGTGTCTTGCCGTATCTCTATCATTCGTTGCACATTTTTTTCATACTCTGTCGCTTTGTACAATGGGTCTTGTCATATCTCTGTCATTCGTTGCAGGTTTTCTCCATTCTTCGTAATTTTGTACAAATTATTTTTCCGTTTTTCAGAAATTCGATCTAAATTTTTTCTCTTTTCCTTTTCTCTGTATGAATTATCTTCCCTAATTTTCCTTATACGCTCTGCATTTTTTTGTAATTCTGCTTCTTTGTACGCCTGGTCTTCTCGTAATTCTTTAATACGCTGTAGATTCTTTTTTTTTCTTCTTCACTTACGTACAGTCTTCTGTCGTCGTTTTTGTACCTTCTTTTTATCATCTGTTACCGCGCTCGCGAGTTTCGAGCCTCAGAACCCGGGCTGGCGACAAAAATCCCCGTCAGCTGGTTTTCTTATGTCCGGGACGCCATCCACGCTCTCAGCGTGGCCCAGCTGCGAAGTTGTTAATATCAAAACGGGGACGAGTTGGTTGGCCGGCTAGCCACAGCCTGCACAATGGTAGAGGGGCGGTTCGGGAACTCGGGGACGAAATATTCGGTCTGGCTCGATTTCACAAAAAAAAACAATTCGCGACTCAAAAATATTCACCAGTTCGGGCACAAAAAAAAACAATTTATTGTCCAAGATACTCTAAATTTGTCGCGATACAAAAAAAAACGGCGCCCTACTAAAATCGGGGAACGGTTACTTAATTCGCCGTTCCCGATTTCCTACCCGGCACGAGCAAACAAAAATATTACACAACAAAAATGATTTTAAACGCGACCGCGAACTAAATTCCGTGACCGGGGACGAAGCCCCGCGCGACAAAGGCCCTACTACGGTCGACCGCTCGACCGACGCAATACACATTAAAAACACGAAACACGACAAAAATCAAAACGAAAACCGCACGCTGCAATTCGCACGCACCCGGAATGGCCGCGCACAGGCAGGCAGCCTCGTGCGCGTGCGACCGATCGCCGGTCGTATCACGAGGCGGCGACAGAAGGTCGCCCGCGAAACTCTCCAACGCCCCCGCAATCGCTCGCACGCACACTTTTCCCGGGGATTGTTCCGCCCCGGTACGCTTACCAAAACGGCGACGATCGTCCGCCCTTGAGACCGACCGCTCGCGAGCCGAGGGCACTCTCACCGCGATCTCGAGAATAATATTACGCGCACTATACGGATCCTACCGCGATTATTCCCGCACTCGACGGATACCCTGCTGTCGTCGGGCGGTCGCGAAGAACCAACACCCGCGCACCCGGAAACTGTCACCAAAACCGAGAGGAAACATCCGAGAGGGACCCTACCTCCAAATTCCTCGTTCCGTAATCCCAAAGTCCCGGAAAAGTGTTGGTCTCTGTCCCCGCGACGTCGACGCCAACCTCGCGTTACCCCGGCCAGACGAACAATGACTTGTCGCGACGCGCTCGTCTCCCCGTCCCCTCCCCTCGTCACCCGAAATTCCGCAAATTCGCGCGAACTACCGGTCGCATAGCGCGACACGCGGGACGGCGACGCTGTTCACGCGCGGGCGGGGGGGGGGGGCGGTTTCGCGCGCGGATCTCGGATTGGCAACGCGAGGCGGCGGCGCCGCTGACCCTAGAAAGAAAATGAGGCGCTCTCCCGCAATCGCCGGAAATCCTCGAAAAGCGAAAGAAACCTGCGAATAATTCGGCGACGCACGGATTCATTAATTCCGCGCAAAGCGCCAAACAAGCACGCGGCCGAGCAGCAGTAGCCCGCCGCGGTGGGGAAAACGACGACGGCGGTGAGGCGCGAAGTCTCGCGCGACAGCAGCTGATCGGCGGCTGTTCGCAGGCGGCCGTAGGGCTCCCCGTTCCCCGTCTCCCTCCCAGCAGTGGCTCGTCGCTGGCTCTTCGCGGGCGGCATAGTCTCTCCGTCCTCCTCTCTCACGCAGTAACGGCAGGACCCGGGAATTACCAACTCCCGGGGAATCGGTGACGGTAGCCAACGGCGCTCTCCCTCTCGTCGCGGCGCATCTCGTCAGCGTCGGGTTGCATTAAAAAAAACAATAAAAAAACAGTCGTGTCAGTGAGTCTTTTATCCGTTCGGTGAGAGTGCCCCGGGGAGGATTGTTCGCCGGGTGGCCCGCGAGGTCGGCAATCGACGCAAAGAAGGCCGTAATACCGTGCCCTCTTTGTAACGCCCTCAAAAAGCGCGTTACACATCATTATCAATTGAATTATTTAAAATCTCGTATTTTTTTCTCTTCACGATATTAATGCTGTCTTCTTTTTTTCATTTTCGTTATCATATTTCCTTTTTGTTTTTCTTTCTTTCTCCTTTTCTCTATTGTAACGGAACGGCTATACCCCCGACGAGTTTCTCCGAAAAGTCGTCACTATTCGGGGAATCTCGTCGCCGAGCCGAGTGTTCGAGCGCTCCCCACTCCTCGCTTCGCGCGACGCCTCGATCATCGGAGGCAGCGAGCGTCACGTCACTCATTTACTACCTTCCTTACCGCACAGATGTGCCCCCACCTAGCAATAAGTCCTGTGTGGCCCGCGTGAACGCCCTGCCAGCCACACTGTCCTACTGGGAATAGCCCAGATTTCCGTTTTGTTCCTGTTTATTGTTGTTGAGTCCTAAGTGATTCGATCCTTGAGCCTTGCTCCTCAACAACAACCGTAAAATGTCTTTTGTGATCTGTTCACCTATTTCCTCTCCTTTTTCCCTACAGTTCAATGATGATAAGTCAATCGCACTCGTAGACCGGAGGGAATTAATTTTCTTATTCCGAAGAACGAGGCGAATGACTGCTGAGGACGTCTCCAAAACACATTGATTTATTCTCGGGTCCAGTACACGATCCCTGTCGCTTCCCGATAGTGGAAATCACTAGAAAATTAGGATTTCGAGTATCCTAACTCGCGATTTCAATAAAATTCAATTTTATTGAAATCGCGAAACGTTTCACTATATTTATCCTCTGACCGTATTTTGCACATGTAATCTTTTCGATTTGAAAGTTTACTTAAATATGATTTATTTTTGAATTTCGGCATTTTTCGTGTTTATTTTTTTCGTACTAAATTTTTTACAATATGAAATAGAATAAAGCACAAAACATTGAATATTTCCGTTTTACCTTTTTTTCATCTGTGGAGGCGATATCAGTGGACCACAATATTTCGCTTTTGTTTCATCTTTCCAGTTGTTATCAATGGAGTTTCAAAATCAGTGGATGTTGGACTACGATGAACACTGTGCACGGGGGAGAGATACTAATGAATTATGTAACACAGGTTATATAACATATGAATGTTACTTGTCACATATCAGTTACATTACGCAAGGTACGGGGTTACATAACTCAATTGTAACAGTTACGTAACGCATGTTATATAACATGGTAACATTGCTGAGTGTGAAGTAATAAGTTACATATAAGTCAAATGTAAGTTACACGTCATGCTACTTGTTACATTGGGTTACATAGCCGTTACATTGATGTAACAATGTCCGTGTTACTCGGATATCTCCCCATTTATTCTCGTAACTAATAAATGCGTGTGTTACTTTCTCTTTAGCATCGCCCCGAAAATTGCTTCGTTCCTCATGCATCTCACCCCCTCCCTTCCTTCCTCCACTCTTCCTCCCATCGGTCGATATGAGGAAGTTATTACTTGAAAAATATGAATGTAAATCCATCAACGACGACGACGATGACAATAACGACGACTACGACAATGACGAGAACGACTGTGATGACAACGACAACGATGAGCACGACGACAAGTACAACGACGAGCATGACTACGGGGATCACGACGACAAGGACAACGACGAGGACAATCACGAGGACAAGGACGACGACGAGGACAATGACGCTGACGACGACGAAGACGACGACGACGACGACAACGACGACAACGACGATGACAACGAGGACGACAAACACGATGAATATAAAATATGGAATATGTTAGTCAATTATATAATTTTTTGTTATATATAACTTTTATAACTCGATGACGATGATGAACGATGACGAATCCGACGAGATGAACTATAACAACGAGTACGACTGTGATCACCACGATGACGACGAGGACGACAACCAGGACGACGACAAGGACGACGACGTGAACGACTGCGACGATGACGATGACAGGGACGACGACGTGAACGACTGCGACGATGACGATGACAATAACGACGACTACGACAACGACGAGAACGACTGCGACGATGACGATGACAATAACGACGACTACGACAACGTCGAGAACGACTGCGACGATGACGATGACAATAATGACGACTACGACAACTACGAGAACCGCTGTGATGACAACGAGGACAAAACGATGACGAGGACAACGATGAGGACGAGGACAACGACGATTACGAGTACAACAACGACGACGAGGACGAGCATGAGGACAATGACGCTGTCGACGACGATGACGGCAACCACGATGAATATAAAATATGAAATATGTTAGTCAAATTTATAATTTTTTTGTTATATATGACTTTTATAACTCGATGACGATGATGAACGATGACGAATCCGACGAGATCAACTATAACGACGAGTACGACTGTGATCACCACGATGACGACGAGGACGACAATGAGGACGATGACAAGGACAACGAAGTGAACGACTGCGACGATGACGATGACAATAACGACGACTACGACAACGTCGAGAACGACTGCGACGATGACGATGATAATAACGACGACTACAACGACGAGAACGACGGTGATGACAACGAGGACAAAACGAGGACGAGAACGACGACGAGCACAACGATGAGGACGAGGACAACGACGATTACGAGTACGACAACGACGACGAGGACGTGGATGAGGACAATGACGCTGTCGACGACGAGGATGACAACCACGATGAATATAAAATATGAAATATGTTAGTCAATTTTGTAATTTTTTGTTGTTGTATATAACTTTTATAACTCGATGACGATGATGAACAATGACGAATCCGATGAGAACAACTACAACGACGAGTACGACTGCGATCACCACGATGACGACGAGGACGAAAACGAGTACGACGACAAGAACGACGACAAGAACGACGACGAGGACGACGACGAGAACGACGACGAGAACAATGACGAGAACAATGACGAGAACAACGACGTGAACGACGACGAGGGCGAGGACAAGGACAAGGACGAGGACGACGACGACGATGATGACGTCGTCCTCGATTATGTTTATAGTCATCACATGACTATAAACATAAATCTTATCATTATTTTTTTAAGTGTCATCCTAAAATTTACTTACATTTTATTCCTTTCTTGTTTTTCACGTCGATCTCAAGATTTATAACCACTCTCCCTCTGATCTGAATAGTTATCACAATCAACGTTTAATCCAACGTCCACCCGATTTTTATCCTGTCGTGATCTTTTAACTTAATCTTTTATAAATCAAATCATCACTGTTTTCTATCTCATTCAATAAAATATTACAATTATTTTTTGAAAAAACGCAGTTCGTTAGTCCATAACCAACGATACGTCTGACGTGCATGAAATATGTTCGTCAATTTTTTTTACAATTTTTTTGTTATATATAACTTTTATAAAACAAGGAGTACCATGACGACGCGAACCACAACGACGCGAACGACGACGACGCGGACGACAACGACGTGGACGACGACGACGCGGACGACGACGACGCGGACGACGACGACGCGGACGACGACGACAACGACGACTACCACGATGAAAACCACGATGAATATAACGACGACTACGACAGTGCCGATGAGTACGACGAGCTCGAGAACGTTTAGTGCGAGTAAGATGACTGTAGCTATCAATACGATGTCGACGATGAGGGCGACGATAATTACGACAATGACGATGATGACCACAATCACGAATGTGATAACGACGACTTACATTCGTGAGACGATTCATATTTTAGGATCAACGATATTTCCCACGACTTGAACGGCGACAACCACCACAATGACGACTTTCGTAAAACGACGACGCGGACGATGACGAAAATGGCAATAACTACAACACGAAGGACTAATACAACCACGACAATTACGATGACGATAACAAGTACAATATTATTACTACGCCAATTACAATACGGTTCCAAATTCCATTAACTCCGACGATTACAATACGTTTACAAACTCTTTTTTCAATTTCTATTTTAATTTTTGAATTTAATTATTTTTCATGTATTTATTGTTTTTTCTTACTAATATTTTATTATATTTTTTCTTACCCTTACAAATTCTTTTTTTATTTCTATATTATTTTTTTGAATTTAATTATATTTCATTTATTATTGTATTTTTTTCTTACTAATATTTAGTAATAAAAATATTTATCTCCATCTCCATCTCCATCTCCATCTCCATCTCCATCTCCATCTCCATCTCCATCTCCATCTCCATCTCCATCTCCATCTCCATCTCCATCTCCATCTCCATCTCCATCTCCATCTCCATCTCCATCTCCATCTCCCTCTCCCTCTCCCTCTCCCTCTCCCTCTCCCTCTCCCTCTCCCTCTCCCTCTCCCTCTCCCTCTCCCTCTTCCTCTCCCTCTCCCTCTCCCTCTCCCTCCCAGTCCCCGCCCCACCCCTCCCCTCCCCCTCCCACCCTTCCTCCCTGAAACATTCACTATCTCAACAGCTGCATGCCAAACTCGTTTTCCACTCTCATTTTTCCGCTAGCTCTGTACCCCCACTTCTATAATCTTCTTGACCGATATAGCGAGCTCTTCCACGGTATCCTCGTGAATACCCTCCTCTTCCACGATATCCTCGACCGTAATATCCTCGACCTCCTCTTCCGCGATACTGTTACTTCAAATATTCGGTTGCTTTTACACAGTCAAACATTTACACGCGTGTGAGCGCTTCGGCTTGAGGTTCCCGTACTCTGGTCAGTGAGAACCGGAGCTCTCCCTTTACCACGCCTGACGGTGAACACCGAAGACGCAACCCCGTTTTTGAGTCCTAACCTTGCGGTAAATTACTCGGGACAGGGGTACGAACGTTAATCGGTTACTAGTGATAAAATTGTAGTGTGTATGGTTTGTGCGTTTTTCAAATTTGTGGGAATCAAGGGTGATCTCTAATAATGTAAAAAATCTCGCTACGGAAATAAATAAATGTACTTACTGTAGTTCAGAAGTTCTTGTAGATCGAAACTGCAATGTCGCTGACGTCGGGGTTGACCAAAAGGATCGATGAAGGGGCGTTGTCAAAAAAATATTCAAATGTAGATTTCTTTCGTTTCAAATAGAATACTCGTTTGGGTTTTTATTCAAAAAATTAATTAAGGCACTTTGGAAAAAGTAATATGGCTGTTCGATATTCCCATTACAAAAATTGGCACGCGATATTTGGTATAAAATGGATAATTATAATAATAATAGGAACAAAAACTTTACTTAATAGCTCAATCCAGATTCTTGAAATAAAATTATAACACTTTGGTAAAAACCAAAGAAAACACCCCAGAACGAAATCCTCGAAGGGATATATTCGAACCGAGAAAAAATTATTAAATTAGCGTCTGGATTTAACGTTCGGTAGAGTCAGTAGAAAGTAAAGAGAAATATTTTCTAAGTCCACAGTCTTAAAACACAAATATTTTCTAAGTCCAACGACTTAAAACGCAAATATTTTCTAAGTCCAACGTCTTAAAACGCAAATATTTTCTAAGTCCAAAGTCTACAGAAAAGAATAATTTCCAAGTCCGAAGACTGCAAAAATGGTCCGAGTCTATCTCCTTATTTCTTTCTTCACTACGAAAATTATGAGTCTACATTTAAACAGAGTAACGTTACTAGGGATTAAGCTGGCGAAGAGAAGAGCCGTCGAAACTCGCAGATTATAGCTGCCACTATTCACTTTACACTGGATGAAACGATGATTGAATGCTTTTTGTCGCGAAGAAATGCTCCTTATATAGGTCGCTAATGCGCACTAACCATCTCACCGATATGGGGTGGGAGTCCTTCAAAAGTACAGGTAGACCTAATACATCTTTAGTTTCACAGGGGAAAAACACGTACTCTGATTGTTATAAAATTCCCTGTGGTGTTCACGTGTGTTTATGCTGGGACGAGTCGGGCTCATCGCATTTCTATCCTTGTTACTCCATATTTCTTATTATCAAATTGCTCCGTTAATAAAAGGCGAATTTCGGCAATTTCTCGACGTCATCTATACGTTCGTAAAATAATACAGAAGTTCGCTTTTTCCGGAGTTATATATATCTATTATGCATTGAGATATGAGATTTATTAAGTTTCTTGTGTCTCTTTTCTACACCTTCGACTGGTCATTCTGCCTCTAACTAGCAACATAATGCATTGGTGTGCGCCTTGTACCCGATATCGCTTGCATCAGCTGCACCGTTCGCCTGGTATAGGGCGCGGTTTCTTTTATTCTTTATGCGGGCGTACGTGCCGTTCTTCATGCATTTTTCCTTTAGTTTCTTCTTGGTTCTAATTCGGTGATTTGAATTATTTTTTCTACAAGGATTATCATTTACAATTTCAGGAATAATCAATTATTGATTGGGATTTTTCAACATTATATTAGTGAGTTATGCAAGAATAAAATCGCGTATTTCTCCGTTAGTTCGGGCTCTCACTCGTTAGGAATTCGTCCGATATTATATCTTATTTTGCTATATTTTCATACTGGTCCCTTGTCGTGGCGATGTGATTCTTTAAGTATTATAATTCAAGCAGCTTAGGTTGGAACGTCTATAATTTCCATCTCTAATAATAGCAATGTGCAAATTATTGATTCTCTTATTTCTTAACTCCGTAAATTAATAATTACAAGCGTCATTCCTTCAGTTCAAACAATCTTGGTAAGACTTTACAGTTTTACCGTGTACCTATTTAATGAAATTAACATGATTTAATTGTTCTTTCTGCATTATCAAATGAGTACCCTTGAATAATCGCAAAATCATTTATTTAATGTAAATAGTTAAATTTAATTAATAGATTTTTATCCTACGACCAATTGTTGAAATCTGGTATAAAACACATATTTAATATTTAATTTTATTTATTGTGTACTCGAAAATGTGAGCGAGGCAGAGATTAGGTTTTTTGACATTCCTTCAAGAAGCATTGGGCGTTGGCGCCCCGTCTCGTCTTAGCGGCATGCGGTAATACGCGCGTGCCCCGAGATCTGTAGTTGATGCGAATTGTCGCACAATAGGCTCGCGCGGAGCGATTGATGATTCATTTTTTCCCACGCTGTTACCACTTGAAAACATCTCACCACTACTGTAGTAGCTGGCGAGCATGCTTCTGGCAACACGTAGCCGTCTCCGAGGGGCAGCATAACAGTAAGGCCCGACATTGACCTTGCCTTGCATTTCTCCTCATCGACCGATAAAACGGCGCTTCCCGCTCCGTATATGCTCTATATCGATGGACGTATCGTATTTCCTTCTCTCGTTTTCGCCACTTGTATTCTATTCTCGGGATCTTTTAAACCTTTAATTTGACTGAGTTATTAACAAATTGTTTAACATTTTTTTGTTTAATGTTCATAGTTACGTCAGGACGTAACAATACCCTCTGTTACATTTTTCTTCCAATATTCTGTCCACAATTCCATTTATTTCTTCCTCCCTCATTTGCCGATCGTATCTTGCTCTTTCTTCCTCTCGTTCTCAATCTTTTTCTTTTTCCTTCAAATATCTTTTTCCGTATCTATAATTTATTATTCTCTTATTATTCCCTTTTTGAAATAAAAAATAATATCTTTTCCTAAAATGTATCCCATTTACTAACATTTCATTCCTGTACTCCAGATCTCGTCCTCCTCGTGATTTGTAATCTCTCGCCCTCTGAGTTTCTTCTTCTTTCTTTTTCATTGCGCTTTGTGTTGCCTTCGATTCTTCTTCTTGCACATTCAAATTTTTTTCTTTTTTTTTGCTTCTCGTTTCTGTTCCCATCTTCCGATTCCTGTTTTCCTTCATTTACTTCGCCTTTCTCTTCTTGCGCTTTTCCTAGCACCGCACCCATGATATTTATCTGTCTGTCAATATTCTCTTTACATTTTTTTGTTTAATATCGTCGCTATATTCATGTGCACTGACCTTTAGATACCGCAATACCCTTTTTGCTGCCTTCCTGTGTTGCTGTTCTGGTTTGTCGTTGAACTGTGCCAAGACGCTGACGGTGTGCGTCATGTCGGGTCCTGTGGCCACTGCGAGGTACATGAGGCCGCCTACCAGTACTTTGTACAGCTTAGGATCCGATGTTTTCATGGCGGGCTGTTCGGTGATTGCCATCTTGGCGCCGAGTTCCGCAGGTGTCGAAATCCTATTGCACTCTCTCATTCCGTATTTCTCGAGTAGCTCTAGGGTGTATTTTTCTGGCTGAGTGCGATGCCGGTTGTGGATGAGTGAATTTCGATGCCGAGGCAACAGCTTGCTTGTCCTAGGTTCTTCACTTTCAGTTAGCTTGATAGTCTTTTTTTGAGCCCGTTGATGAGCTTGGGTTTGTTGACGATCATCAGTACGTCGCCCTCGTATGTAAGTATGATTAGCTTGCCTTAGTCGTTGTCTCTTTGGAACACGCACGGATTGAATTTTGTCGCCGTGAGTTGCTTGTCGGAGAGGATGCCCTTGAGTTTTTCGTGCCACTGTCTTCCCGCTTGCTTCAGTCCATACATGGCCTTTTTGAGTTTACAATCTTGGCTTTTCTTTCTGAGTTGGCTCAGCATTGTTTTGGCTCGCTCTCTAATCTCCCATTGCATGTTCTCAGCTTGGCTTATGTCTTCAAGTACTTCTTGTAGTCCTTCCGGTACTTCCATGAAAATTTCTTAATTGATATTTCCATTCAGGTAAGCCGTGGTTATGTCTAATTGGTCTATGTGTAGCTGGTGCTCCACTGCGAGTGCTATAAGCATTCGAACCGAATTGAGCCTTGCAACAGGAGCAAACGTATCAAAGTACTCGCATCCCGGTCGTTGCGCGAAACCGCAGGCTACGCTTCTGGCTTTCTTTCTTTCTAGCGTTCTGTCCGGTTTCAGTTTGTTTTTTAATACCGTTTTGCTACCTATCACATTTTTGTTCGGTGGACGATTCGTTATGTCCCAGGTTTCGTATCGTACGTGTGATTCAATTTCTGATTTCATCGCTTCTTTCCATGCCTCTGACAGTCGACCTCTGCACGCCTCGTCCACGCTGATTTCCGCTGCGTTCATTGCCAACTCTACACAGTTGGCTTCTGCTTCGGAACGCTCGTCGGCAGCTTCCTTGATGAATACGTCGTCGTCACTTTCTTCGTATTCTCCTGATTCTCCTTCGTCTTCGTCTTCATCTTCGCTTCGGATTTTACTGCGCGTTCTTGCTCTGCCACTTCGGATCGGTGCGCTTGGTGGTCATGGAATCATTCGTGGTCTCCCCCGACCTCTTTTGGCCGTTGGTTCTCTGAAATTGGATGCATTCGGTCCGATCTCCGTGAATGTGATCGGTTCGGGGGCTTCTACTTCGAGTTGGACGCTTCCTTCGCTGTCCGAGTGATCGTTACCGAGGTCGATCACGTTGGAGGACCTCACGTCACGCGAGGCCAGTTCCTTCTTATCGTCAGGGATCCACACTCGGTAACCCTTAGCGTGTTCTGGATATCCGATGAATATGCCGCTTTTAGATCGTGGTTCGAATTTCCCTTTGGTTGGTGTTTTGTCAAGAATGAACACCTTGGTCCCGAATGTACGTATATGACCGACTACGGGCTTCCATCCTTTCCACAGCTCGAACGGAGTGTCGTTGGATAGGGCTTTGCTCACGCATCGATTCCAGATGTAATTAGCTGTTCCGACTGCCTCCGCCCAGAAAGATTGTTCCAGCTGTGCGTGGATCAGCTGACATCGAGCCATGTCGAGTAATATTCGGTATCGTCTTTCTGCTACCCCGTTCTACTGAGGTGTGTGAGGGCTGGAAAGGCGTTGCTGAATTCCGTGCTGATTTAGGAATTCGTCGAATTTCGTGTTGCAGTATTCTCTTCCGTTGTCCGTCTGTTGAGTTTTTATCTTGCTTCCGGATTCGGTTTCGGCGAGGTTTTTATATTTCACGAATGCGTCGAATATTTCGTCTTTGCTCTTAAGGAAATATACCTGGCACCATCCGCTGTAGTCATCCATGAACGTGGCGAAGTATTTGGCTCTACCTTTCGATTGTGTACGCATTGGACCGCAGACGTCTGAGTGCACGATTCCCAACTTCTCATCGCATCTTTTTGTTCGGTTTTTGAATCGGGTCGAAGTGAGCTTCCCTCGGACACACACTTCGCAATTTTGGAGTTTGCTATCTGAGTCGATCGGCACCCCCTTTACTTTTCCTTGGTTGGCCATTTGCTGCAGAGCCTTGGCGTTGAGGTGGCCGAAACGATGATGCCACAGCTGCAGTGTGTCGGTGGTCTCCGATGTCCGCGCGTCTTCCTCCGCCTCGCTTACGTAGTATAAATTGCCTGCTCTCTGCTATCATCTTCTCGTTCCCAAATTTATCTCTCACCACTGCTCCGTATTTATAGAACGACACTTCGTTGCCCTGATCTGTGATTTTGGCGACGGACAGTAGATTTGACCTTAGATCCTGTACAAATAGAGCATTATTCAACTGTATGGATCGACTTTCGATCCCGTCGGACGCTCGGAGTTGTACGATACCTCTGCCCTCGATCTTAGTCGACGCCGCATTCGCAAGCTTGAGTTTGGTTCGTTCGCCGGGTTTCAGCTCGATGAATTTGGTTTTATCTCGACATATGTGCGACGTGCATCCACTATCGAGGCACCACTTTCCGTCTGCGTGTTCGTCGTCTATTTTCCGTGCTTCCTCGGGTGCTTCGCTGACATAGTAGATGTCTATCTCCTCCTCTTCGTCTTCTTCGTCGCTGGTGTGATCTGCAGCCTGCCAGAAGCATTCGGAGGATTTATGGCCGGTCCGATTGCATTTAAAACACCTGAAATTCGAGCCGACGTTTGCCGAGTATTTTCCTTTGCTCGAAGATCCACTCGATCTCGGACGCCAGCCTTGATTTCTCGAGTCCTGTCCCTTCCTGTGTTTCGCATACAGAGCTCCTGCCTCCGACTCCTTCGATTTGTTTCCTCGCGTCGTTCTCCTCAAGAATTTTGATCTTAAGTGACTCTGCTAAGGGTAACTCGTCTCTCGACTCGATGGCGCATCTGAAATTTTCAAAGCTGTCAGGTAGGCTGTAGAATAGCATTATACTTAACAGGTCTTTGTTTATTTCGACGACCATCGCTTGTAGCTTGTCTACGGCGTCGAAAAATGTCCCGATGTGCTCGCGTCCGTCCTCTCCTTCCTGCATACGTTGCAGTGTGAGTTGTTTGAGAAGTGTGGCCTTGCGAGTTGGTCCTTTCGATGCGTATATGGATCTCAGTTTTGTCAATATCTCGTTGGTGGTTAAGCAATGTCTCACGTTCGTGAGTTCCGCTGGGCTGATGCACAAAATCAGGTCGGCGCATGCTTTTCTGTCGCACAGGCTCCACTTTTTTGCGCGGCCTGGCTCGCGCAATCATTGGAAACGATTGTCGGTTCGGGAGCATCTCCACACACGTAGCTCCATGTGTCGTTCTTTACGAGTAATGCCTCCAACTGCATGCTCCAGGTATCGTAAGTAGTAAGCACCAGGTATAGGGAGACAGGGTTTCCCCCTCCCCCCCTACCGACCATCTGGACCCGTGGTGCCAGTGCTAGACAGAGGTGAGGGGGAAGATTGGGGGTAAATTCCCCGAGCTGTGATTGGTCTAAAAATCCCCTCTGCTCCCCACTCCTTCGGGAAAATATTCCCTGTAATGTTTGAGAGGAGGTGGGGGTTAATTTGCATAATTCCCCGAGTTTACATTGGTCTAAAAAATCCCCTCTTCTCCCCACTCCTTCGAGAGAATTTTCCCTGTAAAGTTTGAGCGGCAGTGGGAGTGATTAGCATAATTTCCCGAGTGTGGGTTGGTTGCTAGGTCCCCTCTCCTCTGCCCCACTCCTTCGGGAGAATTTTCCCTGTGTCGTCGTCTTCTCCGAGCGCCGCGGCGAGGGAGTGAGGACGCTCGTCGTGGGCCTTGAGTTCCCCGAGCGCTGGTATCCCCTCTCCTCCGCCCCGCTTCTTTGGGAGAATTTTCCCTGTGTCGTGTTCGAGCGTCTCGGTGGTGAGTGGGGGCGTTCGGCGTGGGCCTTGATTCCCCGAGCGCTGGTTGGTTGTTAAGCGCGTGGAGATGATTTCCCGCGTGCTGATAGGTCGGCTCAGATTTTTGTCCGCCGCGTCAGATTTTCGAGGTAAAATCGAGCGCGATCGTGCAGCAGCAGCCGTCGGTATTGTCACGCAAGCCCGTACACAGCTAATATACGCGTTTAAACATAGAATTTTTTGTTTTCCCCACAACACCTTGTGACGAATCTCGCAGATTTACACGCTCGCGCAAACCCATACACATCTAAAAAAGTTGTATATTAGATGTGTATGGGTTTGTGCGAGCGTGTAAATCTGGAGATTAGACACAAAGGTGTTGTGGGGCAAACACAAAAATTCTATGTTTAAACGTATATTAGATGTGTGCGGGGTAAAATCGAGCGCGATCGTGCAGCAGCAGCCGTCGGTATTGTAGATTTTTAGCCTACGATCGGTAACTCGCGATTTTCGATGGTAAGTTTTCCAGGTGGGTAAGTATTACAAATGGTGAAACAGAATTTTCCTGCCGGTTTTCGCTGGGTGGTTGATGGTAAATTTTCTCGTGAAGGTAAGTCATGAAATAAAATCAGATTTCTAAATAAGTAATTTTATTGGACCGTTGTACACGAAGACAGAGAAGTTTACAGATACACGATTGTCACGAAAAGAGCCAAAGTATTAAAATTAAAGTACATCTTATAGGTAATTACAATATGATACGATGATGATGATTATGACTGCCGTCGTTGTATGATACAAATGAGAAATTATATAGATTGTCGCGGGGGCTTCGCTTATAAACAGACACAGAACACTCATATTTACAGGGTTTGTCTTCATTGGGTTGTCTCCTGATTTTTCACCGCAAGTACTTTCCGCAGCTCGTGTGTGATAAACGCGGTGCACAATACGGTGAGCTCGAGGAACACGATGCCGAACATGAGTTCGACAAATTCAGCATCCATTCGGTGCTGTACGGCGTCTTTCAAAGATTTGAAATTATTTTTTATGAATTCTTTGACGCGCTGTTCGTTGATTTTTTCGTGTGTTTCGTTAGCCGGAATATGCAGCAGTAATTCGGAGCAAAGTACTTCGGCGCACTTCTGAACATGTGCGGTGTTCCTTTGAAGTCGTCTGAAGCGCTCGTCGGTGCACACATTATCTGCAGCAGCCCGTCGTACGATGGTTTTTGCATCACAACAGCGAGTGAATAATTCTTGCGTTTCTTCTTCGCTGGTTGCTCGGCTTCCAACTGACTCTCGGTCACCTCATCAGCGGGTGTTTCTTCAACACGGCGATCAAACACTGTAGATTTCGACCCATAGCTAGTGGTGAAGAGAATCTCGCAGTCGGCGATGTATATCGGCGCTGGAGTGCGCCAGCCCGATCCCCAGGCGATCTTTTGCCCATCGGTAAAATACTTCGATAAATCGGGAAGATGCGCTTGCAGTAGAGTCCAATCCTTAGCCTCGAAAACAATACCACCAGTCGTGTTATTGTTCTGCAGTTTTACGACCGGGTGTACGAAGAGGGTGACCGACGCTCACCCTCTTCGTCTCGGACTGGTTAAGTCCGTACGTAGCCCGAGAATTAGGGGTCCTTCGAGGCGTTTCTTTTCGATGTCCGACAACACGCGGTACATGGTTGAAGGCTGCAGATCGCTGACGCGCTGATCTTCGGATGTGATAGCCTGACTCATGTTGAACAATAGGCCGTGCGATGAAGCGTCGAGGATAAAAGGTTGCGTAATATCACGTAAACGGTCTTTAGTGAAGTCACGGGCCCGACTGCCGATTTCTAGTACTGTAGGGGTGCTTATATATACGCTTCACGGTGGCCCAGACCCGCGACCCTCGAAATATCACACGTGTTGTCAAAAGGTGGTGGTGGTGGGGTGAAACCGGTTAACTGTACGTCTACAGCGCCGAATTCGCCGGATATGTGTGTGTGTGTGCGTAAGAAGCGGTAGATTGCTTGTTAACAGATATTTCAGGGTGGTCCGCTGGGTGTGTGTGTGTATGTGTGACACCTGTTAAGATTTTCCTTCTTAGTCGTAGGAATTTCGAACGGTGGGAAATCGTTGTCTGTCGATCGGCGAGATAGATATCATTTTCTGTCGCGCTGAGACAGTGGTGTATTGCCCCGTAGACCTGCTGTTGTATAAATTGAAGATAAAATCGTTTTGGTCCAGAGGTAATAAAGATTGTAATATATGGGTATCGTTGTGAAACACCTTTACGGTGGTCTGTTTAAGGGGTGATGGTGTCGCTAACCGGCTGTCGCGGGCCGTGTCATTGTCTATGTCGAGGTGCCGGTGTTTTCCACGGCTAAGTGTATAGACGGTCGGGTGGCGAAGGGATTTTCGGCGTGTAGTACGAGGGTGACCATAAGGGAAGTATCGATGGCCAGGCCGAGGGTTACTGTCGATCTTTTTAGGAGATCTCCGCGAGATGTGGCATTGTTTTTATGCTTATTGGGCGTGCAACGCCATGGTCATCACGGTGTTTTGCTGACCATCAGTCTCGCCGATTCCGATGCGTCAAAAGATCCTTCAATAGCATTGGCTTACAGCTTTGACCAGTGTTTGCACGCCAAAGACAGTTCCAGCCTCCCTCCACCTCATTGTGGGGGTTAAATCTTTTTGTAGTGGGTGTGGTTAAAATTATATGGAATTTGGAAAGCTAGACTTTGTTTATTCTGTCTTCGGAAGTCACTAGTGACACTTCACCGCTCCACGTGCTCACCGCTGTTCGTCTTGATTCGTTCAGTGTGTCGAAGTGTCTGTCTTTGCAGAATTCGCGTATTACCACGGCTTCGTCAAAACTCCCGTGTGTGTGTCGGTGTCTGTGGTGCCTATAGCGACAACAGCGAACTTTGTGTTTTTGTTTTGTTTCGCGTGTGTGCGTGTAAGCCGAAAAAAATAAAAATGCAGTGTGAGCGCGCGCGTAACCTAATTAAGGCCATTCTTAAAACGGTTAGTTTAGTGAAAATTCGCAGTGCTGTGATTGCACGTCGGTGCACTATGCGCTGGGCTACGGCTCTACGCGCCATGAACCTCAAAGATGCACAGCATCAATTGAAGGGAGTGCTTCGTCGATTGCCCTTAAGGGTTATCGCTCGAGCATACGAGCATAAAGCCTTCGAAGCGTCGGCATACGCTATTGCTATAGCGTGCGACATTGTGCGTGAACGCAATATGGAAGGATTGCCAATCGCCAGAGCGCTGATGAGCTGCGAGTTCAACGCTCGGCAGTCTCTTTACACTCCTGCGTACGAGTTCTCGGAGGCCGAGGAGGAGAAGGAGGAGGACAATGAGAGCGACGGCCGCGAGGACAACGACGCAGACAACGAGAACGAGGATAGCGACGATGTCGCGGAGATTATGGCGGTCGACGTCGCACCCGCGGCTGTGTTGGAGGGCCCCGCGTCTCCCGAGCCGGTGCACGTTGAGGCCGTCGTGCGCATCGACGAAGATGCTCCGGTCCACAGAGGGCTCGTCGTGGCGATCAGGGACGGCCCAGCTTTTGATAGCCCTGCATCGCCTGATCCCGAGCCGATCGAGATCGACGATGAGCCGTCGAGGCTCCGTGAACATCATCAAGTCCATCTACAATTTGACGCTGAGAACCCGGACGGTATCTGGGTACAGGACGAAATCGACACCGACACCGACAGCGATGTGACGCAGACGTTCGTCGATTCGGGGATCGAGAGCGCGGATGTCACCGACGAAATCGTCGACGTCGATGACGGGGAACAGCGTGTCCCGGGTGACCATCGTCCCGGAACCATTGGTGATTCACCAGATGTTACCACACGCACACGCGGAGGTCGTTGTGTCCGCGCCAAGGGACGAGCATAGGGTTCCGGTCGCTGCGGCTGGCTCTGCGATGGACTCGGCGGTCGTGCAGTGCGTGCCCACCGCGGACGACAACGACGACGACGACGACGACAACACGACGGAGTTCAGCGGTCGGTCCTCCAACCCCGAAAACGAGGACGACGGCGAGGGAAGCTCGGACAACAATAGGCGAATGGATTACCTGCCTCAAGAACAGCCGAGTCGCGAACAACGTAAGTTTTTTATTTTCATACATAATAAATATATGTATATACTAGGGGGCTTCGCCCCCTGCGCGCTTCGCGCGCCAACCCCAGGGGGGGGGGCTTCGCCCCCCCGCGCGCTTCGCGCGCTCCCCCCCCCCCCCCCTCAGCGTCTTAAACCTACCTAACCTAACCCTGATTAACTTAACCCTACCTAACTTAACCCTATCTAACAGAACCCTACTAACTTAACCCTATCTAACAGAACCCTACTTACCTAACTACTACCTAGTTAACAAAACACTACCAAACGTAACCCTACTTAATTTAATTCTACTTAACTCGGGACCCCCATCCCTCAGAACCCCTATCCCTCGGGACGTCCCTCCCATCCCTCAGAATCCATTATCCCTTGGGACCCCCCATCTCTCAAAACCCCTATCCCTCGGGACTCCCATACTTGAAATCCATATCCCTCGGGACCCCCATACTCGGAACCCCTATCCCTCGGGAACCCCGTTACTCGGAATTCTAATCCGTCAGGATCTCCCATCTCTCGGGAACCTCCATACTCGGGAACTCCCATACTCCGAACCCCTATGCCTCGATAACTCTCGTACTCGGAACTCCTTTCTCTCGGGAACCCCCACGTAACTTAACCCTACCTAACTTAACCCTACCTAACTTAACCCTGCCTAACTTAACCCTACCTAACTTAACCCTACCTAACCTAACCCTGCCTAACTTAACCCTACCTAACTTAACCCTACCTAACTTAACCCTGCCTAACTTAACCCTACCTAACTTAACCCTACCTAACTTAACCCTGCCTAACTTAACCCTACCTAACTTAACCCTGCCTAACTTAACCCTACCTAACTTAACCCTACCTAACTTAACCCTACCTAACTTAACCCTACCTAACTTAACCCTACCTAACTTAACCCTACCTAACTTAAACCTACATAACTTGAACCTACTTAACTTAACCCTACCTAACTTAACCCTACCTAACTTAACCCTGCCTAACTTAACCCTACCTAACTTAACCCTACCTAACTTAACCCTACCTAACTTAACCCTACCTAACTTAACCCTACCTAACTTAACCCTACCTAACTTAACCCTACCTAACTTAAACCTACATAACTTGAACCTACTTAACTTAACCCTACCTAACTTAACTCTATCTAACTTAACCTTACCTAACTTAACCCTCCCTAACTTAACCCTACCTAAGTTAACCCTACCTAACTTAACCCTACCTAACTTAACCCTACCTAACTTAAACCTACGTAACTTAACCCTACCTAACTTAACCCTACCTAAATTAACCCTACCTAACTTAACCCTACCTAACTTAACCATACCTAACTCAAACCTACCTAACTTAAACCTACCTAACTTAACCCTACCTAACTTAAACCTACCTAACTTAACCCTACCTAACTTAACCCTACCGAACTTAACCCTACCTAACTTAACCCTATCTGACTTAACCCTATCTGACTTAACCCTACCTTTCTTAACCCTACCTAACTTAACCCTACTTAACTTAACCATACCTAACTTAACCATACCTAACTTAACCCTACCTAACTTAACAATATCTAACTTGACCCTACCTAACTTGACGCTACCTAACTTAATTCTATTTAACTTAATCCTACCTAACTTAATTCTATCTAACTTAATCCTACCTAACTTAATTCTATCTAACTTAACCCTACCTAACTTAACCCTACATAATTTAATCCTACCTATCACGGGACCCACATCCCTCAGAACCCCTATCCGTCGGGACGTCCCTCCCATCGCTCAGATTCCAGCCCAGGGGATCCTTGAGGGACTTAGAAAAATTCCAGCCCAAGGGGGCCCTTTTGACATGGAATGCCCTATATATCCTACACGGCGGCGGCGGCGGCGGCGGCGGCGGCGGCGGCGGCGGCGAGATCTTTTTATATTATAGAGGGATATATACCTAACTTAAACCTACCTAACTTAACCCTGCCTAATTTAACCCTACCTAACTTAACCCTACCTAATTTAACCCTACCTAACTTAACCCTACATAACTTAACAATATCTAACTTTACCTTCTAACTTTATATATATATATATATATATATATATATATATATATTGTAACCGAGGGCTTACCCAATCCCTCCGGTTGCCTTCGCCCCCTACTCCCCGCGGACTTCCCGGGGCGCCAGCCACCACGCGGGTGACCCTTACAAAATTTGACACCGATGCGACTCGGCTCTAGCTCGTTTTAGGGAAACGACGGAGTAGGGGTGGCGGCAATAACCCGCTAGCTCAGGGTTCCTAATTTCTGGGGAGGGGAGTAATCACGACAACCAAACAGAATTAATTTACGCAAAATAAAAAAAAACAGTCTCAATTAAAATATAAAACTGGTTTATTAAATCGGGGTAACGGAACGGAATTACCGCGGGAACATAATTTCCCGAGGGAAAAGAAAAACAAAAGAAAACAAACAAAAGACAACGATGACAATTATTAGCCACGGCAACGACTTAAGCGCGGGCCTTTAGATTTTCCGGTAAACGTTCCGTCGTACGGACGACTCCGACTACTATTATTTAGACATTATTTACTAATTGAACTTAATAACGGCTAGCTGAACTAAATTTCTTCACCATCTATAACTCTCGAATCATACAAATAAACACGGAAAACGTTAACACGGGAATAGGCGACGGCGCAACGTATTTCTCCCTCTGGACTCGGCTTTGGGTGGCGATACTAAATAGACCGGGCGTTCCCTGGGAAATCTATCCCCGGCACGACAGCGCGAAATTCCAGCGGACTCGGCTACGTCCACCGATTGTTACCGGCCGCTCTACCCGGACTTAACGATTACCTCAGCCACCCTAAGGTGGTTCGTGCGGTTACCAGCGCTATCGTGAACGACTAACTAAGGAACGTACGCTTCCAATGATAACGATAACAAGAAATTCAATCAAATAAATAACGAACGGAAACTACGCAATTATCATAAAAATAACACATTAATTACGAAGAACGCGCTTCGTCTACCCCGGTTATAATCAGCCCAGAGGGGAGAAAAACGATCCGGATTATTGCGAGTTGAGGGGAGGTGGGGGTCGACTCGATCTGGACACGAATCGTAATTATTTAGCTCAAATTTTACAAACGACGAAACGAGTCATACTGTGCTGTCGGGGTTATGGCGTAAATAGGGGTCGACTGATTTTCGTTATAACTATTGTCCTACCGGGGTCGACAGCGCGTACTACAACCTAAAGAAAACAATTCACTTACTACAACTAATATCCTACAACTTAAACTAGAGAGTGGACCCTTCGCGAGAGCAGCCTCTCTCCCGGGGCCTTAACGACTTTCAGTTATTTCTCATTAATTTTACAATTACAACTTTCCGGTAACAAAAAGGGGTACAAATTCTCCCGACTGACGGGTACTTACTACCCTCACTGGCACTGGCTTATTCCTCAGCTCAAGTCTCTCTCTCTCTCTCCGGGAAGTGGCGGCTGAATATCAATCGGGTCCGAAAGCGCTGAATTCCCACAATCACGATTCCACGTCCGCTGCCGATCACTGCTCGTCACGAAGAGTGCTGTCGATCGCTCTCGAACTGTCCAGCTCCGAGACTAATCCCCTCCCCGGGGTCAATTGCCGAATTTTTCCGGCGCGTGCCGATCGTCGCTGTCGGTACCTCGCTGTCGTCGCTCCCCTCTCGAACCTCCCGAACTCCTTACTCCTCTTCTCTCCGAAAATGTGTCCGCGGTGCCGCGTTCTCGACAACGTGACCCGAGTGCTCTTGACAGTACGCACTACCGGGTCGTTCGGACAGCTGGGACTCCGAACTGGAGAACAGTGTACCGCCGACAGCTAAATTGAGGCCCCGCCTCAGCCCGTGCTGACGACAACTCCGCTGTCAGAGCTCGCTCTCGCCGTCGCGGGGTCCCGTGAGTGGCCAGGGTGTTGGAGGCGCCGCTTCTCGGAGTGGACCGGAGAAAGACCTTGGGCCACTCCAAAGATTGCCCCCAATTTTTCCAACGCGGTCGCCCGGTGGTCGGTGACGATTCCGTTGGCGTCTCGGGGCTGCTCCGGGGCGTTTAATTTTGCCACCGAAACCAGGCAACAGTCCGGACATCTAACGTGCTCGGAACTGTGCCCTATTGGTGGACGGGAAACCGATGAGGCCCGTCAGATGCGGGTATCCATGGCTCCCCGCCTCAGCTCACTCCCACGACGAGGTGGATGATCTCGCCGTGAGGTTACCCGGTCGTGGGCATCCACTCCCTCCGACCGGTGAGGCGCTGACCAAGACCTCCCGGATTCCTCAAGTCCGAGAGGCCGGTGCCCGTCACGGTGGCGTGACGTCACCCTAACTGGAGGTCTCGAGGGGCGACTCAATTTTCCCGGAGACGAAAGCTAAATTTTTCAGTGGGCCAGTGAGGGGGGAATAATTACAAAAAAAAAATACAATTCTATCCGGAAACGACAACAAAAAAGAAACAATAAATCTTAATCAATAACAATAGATCACCTAGCTTAATTCTAACCTAAAATTAACGGTCCCAGGGAGGTTCGACAGCGGACGGGAGGTTTTAAAACTTGACGTTAATCGCGACAGCCAATTGTAACGGGGAAATTTACCCCCACCACGTTACAATATATATAATAAAGGTATCGAGGTATATATATATATATATAATAAAAATATCTCGCCGCCGCCGCCGCCGCCGCCGCCGCCGCCGTGTAGGATAATCGAGGGGGGGGGGTCAGCTTCACCAAACCGCACGGTGAAGGTGACCTGGGAAGGGACTTCGGATGATTTTTTCTAAGTCCTTCAAGGGGCCCTTGGGCCTGAATTTTTCTAAGTCCTCCAAGGGGCGCTGGGGCCTGAATTTTTCTAAGTGCCTTAAGGCCCCCTATTCTGGGTATTATAAAATACCCAGATATATTATCTCTATCTCTATAGTATAAAAAGATCTCGATATTTTTTATATACGGACATAGGCCCGCCATGACTTGGCGGGCCTATGTTTTTGGAAAAGCGCTAAGAAAAATCTGGTATTTCGGAGTCTATGTTTTTGAAAAAGGCCATCGAAAGATCCGCGCTTGGGGGCCTATGTTTTTGGAAAAGGACTTAGAAAAATCAGGCCTTGGGGGATTTATGGTTTTGGAAAATGAAAAACGGACATGTGAGCGCGCGAACGAGGGATAGGGGATCTGAGGAACGAAAGGGGGGTCCCGATGGATATGGATTCTGAGCGATGGGAGGGACGTCCCGAGGGATAGGGGTTCTGAGGGATGTGGGTCCCGTGATAGGTAGGATTAAATTATGTAGGGTTAAGTTAGGTAGGGTTAAGTTAGATAGAATTAAGTTAGGTAAGATTAAGTTAGATAAAATTAAGTTTGGTAGGATTAAGTTAGATAGAATTAAGTTAGGTAGCGTCAAATTAGGTAGGGTCAAGTTAGATATTGTTAAGTTATGTAGGGTAAAGTTAGATATTGTTAAGTTATGTAGGGTTAAGTTAGGTAGGGTTAAATTAGGTAGGGTTAAGTTAGGTAGGGTTAAATTAGGCAGGGTTAAGTTAGGTTGGTTTAAGTTAGGTAGGGTTAAGTTAGGTAGGGTTAAGTTAGGTAGGGTTAAGTTAGGTGGGTTAAGTTAGGTAGGGTTAAGTTAGGTAGGGTTAAGTTAGGTAGGGTTAAGTTAGGTAGGGTTAAGTTAGGTAGGGTTAAGTAAGGTAGGGTTAAGTCAGATAGGGTTAAGTTCGGTAGGGTTAAGTTAGGTAGGGTTAAGTTAGGGTTAAGTTAGGTAGAGTGAAGTTAGGTAGGGTTAAGTTAGGTAGGGTTAAGTTAGGTAGGGTTAAGTTAGGTAGGGTTAAGTAAGGTAGGGTTAAGTCAGATCGGGTTAAGTTCGGTATGGTTAAGTTAGGTAGGGTTAAGTTAGGTAGGGTTAAGTTAGGTAGGGTTAAGTTAGGTAGGGTTAAGTTAGATAGGGTTAAATTAGGTAGAGTTAAGTTAGGTAGGATTAAATGAGGTGGAATTAAGATAGGTAGGGTTAAGTTAGGTAGGGTTAAGTTAGGTAGGGTTAAGTTAGGTAGGGTTAAGTTAGGTAGGGTTAAGATAGCTAGGTTTAAGTTAGGTAGGGTTAAGTTAGGTGATTTTTCTAAGCTCCATGGGGGTTCCCGAGGGATAGGGTTTCCGATTGCAGGGGTTCCCGAGGGATAGGGTTTCCGATTGCAGGGGTTCCCGAGGGATAGGGTTTCCGATTGCAGGGGTTCCCGAGAGAAAGGAGTTCCGAGTACGAGAGTTATCGAGGCATAGGGGTTCGGAGTATGGGAGTTCCCGAGTATGGAGGTTCCCGAGAGATGGGAGATCCCGACGGATAAGGATTCCGAGGAACGGGGTTCCCGAGGGATAGGGGTTCCGAGTATGGGGGTCCCGAGGGATATGGATTTCAAGTATGGGAGTCCCGAGGGATAGGGGTTTTGAGAGATGGGGGGTCCCGAGGGATAATGGATTCTGAGGGATGGGAGGGACGTCCCGAGGGATAGGGGTTCTGAGGGATGGAGGTCCCGAGTTAAGTAGAATTAAATTAAGTAGGGTTACGTTTGGTAGTGTTTAGTTAACTAGGTAGTAGTTAGGTAAGTAGGGTTCTGTTAGATAGGGTTAAGTTAGTAGGGTTCTGTTAGATAGGGTTAAGTTAGGTAGGGTTAAGTTAATCAGGGTTAGGTTAGGTAGGTTTAAGACGCTGAGGGGGGGGGGGGGGAGCGCGCGAAGCGCGCAGGGGGCGAAGCCCCCTAGTATATATATATATTGTAACGTGGTGGGGGTAAATTTCCCCGTTACAATTGGCTGTCGCGATTAACGTCAAGTTTTAAAACCTCCCGTCCGCTGTCGAACCTCCCCGGGACCGTTAATTTTAGGTTAGAATTAAGCTAGGTGATCTATTGTTATTGGTTAAGATCTATTGTTTCTTTTTTTTTGTTGTTGTCGTTTCGCGGATAGAATTGTATTTTTTTTTGTAATTATTTCCCCCCCCCCCCCCCCCTCACTGGCCCACTGGAAAATTTAGCTTTCGTCTCCGGGAAAATTGAGTCGCCCCTCGAGACCTCCAGTTAGGGTGACGTCACGCCACCGTGACGGGCACCGGCCTCTCGGACTTGAGGAATCCGGGAGGTCTTGGTCAGCGCCTCACCGGTCGGAGGGAGTGGATGCCCACGACCGGGTAACCTCACGGCGAGATCATCCACCTCGTCGTGGGAGTCAGCTGAGGCGGGGAGCCATGGAAGCCCGCATCTGACGGGCCTCATCGGTTGCCCCGTCCACCAATAGGGCACAGTTCCGAGCACGTTAGATGTCCGGACTGTTGCCTGGTGTCGGTGGCAAAATTAAACGCCCCGGAGCAGCCCCGAGACGACAACGGAATCGTCGCCGACCACCGGGCGACCGCGCGGGAAAAATTGGGGACAATCTTTGGAGTGGCCCAAGGTCTTTTTCCGGTCCACTCCGAGAAGCGGCGCCTCCAACACCCTGGCCGCTCACGGGACCCCGCGACGGCGAGAGCGAGCTCTGACAGCGCAGTTGTCGTCAGCACGGGCTGAGGCGGGGCCTCAATGTAGCTGTCGGCGGTACACTGTTCTCTAGTTCGGAGTCCCAGCTGTCCGAACGACCCGGTAGTGCGTACTGTCAAGAGCACTCGGGTCACGTTGTCGAGAACGCGGCACCGCGGACACATTTTCGGAGAGAAGAGGAGTAAGGAGTTCGGGAGGTTCGAGAGGGGAGCGACGACAGCGAGGTACCGACAGCGACGATCGGCACGCGCCGGAAAAATTCGGCAATTGACCCCGGGGAGGGGATTAGTCTCGGAGCTGGACAGTTCGAGAGCGATCGACAGCACTCTTCGTGACGAGCAGTGATCGGCAGCGGACGTGGAATCGTGATTGTGGGAATTCAGCGCTTTCGGACCCGATTGATATTCAGCCGCCACTTCCCGGAGAGAGAGAGAGAGAGAGACTTGAGCTGAGGAATAAGCCAGTGCCAGTGAGGGTAGTAAGTACCCGTCAGTCGGGAGAATTTGTAACCCCTCTTTGTTACCGGAAAATTATAATTATTAAATTAATAAGGAATAATCGAAAGTCGTGAAGGCCCCGGGAGAGAGGCTGCTCTCGCGAAGGGTCCACTCTCTAGCTTTAAGTTGTAGGATCCTAGTTGTAGTAATTAAATTGTTTTTTTTGTCGGTTGTAGTACGCGCTGTCGACCCCGGTAGGACAATAGCTATAACGAAAATCAGTCGACCCCTATTTACGCCATAACCCCGACAGCACCGTATGACTCGTTTCGTCGTTTGTAAAATTTGAGCTAAATAATTACGATTCGTGTCCAGATCGAGTCGAAACCCCACCTCCCCTCAACTCGCAATAATCCGGATCGTTTTTCTACCCTCTTGGCTGATTATAACCGGGGTAGACGAAGCGCGTTCTTCTTAATTAATGTGTTATTTTTTTTGATAATTGCGTAGTTCCGTTCGTTATTTATTTGATTGAAATTTCTTATTATCGCCGTCATTTGAAGCGCACGTTTCATAGTTAGTAGTCCACGGTAGCGCTGGTAACCGCGCGAACCACCTTAGGGTGGCTGAGGTGATCGTTTAAGTCCGGGTAGAGCGGCCGGTAACAATCGGTGGACGTAGCCGAGTCCGCTGGAATTTCGCGCTGTCGTGCCGGGGATAGATTTCCCAGGGAACGCCCGGTTCTATTTAGTATCGCCACCCGAAGCCGAGTCCAGAAGTAGAAATACGTTGCGCCGTCGCCTATTCCCGCGTTACCGTTATCCGTGTTTATTTGTATGATTCGAGAGCTATAGATGGTTAAGAAATTCAGTTCAGCTAGTCGTTATTCGGTTCAATTAGTAAATACTGTCTAAGTAATAGTAGTCGGAGTCGCCCGGACGACGGAACGTTAACCGGAAAATCTAAAGGCCCGCGCTTAAGTCATTGCCGTGGCTAATAGTTGTCATCGTTGTCTTTTGATTGTTTTCTTTTGTTTTCCTTATCCCTCGGGAAATTATGTTCTCGCGGTAATTCCGTTCCGTTACCCCGATTCAATAAACCAGCTTTATATTTTAATCCAGACTGTTTTTTTTTATTTTTGCGTAAATTAATTCTGTTTGGCTGTCGTGAGTACTCCCCTCCCCAGAAATCAGGAACCCTGAGCTAGCGGGTTATTGCCGCCACTCCTACTCCGTCGTTTTCCCTGAAACGAGCTAGAGCCGAGTCGCATCGGTGAAAAATTTTGTAAGGGTCACCCGCGTGGTGGCTGGCGCCCCGGGAAGTTCGCAGGGAGTAGGGGGCGAAGGCAACCGGAGGGATTGGGTAAGCCCTCGGTTACAATATATATATATATTAGGCAGAGCGACTCGGTTTAACAAACGATTGCGTTAAACCGTAGGTGTTCTGTCGTGGATTGAGAGTCAGGGTGGCGCTGTCGAACACCAGCAGCAGCAGCAGCAGCAACAACAAGAACAACGGCAAGGGGGTGGAGATCGCAACGTGGATGACCAGTTGGTAATTAACTTGGTCGTGTCTCACCATCTAGACAATCCCGTTATAGCCGCTCCAAACAACCCCGAAAACCCTGACTCCCCCGCAGAATCCGTCGACGATGAGAGCGAGCGTAGAAGCATCGACGAGTCTGTAGATCTCGTACCCGACTGGCGACCTTACATGGTCTATGATCGCTTAGTCTGGTACGATACCTACGGACAAGTCGGCGAGGAGTCTGATTTGTACGACGAGGACGACGACCTCGTCGCTTTACGTTTCACCGAATCGATCCGCGGAGGGATTTCAGAGGAGTAAATTTTTATAATTTTGAATAGGCACGGTTCCCTCGAGTAGCTGTGGAGCAGCAGCAGCAGGCACTGGAGGGTCATGTGCAACGGGAGACTCTTCATCTGTACTCGCTCATTCGACAGCTTCAACGGGGACCTCAATAGAGTCGTGGGTCGCCGAGGCAGAAGAAGCAGTTCGCCAACTGGTGAGCGAACGGCGAAATTTTCAGATCGGCGGAGGCTACGCGCGGCCTCGTAATTTAGATATAGGAAATGCGTGCGATAGCGACGACAACGACGGCGACGACGACGACGCGATGGTAGTTGATCAACCGATCGGTCGAGAAAATGAGCGTACCGTGGACGATAACGAGGATTTCGCGGCCGTTGGAGTTAGGTTTAAAATTCTAGGTGAGCCCAGAGTTTGTGTTACGCCGCGGTTCAAAACGACGTGCGTTCAAACGGATGTAGCGCTGGCTTCACCACCGCCCGGTGTTAATCCTGTCTCGTGGATCCAAAACGCAATTCGTGATATACACGCGCACTTTATTTCGGGTCGCTCGCCAAACGATGTGATCGGTATAGGGTTCGTGGCTGAAGGTATGACCGAGGGTACCGCGGGACTGTCGCTGAGGCCGATATGGCGTTTCGAATACCCGCAATTATGGGATCTGCTTTGTAGCGTCAATCAAAGCGCGAGAATCCTATCGGTGTGCGATACACTTGTGTTCACGGTGACGTACGTTGACATGGTTTCAGGCGCTGGTAGTTTGGAGGAAAAATTGCAGAAGACGCGTTCAGTTCTACTAATCGACAACACCGACAATTTGTGTTTTCCTCGCTCGATCGTCGTGGCTCTTGCGAATTCTCGATGCAAACGAGAACGCACGACTGAGGCTAAGACTTTTTATGAACGAATGCGTCATAAAAATCGAAGCTTCAGCGAGTCGAGGCAAACAAACTTGTCAGTGAGGCTGGTCTAGTAATCCCCGCGGAGGGTTGCGGGCTACCTGAGATCGGGATGTTTCAGCGGCACTTTATGGCGACGCATGTCGCTATAGTAGTGTACGACTGGACATCTCTGGATAGCGGAGCAGAGCCGATTTTCGACGGACAAACGCGTTTCCAAAACACACAGGCGCGTGCGATTTTGTATATCGCGTATTTTAACGAAGAGCAGCACTACAGTCCGATAACGAATTTGATGGCTGCCGGTGGTGCGAGGAATTATTGTATTCCCTGTAATTCCTCGTACAATCATTTGTATCAGTACAAATGTAGAAGCTCGTGCCCGCGCTGCTACTCGTCGCCACCGTGTGCCGTCGCCTCTACAGACGAGACCGAAGGCAGCGACAACGGCGGCGGCGACGAGTGGGAGTGCGAAGATTGTAATAGATTTTTTTAACAGTGCTGTGTGTTTTGCAAATCATTTGAAGCCGCGCGAAAGTCGGCTAAAAACGCCGCATCTCGAGCGGAAATCAATATGTCAATCGATGCGTTTTTGCAAAAAATGCTCCAGGCTGGTTGACACGTCAAGGCGAGCCCACGATTGCGGTAAATCGTTCTGTCAGCTCTGCCGTAGTCTACACGGTTACAACGAGCAGTGCTACATGCAGCCTCTAGCCCCTCGGCAAGACACATCAGACGCGAAGCCACGAACGCTGTTCATCTTTTACGATTTGGAGACACGTCAGGACGAGTCGTACAGTGCAGCACCGGGTGACGAGAGGCGTGAGCATGTTGCTACGCTCTGTGTTGCACAGCAGCTCTGTGAAGTGTGTCTCGAGAGCGTGGAGGATGTAGGGTTTGCCGACACCTGCGAATGGTGTGGTGTTCGAAAACACATTTTTCGAAGATCACCCGTTGAGGAGTTGATAAATCTTGCCGTACGTCGTTCGACAGCGTTTCGAAAGATTGTGTGCATCGCGCATAACGCGAAGGGCTTCGACGCGCAATTCATACTGCGTCATGTAGTCGAGAATTGCAGTGATCTCGGGCTCCCGCAATTAATTCTTACGGGAAACTCAATTATTTCCATGCGGCTCGGGCGCACTGTCTTTATAGACAGCTTAAATTATTTCCACATGCGTCTGAGTGCTCTTCCGCAAGCTTTTGGGTTCGCGGATAAAATGGGTAAGGGTTACTTCCCTCACCTATTCAATACGCGGGACAACCAGGACTACCGAGGCGCGCTACCTGCCTCGGAGTTCTACTCGCCCGACACGATGAGCCCGGTTGAGCGAGAGGAATTTTACGCGTGGTATACAGCGAGAGCCGAGACCGAGGCGGATTTCGATTTTCAGTCGGAAATCACGAAATATTGCTCGCTTGATGTAGATATTCTGCGGCGCGCCTGCAAAGAATTTCGACGAATATTCATCGAAGCGGGCAATGTTTGTCCATTTACCGAGGCGGCGACAATTGCATCGGCTTGCTCGAAGGTATATCGGCGTAATTACCTCAAACCCAAAACAATCGGGCTCATTCCGAACGGCGGGTATAGGCTCGCGGAACAGCACTCAAGGGAGGCCAACGCGTGGCTTCTCTGGGTCGAAAATTGTCTGGGGCACGAGATCATTCACGCCTCTCGAGATCGAGAATTCCGGCTACCTGAAGGCCCGCTCGTTGACGGCTTCCTGCAGCTTGATGAGGATCGCTTTGTGTTTCAATTTCACGGGTGCTACTGGCATGGCTGTCCTCGCTGTTTTCCGGACAATCGCACGCAAAAGTCACGTGCCACTGTCGAGACATACGAGGCCCGCTATGAGCGAACCCTTGCAAGCGACGCAAAGATTCGATCATCAGGTTATCAGCTTGAAACGATGTGGGAGTGTGAATTCGCGGAAATGCGTCGGTCGAATCCGGCAATAAACGCGTATCTTCATAACCACCCTCGCTTGCAATCCGAGACATTGAACCCTCGCGATGGATTTTACGGTGGTCGTACAGGTAATACCGTCACCGTGTACGATGTGGCACCAAACGAGAAAATCAACTACATCGATATTTGCTCGTTCTATCCATATATTTCAAAGGTTAGCCGCTTCCCGAGAGGCCACTCTAAGATATACGTGGACACCGAGTGCGATCGTTTGTTGAATGGCTCGTTTGACGCCTTGGGTACAACGGTCAATGGGATGATCAGGTGTACAGTGTTACCGCCTCGGGATCTCTTCCACCCTGTGTTACCTGTCCGCATGCACGGCAAGCTGTTGTTTCCTCTGTGCCGTACCTGCACCGAGGAAAGAGCGCAGATAGAGTGCTCTCACGAGGACCCGGCTGCCCGTGTGTTTACAGGTACATGGGTCGTGGACGAGGTTAAAAAGGCAATTGAGATGGGGTACAGCGTGAAGAAAATCTCAATTATCTGGGCGTACGAGATGACGCAATACGATCCTGTAACACGCGACGGAGGGCTCTTTGTCGAGTATATCAACACCTTTTTACGGATCAAGCAGGAGGCTAGCGGCTGGCCCGCAGAATGTACGGATTCGGAATCCAAAGCGTGCTACATCGAGGAGTACGAGCGTGCTGAGGGTATTCGGCTAGATGGCGAAAAAATAGAGAAGAATCCGGGACTGCGGGCCGTGGCAAAACTCTGTCTAAACTCCTTTTGGGGTAAATTCGGACAGAGATCAAATCTGACGCAAACAACGGTCGTCAATAGTCGCGAAAAGTTGTCGCTGCTTCTCAGTGACAACGACAAAGAAGTACACCGTTTATGGCCGGTGAACGATCAAGTGATGTACGCGAATTGGTCGTGTATCGACGAGGCCGTGGTTCCATCGGCGCAAACCAGCGTAGTTATCGCGGCGTACACTACGGCTCAGGCTCGGCTGAAGTTTTATTCCCATCTCGAACGGTTGGGACGCCGAGTTTTGTATTACGACACAGACTCGGTGATTTTCGTCAGCACCGGTGAAGAAGGTGAATGGGTGCCACCGCTCGGAAACCTTCTCGGGGACATGACCAGCGAGCTAAAGGAATCAAGCGACTATATCAAGTCGTTTGTATCTGGAGGCCCGAAGTTCTACGGCTATGAAGTCGTAAACGAGGCCGACCCCGAGAAGGTTATAAAAACCGAATGCAAGGTGAAGGGCTTGTCTTTAAATTATCAAAATTCGAAAAAAATAAATTTCCACTCGATTCGTGAGATGATCGAATCTGATTTCCGGAGGAAAATCGGGAGGCGATAAAAATCAAATTCAGCTCAATTCAAAGAACAGCTCTTCATCATGTGATAACCCGCAAAGAGTCGAAAACCTGTCATGTTGTGTGTCGTAAGCGCGTCACGTCACACAACACTTATCTCTGCCGTTCGGTTACAAAACGCCGTAGAAGTTTTTAAACTACACCGCGTTACTACCGTCGTCGTCGCTTGATTTAACTATTAAGTTAATTTTAAGTTAAATATTAATCTATTCATGGAATGTGTTGTGTGATGTGTGTGTGTGTGTGTGTGTGTGTGCGTGCGTGCGTGCGTGCAGTGCGTGCGTGCGTGCGTGCGTGCGTGCGTGCGTGCGTGCGTGCGTGCGTGCGTGCGTCGCGTGCGTCGTGCGTGCGTGCGTGCGTCGGTGCGTGCGTGCCGTGCGTGCGTCGTGCGTGCGTGCGTGCGTGCGTGCGTCGTGCGTGCGTGCGTGCGTGCGTGCGTGCGTCCGTGCGTGCGTGCGTGCGTGCGTGCGTGCGTCCGTGCGTGCGTGCCGTGCGTGCGTGCGTGCGTGCGTGCGTGCGTCCGTGCGTGCGTGCGTGCGTGCGTGCGTGCGTCCGTGCGTGCGTGGCGTGCGTGCGTGCGTGCGGTGTCGTGCGTGCGTGCGTCTGCGTGCGTGCGTCGCGTTGCCGTGCGTCCGTGCGTCCGTGCGTGCGTGCGTGCGTGCGTTGCGTGCGTGCGTGCGTGCGTGCGTGCGTGCGTGCGTGCGTGCGTGCGTGCGTGCGTGCGTGCGTGCGTGCGTGCGTGTGTGCGTGCGTGCGTGCGTGCGTGCGTGCGTGCGTGCGTGCGTGCGTGCGTGCGTGCGTGCGTGCGTGCGTGCGTGCGTGCGTGCGTGCGTGCGTGCGTGCGTGCGTGCGTGCGTGCGTGCGTGCGTGCGTGCGTGCGTGCGTGCGTGCGTGCGTGCGTGCGTGCGTGCGTGCGTGCGTGCGTGCGTGCGTGCGTGCGTGCGTGCGTGCGTGCGTGCGTGCGTGCGTGCGTGCGTGCGTGCGTGCGTGCGTGCGTGCGTGCGTGCGTGCGTGCGTGCGTGCGTGCGTGCGTGCGTGCGTGCGTGCGTGCGTGCGTGCGTGCGTGCGTGCGTGCGTGCGTGCGTGCGTGCGTGCGTGCGTGCGTGCGTGCGTGCGTGCGTGCGTGCGTGCGTGCGTGCGTGCGTGCGTGCGTGCGTGCGTGCGTGCGTGCGTGCGTGCGTGCGTGCGTGCGTGCGTGCGTGCGTGCGTGCGTGCGTGCGTGCGTGCGTGCGTGCGTGCGTGCGTGCGTGCGTGCGTGCGTGCGTGCGTGCGTGCGTGCGTGCGTGCGTGCGTGCGTGCGTGCGTGCGTGCGTGCGTGCGTGCGTGCGTGCGTGCGTGCGTGCGTGCGTGCGTGCAAATGAGCAAATATTGTTAGTGTGTGTGTATGTGTGCGTCTGTGTTTAGTAATAACGCAAATTTGAAAACCACAAAATTATAAAATGTTTAGAATTTATTTTTGGTTGTATTTTATATATTGTTAAAAATTCGATGTATACGCGTGTTAGATTTAATTTTTATACAGATTATTTTCTATATATATATCACCGTTCGGAAATTCGAAAAATGAAAAATGTTAAAAATAGTTTCGTTTCACATGTTTATTTAAATGAAAAACAGACATTTTTTTACATTCGACATATTTTCTCAACTTTTCCTCGATCACCACTACCATCACCAGTATGAAAAAAAACGCTACGACTAATAAAAAACATAAAACCTACTTTACATGTGTCCTTGGTGTACGATTTACTCTCTCTCCTAACCCAGCGTATAAAAATATATCGCGGCTGCGTAACAGCCAGACCGCAGCGATAGCGGTAGCAGCAGCAGCAGAGTAGCGCCATCCAGAGGGAACCGGGCGTGAGAGAGAGAGAGAGAGAGAGCGTGAGCGAGAGCAAGAGGTGGGTATGCGCGAGCGCGTGGGGGACCCGCGTATAAAAGCTGATCGCCACGGTCGCTCGCTCATAAGGCTTATTGGAGCGATCGTGGGCCCCGCGTCCGCTATATAAGCTAGACCACCGCGCCCGGCCGCGCACACGGCGTATAAGCTTATAACGACGTGTGTCCGTCGCGCCGCCGCCGCCGCCGCCGAGGAACAGCTTGTCGTTAGGGGCCCCAAGAGATGCAGTGTAGTAGGCAATAGTGACCGTCTGTCGGTAAATCGCACGCGCGCGCTCGATCGATCGATCGTCGAAAATGGACGTTCGTTGGAAACATCCATGGACCTCGTTGATCTGTGGACCTACAGGTTGTGGTAAAACAGTTTTCGTTCGACGATTTCTACGTAACCTCGAGGCAATGAGTGACACCCATTTTGGGCGTATTCTTTTTTATTACGGGAATAATCTTGACTGTGACACCGAGGCATTGTTTAATAGAGGCTCTGCGGCGACCACACCGAAAATCGAATTTCACGAGGGGTTACCGCAACCGGAGGATTATTCTCATGACAATGACGCCGCGAAGCTAGTCATTATCGACGATTTGATGCGTGAGTCATCAAACAACACAATCGTCGATTTATTCTCAAAAGGCAGTCATCATAAAGATATCAGTGTTATTTTTATAACACAGAATATTTTCCATCAAGGCCACGGACAACGAGATATTTCGCTAAACGCGAATTATATAGTTATTTTTCAAAATCCACGAGATCGTGCACAAATACAGCATCTCGCGCGACAAGTTTATCCCGAAGATCCACGATTTCTCTCGGAGGCGTATCATGACGCAACAGCGCAACCGCGCGGCTACCTTCTTCTCGATCTGAAGCAGTCGACACCGGATATTTGCCGTTGCCGTACGACAATATTTCCCGACGACGCGCAAATGCAAGTATACGTGCCGAAAAATAAACGATCACGCAGATGACGACGCGTTATTGACGGCGTATTTAGAGCTTTGCGGTTATGTCTATTGTGGTAGTAGCTCCATCGTCGGCAATGCGCAAACATCGTGCAGACAACATGGCGAGGCAGCAGCAGCATCGAGCGATGGTAAAGAAGCGCGGTGGAAATCGGCAGTGGCCTGCACGGCTGCCGATCGGTCAACGCCACGCGGCCCTACTCAACGCTCTATGCCATGCGAATAGAGCACAACAAAAAGCCCTACTACGCACGTCCGATGAATCGTTAGTCAAGTGTATTTGTGAATGCGCGTTAAACGTACTACATGGCGTGGTGGAGCTGAAACCAGCGGCAAAAAAACGTTTGGGACGATTTAAACATGTGTTGCGACAACTAGCGCCACCACTACGACACGTGGACTCCCGACGACGAAACAGGGAAAATCAGAATGGTGGCGGAAAAAGACGCGTAGATGGCGTTAGTGGCGCTCGTAAACGACGAAGATTTAACTGGCGCTTGAAAAAATGTATTATGATGCAAAAAGGATGTGGCGCATTTTTGCCCCTTTTATTAGCACCCATTATCACGGGCCTGTTTAGTAGACTGTTTGGCGGCAACGGTGGTGGTTGAAGTGGCTAAAAAATTAACAATGGAACACGCAAAGAAAATGGTTTTAGTACCGGCGGAGGAGGTGGTGGTGGCGCCGCCGACAGCGGTGAACGAGCCAATGATCGGTGGCGGCGGCGGCGGCGGCGGCGTTAAAAAATCCGCACAGACTCCGGGCAATCCTATATCACGACTTGATGGTGAACTTGCGAGTATCTTAAACTCCGGAAAATATCCTGATGATGGCGCCAAATGGAAAGCATATCTACAAGTTCTACAACGATATTTGTATCTCGTTGAGACACGGAATGGACCACCAGATCCATCGTTACCTGGAGTAAAAGCAATGGCAGCAGCAGCAGCATCGTCATCGCAACCGGAAAATCACGATTTCAACGTAACTAATATTGTGAACAGCGTGCCGGCAAAACATCAACGTAGAGCTCACGCTTTACTGCTATATATGCGTAATTCACCGCGTGTGTCACAACGAGTCAGCAGGGACAACGAGGGACGTGTGACTATTGATGGAGTGCTCATTCACAATTCGAACATTCTCGATCTTGTTAATGACGCAACACGTGAGAGAAAAGATTTCAAAGCCAACGGCAGGCGTCAGTTTATTCGGAGACTTCGAGAATGTACTGTACCACATGAATTTGTCGGAAATAACGAATTATGGGCTATTGGTGGCCGGAGTGCTGCTGCTGCTGGTGATGCTGCTACTATTGCCGGTGTAAAACGTCGAAGAAACGATTCAACGCATTATAACAACGATGCCAGCGACGAAAACGACGACGAGGACGCTGAAGAGAACTACGAACCCAGTGCAAAAAGATCGAAAAATAAGCGGGTGCGACAGTGGTACGAACCACCGATTAGCCGTAAACACCGTCGAAGAAAAGTGACCATACCTGCTGCTGCTGCTGCTGCTGCTGCCGACCCCGATCCTCGAGAGATACCTGTGGCGAGTTCGACACCGTTTAGGGCAGCAAGGAGGAGGCAGAAACCTGTTACACCTACAGATCGACGAATTACCGCTGGTGCAAAACGTATTCTCGAAACTTCTATCACGGGGAAAAGAACACGATCTCGCCCCGGATTTGATTATTGGCTTCGAGCGTAAATACGCGCGCGCTCGTGTGCAATATGAAATTCGAAAACTCATATTACGATCCCGTGCATCCTGCGAGTTACTCCGGTGCACGGCATCTAATAAGTATTAAAAAAATAAACCAATCAATGTTTATGACTGGTTGAGCCAACAAGACGCCTATACACTGCATAAACCCGTGAGACGACAATTCCCACGACTTCACTATAATGTCGACAATATAGACGATGTTTGGGAAGCCGATCTCGTGGATATGATATCGATAAAAAATTATAACGATAATGTCGCTTACCTACTCACGGTCATTGATGTGGTAAGCAAATTTGCATGGGTCGAACCGCTACCGGATAAAACCGTGCACTCTGTCACCGAGGCATTTAAACGAATTTTCGAATGCAGCGAGGGTCGCTTACCCGTATACCTGCAGACCGACAAAGGCAAAGAATTTGTCGGCAAAGAATTACAGGCTTTTCTACAAAAAGTCGAAATTCGTTTTCGAGTTACACGTAATCCCGATATAAAAGCCGCAATTGTCGAACGATTTAATCGCACACTGAAAGAACGAATGTGGCGCTACTTCACACATCGAAATACACGACGATACATCGATGTATTACAAAAATTTACTTATGCCTATAATCACGCAAGACACTCGTCAATTAAGATGCAACCGGCTGCTGTGACGCTATACAATGCGAATGTCGCACTGGAGAATATGACAAACGCGGCGGTGAAGCAACGAGAAAAAAGACGTCACACTAAGGTTAAATACAACCGCGGCAATTACGTGAGGATTAGTCGAACAAAAGGCACCTTCGAGAAGGGTTACGAGCGAAATTGGAATGAAGAAATTTTTCAAATCGCGAAAGTCACGACCCGCCAAGGAATACAAATTTACGAACTACGAGATCTCGAGGGAGAATTAAACGACGGATTCTTCTACACCGAGGAAATAACACCTGTGCACGAGAAACGCCTGACTTCAGATCAAGATTTTAAAATTGATACAATCGTACGAACCAAAAGACGAGGCGCGAAGAAACAACTTTTCGTTAGCTGGGTTGGCTATCCCTCGAAATTTAACTCCTGGATACCTGCGTCCAACGCCTACACCATCGACACCTGACAAACGCCGGGGGCGCACGCTCTAGGCCACCAGTCGTCACCCCCGCCGCCGCCGCCGCCGCCGCCGCAACCGTCATTATGTACAACGACGAAAACTTTTTGCTCGTGTTACCGAGTAATAGTAGTATGCAATACTATCCCGAGAATACGACAACACATTTTATCACACAACTACCTCGTGAAATACAATTAAATGGTCAATGGGCCGTGGGTTTATCGGAAATACATGTGCCCTGTACAATGATGCATTTACAACGCATGGACACGGATCTTGCATGGAACCCTTGTACTAAAGAGGAAGAAGAAGAACTCGAGATCGGTCAAATACCGCATGGCGTATACAAAAGTCACGAGGAACTTACGACAAAGATAAATAATGTGCCGGGCCTACGGGAGACCGGTATAAAAATTGTCACTGCTGAAACGGCAAATGGTTACATGGCTATTGAGGGTGCAACCTGGACGGAAAAGTGCAGTTCAAAATTAGTAATGACCAATGCGCTACGCATGAGCGAGAAGGTTCGGCGTATACTGGGCTTCAATATAGACCCAGTGCAATATGACTGGACAGTCGACGAACACTCGTACATACGATTCGTCCGAGGACGTCAACGCGTGGCAGAAATACCCGCGTGCATCTCTAGAGCTCTACCTGAACAACTCTTTGTCTACACGGATCTCTGTATACCCTATACAGTCGGTGATACTCAGGCCGCTCTATTACGTATAGTAAATTTGGATACAACACATTATACGTATGGTTCGACACAAGTGAAATATTTTTCACCTCCAAATTACATACCACTACTCAACAGCTGTTTTCGCACACTCGAAATAGATATAAGAGATCACCTCGGCAAACCAATCACATTCGAGTACGGGACGCTAACCCTGACGCTTCATTTTAAACGGCTCGCGTAGACTCGCGTGTGAGCGCGTGCTCGCGCCCCGTGCAATGGTGGCCCATTATACGACGTACTACGAAAATCAAGTCGGAGGCGGCAGTCGTATAGGCAACGTGTTTGTCGGCGCACCGTATCAACGAGGACACGGCATCGGCAGCTTCCTCGGTGGTCTCTTCAGGAGCGTACTCCCACTGTTAACAAGAGGCGCTAAAGCCGTTGGAAAAGAGGCTATACGCACCGGACTAAAAGTCATCGAGGATGTGAGCGGGAATCATATACCGTTCAAGGAGTCGCTCAAACGACGCGCCGCATTATCGGGTGGAAATTTACAGCAAAAAGCTAACGAGGAAATCGCTCTACTCATGAACGGCGCGGGGTATAATAACGCGTTCGCGACGCGGACGATGCAGTCGTTAACGGGTCGTACGCGTGCGCGTATCTCGATGAGAAAACGTGCGACGAAAAGGAAAAGCAGTGCAACATCAGCGGCGACGAAGAGGCGAAAGAAGAAGAAGAGCAGCAGCAGCAGCCGCAGGACGGCGAAAGGGAGAGTGACGAAGAAAAAACGTGGGAGTAGTAAAAAAAGGCGAAGACCCACCGATATTTTCGGCTAAACATGTCTTTTCTACACTCACACTCGTGTGAATGTATGAAGCCGGAGCTCGACTTATTCACCATACCACCGACACAGACGTCCATCGAGTCATCACAGTATGTCCACTACAAACCCGTCTCTTCGCTCTCGGACGACGGACCCATCGAATTCGTTATACCTGGCCACGGCGAGGAATACCTTGACCTAGCCCACACAATGCTCTGTGTAAAAGTCAAAGTGTTAGCAAACGGTGACTCACCCTACAAAGTAGCACCTGTTAATAACTTTTTACACAGCCTCTTCAATCAGGTCGACGTGTTTTTCAATCAAATACTCGTTGCGCCACCCAATAATGCTTACGCATACAGGGCTTACATTGAGACATTGCTGAATTACGGACCTGCGGCAAAACAATCGCATCTCACGACTGCCCTATGGATTGCCGACGACGCAGGTGGCTTTGACTCATTGCCCGGCATGAAACTCAATAATGCCCAAGAGCTAAGGTCGAAGTATATTAAAGGCGGTAAAACCCTCGATATGATCGGACATTTACACTGTGATGTTTTCAATCAGGATAAATTTCTACTAAACGGCGTGGAAGTGCGTCTACGCCTCGTACGCTCGAAAGACGATTTTTGTCTTATGGAAGCACCAGTACAGGGAATTATGCACAAAGTTAAAATAAACGATGTGACTCTGATGGTACGTCGAGCGAAAATTAATTCTGCTGTGCTTATCGCACACGCGAAAACTCTGGCAAAGACAACCGCAAAGTATCCTATAACACGAGTGGAAGTTAAATCATTTACCATGCACAGTGGAATTATCGGTGATACACTGGATAATGTGATACTGGGACAACTGCCGAAACGCATCATACTCGGCTTTGTCTACAATAAGGCATTTAACGGCGACAAGACACTCAATCCCTTCAATTTCCAACATACATCGATAAATTATCTATCGCTCTACGTGGACGGGCAACAAATACCGGGAAAACCGCTTCAACCAGAGTTTGGCGGTAACGACACATGGGTTCAGAGCTATCACACCCTCTTCTCCGGCACAGGAATACATTTTCAAAACGAAGGATTGGCCATTAACCGCGAAGAATACGCTAAAAGCTATTGTCTGTTTGCCTTTGACTTAACGCCCGATTTATCGGCAAACTGCTTCACACACTGGAATCTCGTGAGACACGGCAGCGTGCGAATTGAAGTACGCTTCGGTAAATCTCTCAGCTCAACGTTAAACTGCGTCGTCTACACCGAATACGACAATGTCATTGAAATTGATTCAGCCCGTCAAGTCATCACCGATTTTAGTGCCTAAGCACCGTGTAACGGCTGGGCCGAGAATTCGGGGATGTGTGTAGGATGGTCGTGCGGATGAATTGGCGAAGTTTCGAAGAGAGAAAAGATATGGTGATCTCCGGGACTCGAACCCGGAATGTCCATTCCTTAGTCAGAGCGCTAACCACTGCGCTAATGTCACCTATGCTTTTCTCTCATTCGAATCGTCTTCTTATATGAAGACGGGCCGTTACACACTCCCCCTTAGTGAACTCGACGTCCTCGTCGACTGGGCAGAGCGGGTGTCCGATTACGCGATTGCAGGGGAGACGCTGCGCTCCATCGGTACAAGGCGCAGAGCAGGTAGCCTGTTACGCGATTGCAGTGGAGCGTCGTAGATCTCGCGAAGCCTATCTCCATCGTCGGACCTCTTCCCTCGGCCGTGTTGAGTCCCGCGGTGCAACTCTTCAGTGCCAGGCCGGGGTCATCTGTACGCCTCCGTCGGTACAAAGGCGCAATTGGGGATCGTGGGCCCGAAAACTTCTGACACCATGTAACGGCTGGGCCGAGAATTCGGGGATGTGTGTAGGATGGTCGTGCGGATGAATTGGCGAAGTTTCGAAGAGAGAAAAGATATGGTGATCTCCGGGACTCGAACCCGGAATGTCCATTCCTTAGTCAGAGCGCTAACCACTGCGCTAATGTCACCTATGCTTTTCTCTCATTCGAATCGTCTTCTTATATGAAGACGGGCCGTTACAACCGGAAAAGATAAAAATCTCGTCCCTCCATCGTCGCAGCCGGCGCCATAGCCGCCGCCGCAGCCGCAGCCGTCACCGCCGCCACCGTCGCCGCCGCCGCCGCCGCTGTCAAGATGTTATAGAGAGGGCGCAATCGACTCACCCCGTGAATGGTATTGAAGAGCCTCTACACACGTATGCTCGACAACAGTTCATCGCTACTTCTCATCATGGACGCTATAGTCGATATTCAAGCCCTTTACGGGAAAGGAGGCGAGTTCCTGCCTAAGGAGATTGCAGTGACAACACTACAAGGTGATAATATCGGCCATTGGGTCGTTGAAGCACCATACGGCTTTGGTGATTTACCGAAAGAAATACGAGGCAGTAATAATCAACTGACGTGCTACCATCATGGACTCGAGTGGGTCGACGGTGATACACCATTGTGGAAAGTTTACGTTAACCTGAGGGCCATGTGTCGCTACGCCATTCGCATATACACGCGAGGAGCACAAAAAGCCGAAATTCTACAAAATATACTTGGACGAGACATTATTAACCTGGAGAATTTCGAGGGACCGAGCTTCAAGAAAATGCCGTCGTTTGACACATGGTGCATTTATCACGGCGTCGCACGGGAGGATAACGTGAAATGTGCGTTAAATAACGTGGGAAAACTAAAACGTTTTCTTCAAACACAGCTTGTCGATACGACCAATCCAATTTATTCCGAACCACTTGGAGCGGTGCCCCGGAAGAACCGCCCAGATGACACAGATAAAAAAGCCGTCCGCATCACGATGCCCAGCGAGTCGGAGATTGCCGATGCGGGCCAGGGGTATATATCACAGCTACCTGCTAAGGGTGTCAACAGTGCCACGGCAAACACCTGTGACGCCACGGTTCCCGCGAACGACGAAATAGTCGCCCTTTTCCGCGCGACGACCCTACGCTCGGCCCCGCCGCCACCGACACCGCCGAAACGACAGACAACGCCGACCGCCACACGTAGTGGTGGACACCATCATCATCATCATCATCAGCGCCGACGTCGTCCCCACCAGGGACCCGAGAGCGTATATAATGAACAGTCTGGAGGTACTGAAAGCACTACAACACATCCCAGCACAGACGAAGGGAGTATTTCCCGCCGATCGTATCCCGAGTCGCTGGTCTAGACCCGCTGCAATCGTCGCCAATACCGACGATCATACCAAACCGGGGACGCACTGGGTTGCCGTGTACGTTGATAACGATGGCCGAGGTATCTTCTTCGACAGCTACGGGCTACCCCCGCTCGTTAACAAACACCATAACCGTATACGTCGAAACACCACAACTTACGAGTGGAATACAAGAACTCTACAGTCAATCAAGTCTCGAGTGTGTGGAGAGTACTGTGTTATGTTTCTTGATTATATGTCTCGGGGCTATAGCCTGGCTATGTTTCTACGTCTATTTTCGGCAAATAAGCTGAAGAATGATAATATTTGTACGACGATACTACAAAAAACTGAAACATGTAAAACGTGGAAAACGTTATGCGAGAAATAATCGAACCAGTGTACTGGAAGGTGCCGGCAATATGTGTAATACAGCGTGTATACAAACATGTACAGCCCGTTTCGGGTGTCATCTGTAAAAATCCGAATAAAAACAAACAAAAAATTACGTGTCGTGACTTATAAAAATACCACCACCATCAACAGCGCCACTATCCCCACCACCACCACCACCACCACCAACATCTCGGACTCCAGTATAAAAGCAACCACACATGCCTCTATTAACCACACTTTCGAAAGAACAGCACTAGCTGTAACATCACAACAGCATCATGGAAGTCATCAGTGGTATACTCGTGATCGACTGCGGTAAAGATCCATGGGAACTCACCAGAGAGGAACTCGCATACGTACCGAAACCTCTACTGATACAACACTGGGGCGAATATATTCCCATTCTGTGGGATAAACTACCAACGCATATTCAGCTGGATCCCGAGATTGCATCATACCAACTCTGTATCGAACACACGGACTTCCCAGATCTATACATGCAAATCGACGGTAATCTTCCGACCAAGAGGGAATGCAAGACCTGCATACAACAAGCTGCCAAGCCACCTCCAGCGACCAGTGTACCACGGCCCAAACCACGGCTGACCATTCCAAAAATCTGTCGCTCAACAGCCGTCTGAACACTTGTAATATTTTCACCACAAGCTATACCATGTGCTTAAAATAAATCTATTTTGTGGGACAATTCGACTTTTTCATTTCACGACTTATCGACCCCCGAAATATTTACCATCACTTCGCAACAGTTACCATCGAAAATCTCGAGTTACCGATCGTAGGCTAAAAATCTACAATATCGACGGCTGCTGCTGCTCGATCGCGCTCGATTTTACCTCGAAAATCTGACGCGGCGGACAAAAATCTCAACCGACCAATCAGCGCGCGGGAAATCATCTCCACGCGCTTAACAACCAATCAGCGCTCGGGGAATCAAGGCCCACGCCGAACGCCCCCACTCACCACCGAGACGCTCGGACGTGACACAGGGAAAATTCTCCCAAAGAAGCGAGGCGGAGGAGAGGGGATACCAGCGCTCGGGGAACTCAAGGCCCGCGACGAGCGTCCCCACTCCCTCGCCGCGGCGCTCGGAGAAGACGACGACACAGGGTAAATTCTCCGAAGGAGTGGGGCGGAGAAGAGGGGACCTAGCAACCAACCCACACTCGGGGAATTATGCTAATCACTCCCACCGACGCTCAAACTTTACAGGGAAAATTCTCTCGAAGGAGTGAGGAGGAGAGGGGATTTTTTAGACCAATGTAAACTCGGGGAATTATGCAAATTAACCCCCCACCTCCTCTCAAACATTACAGGGAATATTTTCCCGAAGGAGTGGGGAGGAGAGGGGATTTTTAGACCAATCACAGCTCGGGGAATTTACCCCCACTCTTCCCCCACCCCTCTGTCTAGCACTGGCACCACGGGTCCAGATGGGCGGTAGGGGGGAGGGGGAAACCCTGTCTCCCTATACCTGGTGCTTACTACTATCGTAGTTACCTCTCGTTAGCAGCTTTATCCGAGTCGAGTTTACTGTGCTTGCTGCCATGCCTGCTTAACCTCGCTGCAAGATGTCACATTTTGTTTGGAGGTTATGCCTCGCTTATTTCTATATTACTTGTTCGTTGTTTTTGTTCTGCGCGTCCTGGCCCATAACCTGTTAGCGCTCCTTGTTATCCTTCGGGGTTGTACTCAATAATAACTCGTGGTACGTTGTTGTTAATATTCACAGGTTTATTGAGCTGAGTACATAAATACTTGTGTTGTTGTGTTCTTGTGTATGTATGTGTGTGTTGACTCACGCGGTGTGGGGTGTGTTATATGAGCTTGAGTCACGGGGTGCAGAGCGCGATGTTCCATCTCTTCCTAACAGTATAATTAGTACATCACCATGCAACAAAGATATGAAAATGCCGTTGACTATGCAGCCATTTCAGTAGAAAGCAGATACGAGTGAAGTTTGAGCTTGAATAAAGCCAAAGACGGCTCCGCTGTGACAGAGCTAGCAGAAAAATGAGAGTGGAAAACGAGTTTGGCATGCAGCTGTTGAGATAGTGAATGTTTCAGGGAGGAAGGGCGGGAGGGGGAGGGGAGGGGTGGGGCGGGGACTGGGAGGGAGAGGGAGAGGGAGAGGGAGAGGGAGAGGGAGAGGGAGAGGGAGAGGGAGAGGGAGAGGGAGAGGGAGAGGGAGAGGGAGAGGGAGAGGGAGAGGGAGAGGGAGAGGGAGAGGGAGAGGGAGAGGGAGAGGGAGAGGGAGAGGGAGAGGGAGAGGGAGAGGGAGAGGGAGAGGGAGAGGGAGAGGGAGAGGGAGAGGGAGAGGGAGAGGGAGAGGGAGAGGGAGAGGGAGAGGGAGAGGGAGAGGGAGAGGGAGAGGGAGAGGGAGAGGGAGAGGGAGATGGAGATGGAGATGGAGATGGAGATGGAGATGGAGATGGAGATGGAGATGGAGATGGAGATGGAGATGGAGATGGAGATGGAGATGGAGATGGAGATGGAGATGGAGATGGAGATGGAGATGGAGATGGAGATGGAGATGGAGATGGAGATGGAGATGGAGATGGAGATGGAGATGGAGATGGAGATGGAGATGGAGATGGAGATGGAGATGGAGATGGAGATGGAGATGGAGATGGAGATGGAGATGGAGATGGAGATGGAGATGGAGATGGAGATGGAGATGGAGATGGAGATGGAGATGGAGATGGAGATGGAGATGGAGATGGAGATGGAGATGGAGATGGAGATGGAGATGGAGATGGAGATGGAGATGGAGATGGAGATGGAGATGGAGATGGAGATGGAGATGGAGATGGAGATGGAGATGGAGATGGAGATGGAGATGGAGATGGAGATGGAGATGGAGATGGAGATGGAGATGGAGATGGAGATGGAGATGGAGATGGAGATGGAGATGGAGATGGAGATGGAGATGGAGATGGAGATGGAGATGGATTAATTGTTTGATTGTTTGATTGTTTGATTGTTTGATTGTTTGATTGTTTGATTGTTTGATTGTTTGATTGTTTATTTAATATGCCCTGGAAACCTTTGGGGCAAAATATATCGACTACATAAATGGTCAAAATTATTCCATGAATTCAAGAGTTTTAGTGAGCATGATAAATAGTAAATACTTGTAAAATAAAATAAGAGATCAATAACAAATACAAAAATACAAAATGAACTTAAAATTAATAACAATTATAGAAATATACAATAAATATGGTGATCACATGCTACATGCACAGATAACGAGCTGTACTTACAACTAACGCAAACTTAAAATACAAGTAAATATACGAGTGAATTAGTGCTAATTTCTAAGCGTAAATATTATTATTAGAATTGTGTATTGCTATTCATACCTGGATGTTCCTCTTAAATTTAAGAAATGGACTTGCACACTCGCTTATACGACGTCTAATGAAGGAGCTGCTCGAGCTGTTCAGCATCCTCAGTCAGGAGATATGCATACCATCTCGTTTTGAATACAGAGAGTGTCGGTGCAGAGGACACCTGTTGAGGAACTGAGTGCCAGAAATACACCGCAGACAATCTGAATAATCTGCGATAAGTTTCGGTTCTATGTGTTGTAGTGGCTTTTAGTTGATCACCGTAGACCGCCCCACAAACTGCCAAGGTCCCACGAGCTCTTCCCTTTTTACCCGGGCGCCAGGCGCTTTCGCGCCGGGAAGAACTCGCGTGCTGACGGGACACGGCTGCTCTGGCCAGGCTAGCCGCAGCCGTCAATCGCGTAGAGTGGCGGGATGCAATGAGTTGGCGATCTCGGAGAGGATTATAAATAATGTGACAGTCGGACAACGGTCAATCTGCGGGAGCTAACAGAAAACGTTTATTAAACAGAACAAGACAATGATGACGAGAATAATGCGAATAAGATCTCCCGCAATGCTGTTTTGCCGAAACGAAACACTCCTTCGTTTCTCGTAATTTCGCCGGTCTACCGCTCGGCAACAAAATCCGCCCTCGCAAGGTCGCGAGCCGCCGCGCACGCCGCGGCCCTCGCCACACACACACACACACTCTCACACTCTCTCTCACACGCGGCGGGAGAGATAGCGGTCGCGCGGTTTTCCCCGGTCAAAACTACACAATTATAACGGCGGAATGACTCGAAAATAAAGCCGGGGAAAACTCGCGAATAAGACGGAAAAAAACAAAGGAATTATCAAAGCTGTCGATCGCGCACCGCTTCTCTCCTCGCACACTGAGTCGAAAGCTGTCGATCGCGCACCGCTTCTCTCCTCGCACACTGAGTCGAAAGCTATCGTCGCGGGATGCACACAAAAGAAACAGAAGATTTTACTCTCTAATCCTCGGCGCGACGGCTCACTTCCCGCGACCGAACGACCGTTAGCGATGTCGAACTCGCGCCCGAGTTTCCCGCAGGACCGCCCGGACGATCGGGCCTCTTCCGCTGCACCCGGCGCTGACCCTGGTTTTTATAAAATCTATTTCGACGCGAAGGCCTCGAGGGCTCGTCGCCGAGATTTTGCGCTCGCGTGCACGGGCTTCAGCGACGCGGGATGCTCGCGAGAGCCCCGTCGACACGGCCGACTCGCGCGAAGGCGACGAGGGCGTGATGTCGCGCACAATAAATTAACAAAGGAAAAGAAACCGTTGTACAAAACAATAAAGAATGGCACTGACGCCTCGCGGCGAGGCTCACCCGTTTCCCTCGTGGGAATCCCACACGTATCTCTCGCTCGCGGGAGGCGTCGTTAGCGGCTGGTCGTTCGTGCTCGCTCGTTCGTCTCTCTCTCTCTCGGTCTCCTCGATGTTCTCGCCGTTGTCGCTCGCTCGCTCGCTCTGCTTCACGCTCGACGGCTCCTCGGGAAGTGTCTCGTTGTTGCGTCTCTCGCACGCTCGGGCAAGTGGCCCCCTCTCCGTCTCGTAGCGCTCGCCGGCAGGCAGGCGGCCAAATCTGCCGTGCCGTGCAGCGGTCCGATCTCCCCAGGCGAGATCCCCCCGCGCCACAGTTGGCTGGCGTGGCGCGAGACTTAGACGGCGGCGGTCTCTCCGTCTGCGGCGGTGGCGGGCGATTCGAACCGCCGAGCGGTCAGCGGCGCAGCGGCGAGGCGACGGCGAGGCGACGGCGAGGTCCCAGCGTTGTCGCTCCCTCTCTCTCTCCCTCTCCCGCGTAGATCTCCGTCCGGGCTCGCCCCGGCGACGGCGTCAGCGTCAAAAAGGCCCGTGAAGCGGGAAAGATAAATAAAACAAAATTAATAATCGTCATAAACGCTACCTATGGCCCTGCGGATCGGTCTAGGCGTCGTCGAGCGGGCGAGCAGAGCGGCGGTTGAACGCCACGGAGTTTTCCCGTGTTACAGTGTAGGGATTAGAAAAGTGGATAGAGTGGAGCGAATGCGTTCAGAGCGTCGTAGCGATTCTGGAGTCATCGTTAAAAATTCGCTTAAATAGCTGGGGGTTTCTATATTTAGAATTTTATAGGTTTGTATCCCAAGAAAATACAATCGTCTATTTTTCACTGACAACCATGTCAAACAAAGCCGGTACGGAATCCGTCTCTCCTCAAGTCGAAGATGAACCGACTACACGAATTAACTATTCTCTGAAGTTTGAGATTTAGTTCGTCGATTTGATCATTAAAGACAAGACAGCAAAAATCAAGGTGAGGCAAAACGAGCATTGTAACTAATTTACATCGAAGTTTAGTGGGAAAAGAACCGCGATGGTATTGTAATTTGTGCAAGGTTCCGAAAACTTTTCTAGAACCGGCGGCTACGCGTTTGCTCCACGACAGATTTCTCATTAATTGAACCCCGAGGATTCAAGCCTCGTCGGCAAATGAGACTGCGGATACAATGTCGAGAACGTACGAATTGCTACCAAGAATGAGAATTTTCGACTTGTTCAGGTTGAGTGTCAAACCATTATCAGCAGCGTACTTAAAAATCGCATGCACATCGTGGGAAACTCTGGCTAAACCGGCGTCAAGTTGGGATGGCTGGCAGTTTAAATAAATTTGAGTGTCGTCGGCAAATATCATGTGACTGGTGTATTTTAATACCGACCCAATATCATTAATAAAGATTGAGCATAAGAGAGGCCCATGAACTGACACTTGTGGAACACCAGTTGCCGTTGTACACCACTGCGAATTAGTTCCCGACTTATCGACGACCGACTGAGTGCGTCCTGTCAGATAAGTGTAAAACCACGCAAATGACCGTTCGGAGAATCCGACTGCTTTAAGTTTCAACAATTACCGAAGGTGAGACACCCTGTCAAAAGCTTTACTAAAATAAAAAAGCACGAGTATTGTGACACGGCGCTCATCAATGGCTTGTCTTATATCGTCAGTGACCCTGAGAAGGGCTGTTTGCGTGCTGAATCCCGATCGGTAACCTGACTGGCGATGATCGAGGATATTATTCTCGTTTAGGTAGACGGTTACTTGCTTATGAATCAGTTTTTCAAAGATCTTCGACATTTCGGACAGATTAGCGATGGGTCTTGTATCAGAAGGAGTCGCGGGAGATCGTAACTTAGCAAGCGGACGGATGTATGCTTTTTTTCCAGACGCCGGGAAAGTAGGAGTTCTGGATGGAATGATTGTAAACCGATGTGAGTGGTTGCTTGATAATATTCGGAGCTGCGCGTAAGCAGAATAAAGATATTCCATTAGGTCCTGAGGCCATCAAAGCAGACTGAGATTTATGTATCTCGCTGAGATCGGATTGTCGAGCTATGTAGGAGATTTCGAATTTGGGATATCTTGAGTGGACTGATAATAATGCGACAACGAAATCGGAATACGAGCACGCAGGGCTTCTGTTATACACTCTGGAATACGATTCATTGAGTTCATCGGCGGAGAAGAATTGCAGAGGAGAGGGAAGAGACACTTTTACACGACCAAGGTTTGCTAGTTCACTCCACAGTCGTTTTGGATCGCTCAAAGAGTTCAATCTGTTGAAATCGTAGTTCGATTTCGCTGTCTTAATATCAGCTGTTAATTCGTCACGAAGTTTCCTGAAGATATCAAGCCCTAGGAGATTACGCACGCTTCGCCTGTTTATAAATTGCATTCCGATGGTTGATACGAATTTTCTAATTCAACCGTTAGCCATGGCGCAGGTGGTCGAGAAACCGTCAATGTTCGTAAGGGAGCATGGACGTCGAGAGAATACATAATTGCATAGCACAGTGAACTACAAAGCGCGTCAACTGCAGACGCATCAGTGCGAGCATTAAGGGTCACTCGACAATGTATTAACCCTTAATGCTCGCAACTGGGAATCAACAGTGGTGAAGAACGCATTTTCGTTGAATAGCTTGGTAGGTCGTCGCGTGATTGTATGTTTGGGAGAGTGAGGTTGCTCTATCGCGAAAGATAGCATTATAAAGTCATGTCCCGCAATAAAAGGAGCATCTGTTTTCGAATAACCGAGTAGTTCGTCTTGACTATCAATCACGAAAACATCGAGCCATGTGTCGCTGGTCGATGTATGGTGAGTGGCACTCGATTCAACGACGTGAAGAGACAGGGAGAAAACGAGATTCTTTAGATATTGCCCCTCGAAATTATTAGACAAAAAAAAGGTCGCAATTCAGGTCGCCAGCAAGTATGCAATATTTGTATGCGTGTAGAAATCGGTTTAAATCGGTGGAAAAATCACTGAAGAGCGAAGCATGTGGTCTGCGATAAATTGAAGCAAATAACAACCGCTGATTATTTGGCACTCGAATTAAAAAAATTATGTACTCCGGGGTATTGGAAAATTGTGAGGGAGATGAAGCTAAAAGGGTGACTTTTAGCGAGACGTGAACGTGGCACGCAACTTCCCCTTCTACTTTGCCTTCTCTATCGTTCCTGATAATTAAATAATTTTCGATTTCGAATAGCTCGTCCTCGATGCCTGAATGCAACCAAGTCTCGCATATCGAGATAACGTGGAAAAAATTCGTGGCGAAAAAGAGACAGGCACGATTACGGTTTCTTCGGCCCCTCTATTTGATGGCTGATTTTGATTAATTGGACCAAAATAATGACTTTTACAAGAGTAACATTTCATCGAATTCTGCTTAGTTTCGAAGATACGGCCAATTTTAATGATATTTAAAAGTCGATAATACCGCATCACATTCATGGTCATGGTCGTGGTCGTGGTCGTGGTCGTGGTCGTGGTCGTGGTCGTGGTCGTGGTCGTGGTCGTGGCCATTGCCATTTCCATTGCCATTTCCATTGCCATTTCCATTGCCATTTCCATTGCCATTTCCATTGCCATTTCCATTGCCATTTCCATTGCCATTTCCATTGCCATTGCCATTTCCATTGCCATTTCCATTGCCATTGCCATTGCCGTTGCCGTTGCCGTTGCCGTTGCCGTTGCCGTTGCCGTTGCCGTTGCCGTTGCCGTTGCCGTTGCCGTTGCCGTTGCCGTTGCCGTTGCCGTTGCCGTTGCCGTTGCCGTTGCCGTTGCCGTTGCCGTTGCCGTTGCCGTTGCCGTTGCCGTTGCCGTTGCCGTTGCCATAGCCATAGCCATAGCCATAGCCATAGCCATAGCCATAGCCATAGCCATAGCCATAGCCATAGCCATAGCCATAGCCATAGCCATAGCCATAGCCATAGCCATAGCCATAGCCATAGCCATAGCCATAGCCATAGCCATAGCCATAGCCATAGTCATTGCCATTGCCATTGCCATTGCCATTGCCATTGCCATAGCCATAGCCATAGCCATAGCCATAGCCATAGCCATAGCCATAGTCATTGCCATTGCCATTGCCATTGCCATTGCCATTGCCATTGCCATTGCCATTGCCATTGCCATTGCCATTGCCATTGCCATTGCCATTGCCATTGCCATTGCCATTGCCATTGCCATTGCCATTGCCATTGCCATTGCCATTGCCATTGCCATTGCCATTGCCATTGCCATTGCCATTGCCATTGCCATTGCCATTGCCATTGCCATTGCCATTGCCATTGCCATTGCCATTGCCATTGCCATTGCCATTGCCATTGCCATTGGTCATGGTATATTGTCCGGAACCAATCTTTGTCAATACGTAGCATAAAAAACCTTTCGATAAATCATATCTCCGAAACTCAGACTCCAAAAATAATAGCACTCATGATTTACATTTTTTTCATCCATCTATCATCGGGCAGTGGTTAAATTATGAAAACCGCAAGAAACGGTTTTTGTTTTCTTCGATGCAAAATTCCGCGAAAAGTATTTTTGAAAGTTTTTTGTTTTCTTTGATGCGAAATTCCGGGAAAAGTAGTCACTATTCGCGGAATTTCATCGCGGAGCCGAGTATTCAAACTGTACCCACTACTCGCTTCACGCGACGCCTCGATTATCGGAGACAGCAAGCGTCACCTCGCTCTAATTTCACAATTCTTACCGCTTAAACGTGAGATTTCTTAGCCTAACTACGCTCGTAGTGTTTTACACGGAACTCCGCCCGCTTACGCTATCTCTGAGTATAGCCCAGGCTCACTCGTTCCATGTACCGTACAGGCCTCGATATTGCTTCGACATCTGTACTGTAGTCATTTGTTTATTGTAAATGAGTTGTAAATGAGTTCTTATAAATATTTCCTTGAGCCAACCCAGCTCGCTTAATTACACTGGTAAAATGTCTTTCGTGATCTGTCAACCTATATCTTCTTTCCCGCTGTCCAGTGATGATAAGTTCAATCGCACTCGAAGATCGGAGGAAATTAATTTTCTTATTCCGAAGATCGATCCGTATGATTTCTGAGAACGCTCTAAAAACATAGTTAATTTATCCTCGGATCTCGTGCACGATCCGTCGCTTCTTCCCACGGGAATTGATTTTTTTTAAATAAGGTTTCGAGTTTCCTTTAGCGTGATTTTTATAAAATTTATTTTATGGAAATCGCGATCCGTTTCAATATATAGAGTTTTTAAAGGGAAAAATTCTTAAAATTTCTCACTAAAGCGGACATTTACCACTTTATATTGTCGCATGGGAAAAATTCGTGCCTTAAAACATCCGCCCAGCTCATTAGCTCGATGTCTCCACGACCGATCCGCAGGGACATGGTTTATAATAAATTTCTTTTTGTTAATATTTATTTTTGTTTCCCGCTTATTTGTATCATTTCACCGGGAATTGACGCCGACATCGGGGTAAACCTGTGCCGACGAGTCTGTGCCCTGTCGCCACGTCCCTGGATGCTTGGTGTGAGTCGAACTTTCCGCCGCCGCCGCCGTCCAGCGAAGTCGAGCCGCTTGTCTCTGGCGCCACTATCGCCAACTTGTGATGAACCGCGTTGCGCTGAGCACCGCGATCACCTCCCCGCAGCCGCCGGCACGTTAGAACTCGCGCTATAATGCCGACCCGCGAGTTCGGCGCGAATATACGATTCGCCGATCTCTCTCTTTCACTGTATCTTCATTCCAAACTATGTATTTTCAAACGTGCGTACAGTCTAAGTTCAAACATTTGTTAAACTCGACTCATGTATTTCAGTATTTCGTTCTTTTGTATTTTCAGCCTATTCGTAAGTCACGTAGGAATAAATTAAAGCCAAGAGGAAGTCCCTGCAATAAAACTCAAGAGCCATGCTGGGCCGGTCTGCGCGACCGCGCGGGTCTGGTCAGCAGGCGTGCGCACGAGCCCGGTCAGCGGGCGGCCGCGAGTCTGTTTTTTGTCAGCCACATTTGGCGACCAAGTGGGTCCCTTTTCGCTCGCTTGTTCTCTTGCCAGGACTTTCTCTAAATTTTCCACTCCTTTTCCTCCGCTTTTCCAGAATCATCCGCGCTTCGAAACGACGCTCGATGCGTCAACAGAAAAATCAGAGCGTCAGTTCGAGAGCAGCCAGCAACAAGAAAGGATCGACTTGTTTCGGCAATATTTCAAGTTGTATCGCTCACTAACTTGCGCTCTCGACTATTCGGTTATTTCTATCATTGACTTCGCGCTATTAGTGAACTTATTTTACAACTGTGTCTTATTAGTTTGTGAATCATATTCGAAGTAAAATTAAAACGTCAGAGTTCAACGTAAATAGTGTGTTAAATTAATTTAAAAGTTCCCGGTCCCATTGCGCTATTTCTATAGCTAAAACGGCGACGAATCCTCGATAACTTCTCGGTCCTTGGGCGACCAACCAGCGACGACATCGAAGGTAACCAACCCTGGGACGTAACAAATTTGGTGGCAGCGGTGGGATGCGCTGTTCTTTGGTGCCGGGAAAAGTGCAAAAAAATATATAAAGACAATAACGAAGCAAAAGTAATTCAAAATTAATTCTGTGAAATTAAAAGTGAATAGTGACTTTTAAAAGTGCGAACTATCGAACTGAAAGGTATTAAGCGCAGCGAGATTATAACATTTCGGACTTTTCCGAACTTTACACCAAACCGGCTCGCTTCCCTCGGATCTCTCTTCATCGCCGGATCTCAATCGGATGAATTGAGTAATTCGGTTGAGCCGTGTGATTTGACCGTGCCGATCGGAACGAAAAGGCCACGCAACGCGCACAATTGAACCAAAGGAGCCATCGGTACCACGACGGACGACGAGGATTCAACCGGGCCACTAGGGCTTACGGCAACGGCGGGACGACGAGGATTCAACCGGGCCACTGGGGCTTACGGCATCGGCGGGACGACGAGGTTCAACCGGGCCACTGGGGCTTACGGCATCGAAGGGACGCAGCAACTTTGTGCAGTATTAAAACAGTGAAGTTTTAAGGACTGTGGTACAACAGAGGCACATTTAATTGTTTAATTATTAGTGAAACGTCGACAGTAGCCAGGAAACCGTAAGTTTTTGAATAATTTATTTAGAGGAAAATGTACATTGTCCTTCCACAAGCTTTTGAGTCTTGGTTTTCCCTGTGGGCGTAGGGCGAACGCCAGGACAATTATAGGGTTGCGAGAGGTCCAAGACGTGTCATAAAGAAGCAATTCCCTCTCCAACACTCGCGGTAATTCGAGTAGAATAGTCTTTTGCGTATTGCGGATCCCTTGCAGTCATCTCCTTTTAGCAAGTTAACTTGTAAAAAGGAGGGATGCCTCGAGGGAAACAAGCGGCTACTGTCAGGCGCACTAGACGCTCAGCCGCGCAAATAGGAGAAGAACCACCTGCCGAAACAAACCAGACCAATGATTCGCTAATTCCAATTTCTGAAATTAATCGCTCTTCAAGCAACACAAGTAATAGCGGCGTAAGTGTCGACTCACACCTGGATAATAGAGTCCGTAGTATTGAAAACCAATTGATGGCTGGCTCACTGGTATGCTTCGACCCTCCTACTAGCAGGGGGCTGAGCCCTGGTTACAAGCTCGCGGCGTCATCATCCCGGAGTTCGACGGAGAAAATGTACCAGTCTCACAATTTGTTTCGCAGTGTAGGGCCGCGGCATCGGTCGTAGAACCGCACGAAATTAAATGTTTGATTCTTTTGATCCGCACGAAGGTGATAAAGGACGCTCGCAGGCACGTATGGGAGAGCGCCAAGGATTTTCCAACACTAGACTCACTTCTAGAACATATAGAGAGTCGCACGCAGACGAACGACTCTAGTTCGCTATTGCAACAACTGACCGTAATCACGCGAAAATCGGGAGAGAGCGTCGGCAAATACGGATCGCGGACGTACGCCTTATTAACAGAGATTCGCATGTGCATAGAGCGAGAAAACCGGGGTACAGTCGGGAAATCAATTGCCGCAGGAATGGAACGAACTGCGGCAAAGCATTTTATTAGAGGACTCGACCGGACCACACTCGGGTTCCTCGAGAATAGGCACCCAACCGATCTAGATACAGCCATAAACTTCGCGTCAAAGGCCGACATCGAAGCCCGCAGCTGGATGGCTACGCACAGCCAGACGGACAATGATCCCTCGAGCCTTCCTAATCCCACAGAGACTGAAATTGCTAAACCGATTCCGAAGCGACGATTAGTATATGTAACATCGGACGTCGAAGCCCCAGGACCGTCGCGCGGGAGGTCCTTAAGCTCCTTGCAGTGTTTCAACTGTAAAGAGTTCGGTCACATGCGTCGTGACTGCCCAAGCCCGCGGCAGTGGGGTGGAACCAAGGAGAAAGGTGAGAGAAAAAGGTTGCAATTACTGCAACTACGAAAATCACCAAGAAGTAGATTGCCACCTCAAAAAACGCCACGAAAGGGAACGCGCGGAACGATCTGCAAAAAGGTCGCGTAACACTGATCACACCGGTCATTTAAACTCGCGACGGAACCGCCCGGGCAGTGCACCGGCGGTCCACGTGTTTCAGCGTCAGCAAAACAACGGTACGTCCTCCACCTCCGTAACAACGGTCGAGCCGAAATCCCCCTAATTCGCTTACAAGATGTAATGTTCCGCCGGGGAGAAGTCACTTTGATGGTAGACACAGGTTCCAATTTAAATTTGATCAAGGAGAGTGCGATTGACGGTCGAGCGTGGATAAATCGCGATATACTCTATCACATCACGGGAATTGGTTCGGGAATGTACAAAACCCGCGGAGAAATAAAAACGAACATAAAAGGCGTCGAGGTCTACTTTCACATAGTTCCGAAAAACTTCCCCATCAAACAACAAGGCATCCTGGGAATGCAGTTCCTAAAGAAAAACAGGGCTATACTAAATCTCGGCGACAACGAATTAAGTTTCCAAGGTCAGTGTCTACCGCTCGTAGAATATCACACGGTGCATTTGCCAGCTCGCACTAAAAAACTATTATGTATCCCCGTCGTCAATACCCGCGCGAATGACGGTTATATTCGTAGAATCGAAGCAGGCCGCGGGGTATTTTTAGGCGAATCATTAGTGTCCCAGAAAAACGGGTACGCAAAGGTATACGCGATAAATTCGAACACTCACGATATTGACCTGACATTGGCACCGGTAGAGCTCGAAGCATGCCATGTGGTATGGGGAGGATGGTAATTGACTACCGCAAACTAAATGAGAAAACCGTTGGTGATGCATACCCCCTTCCGAACATTACAGATATTCTTGATCAACTAGGTGGGTCGAAATACTTCTCGACTCTAGACCTAGCGTCGGGTTTTCACCAGATTCCGATGGACTCGGATTCAAGGGCAAAAACCGCTTTTTCTACCCCATACGCCCATCTAGAGTTTCTCCGCATGCCATTCGGACTAAAAAACGCGCCAGCGACGTTTCAACGTTTAATGGACAGGGTTTTGTCGGGCCTTCAAGGCATCGAACTATTCGTGTATATGGATGATATCGTCATATACGCGAGTTCCTTGGAGGAGCATGCGTCGAAACTGAAGAAACTTTTAGCGCGTCTGAAGACTGCCGGGCTAGCCCTGCAACCAGATAAATGCGGCTTCCTAAGGCGTGAAATCACGTACCTCGGCCATGTAATCACCGAGCAAGGAGTCAAGCCTGACCCTCGAAAGGTGGACGCGGTTAGAAATTTCCCCGTACCGTCAAAAAGGCGTAACATAAAGCAATTTCTGGGTCTAATTGGTTATTACCGCCGTTTTATCCCCGATTTTGCAAAAATCGCCAAACCTCTAACAGCGCTGCTAAAGTAGAACACAAGCTTCGAGTGGCAGTCCGATCAACAACAAGCTTTCGAAATCCTCAGAGACAAACTTTGCTCCGAACCCTTGCTTCAATACCCCGATTTCAGCAGACCATTCTTTGTTACAACAGACGCCTCGGATTTCGCCCTGGGTGCTGTGCTAAGTCAGGGCCCTATAGGCCGCGACCTCCCAGTGTCTTATGCATCGCGAACGTTAAACGGTGCCGAGACAAGATCGCAACAATAGAAAAGGAATTGTTGGCCATCGTGTTCGCGGTCAAGCAATTTCGTCCATACCTGTACGGTCGTAAATTCACCCTCGTTACAGACCACAGACCCCTAATCTGGCTAAATAATCTCAAGGACCCATTATCGCGACTAGCTCGTTGGCGAATCAAACTCAGTGACCACGATTACGAAATCGTGTATAAAAAGGGGATCATCAACTCAAACGCAGACGCCTTGTCCAGAAATCCTCCCGATCTAAACGAAAGACACGAACAAATGACAGACACAATGCAAGTTGAGCAGATTCTGAGCATTGACGCCCAGCCATCTGCCCAATTGGCATTAGACGCACAGAAAAACGACGACAACGACACTACAGAGGAGGAGGAGGACTGGGTCGGTGATGAAACCGACGAACAAACAAAATCTTTAGAGGAAATGATCGCTAACTTATTCCTGACAGCCGGGCGATTGGGCACCACCCAATCTCCGAACGACTCGGACGGGGCTCGGTTAGGAACCCCGGAGTCAGTAAACGACCCTGCGCACTGCAGGAAGAACACAGGAACCCCGGCGACGGGAGGGAGGCACCGGAACCCCGACAACACCCCTGACCCGAAATCTCCTCCAGAGACAAACGCGCATGCAAGAACTAACGACCCCGAAACACACAGCTCCTTGTCAACCCGTCGAGGGTCACAAAACCAGCATGATTTAAATCCAAAAACGTTGCATGACTCAAGCAATAAAGGGGGGAAGGTGCCGGAGCTATCACTGAAAAAGTCCTGGTACTTCGTGACCGTCAAGGGTCAGATGCAGGTGTCCATCCCCGATGGATCTCTAATTCCTCGAACGTCGTGACCAGTGAGGGCCAGATGGAGGTCTCCACTGCGCAGTGGAACGAAAGACCCGGCCGCGAATGTCACATGATACCTGAACACCAAATAGAATTCGAAAGGGCAACCGCAACCAAAGTTGATAATCCTCGACTAATGGGCGTAGTTTACGTGACCGAGAATTCGTGCATACTAACGACAAAGGACACCCTTACCCTCAGCGGTGGACACAAAGTTAATTTTATACCCGCCGATTGCATGCTAACAACAGCAATTAGCAGGGAGCTAACAGAAGCCGGCATAATCGACATCAATAAAATAAAAGAAGCGAAACCGCAACTAGGACAGGTGATCCTCTTCTCCGACAACGGGCGTTACACTTTCAACTTAGTAATCAAAAAAACGTATGACGAGAGGCCGTATTTGAAAAACGTAATAGACGCCATTAACGATCTCAGGGACGTTACGGAACTACTCGAGGTAAAACTAGTCGATGTATCGAAGATCGGAAATGGGTTGGATCGTATTCCGTCGCAGTCGCTCGAAAAAGCATTTCGGGAGATTTTTGCCAACTCCGAAACAAAAATAAGGGTGTGCACCGGTCAAATACAGTTCCCTCCACCCGCGGATAGAACCAGAATAATTCGCGAATACCACGAATCGGCAGTCGGAGGTCATAAAGGAGTCTCAAAAACGTACCACCGAATTCGAAACGACTTCTTTTGGAACGGAATGAAAAATGAAATCGCTGCGTATATACGAGCGTGCAAAAGTTGTCAAATTAACAAACTCGTCCGCGTAAAAACTCGACTTCCGATGCAAATAACCGATACACCCGCGGAGCCATTCGAGCGCGTTCAAATTGACATCGTGGGTCCCCTGCCGATAACCGAGAGGAAAAATCGATATATTCTGACAATCCAAGATAATTTCTCAAAATACAGCGAAGCAATAGCACTAAAGGAGATCGACTCCGTAACAATAGCCTGCTCTTTTGCGGAGCAGTTTATTACACGGTTCGGCTGCCCGCGAATGATTCACACTGATCAGGGAAGCAATTTCACGAGTAAAATATTCCGTACAATTTGCCGAGTTTTCCGTATCGAGAAAATACAATCTTCAGCCATCCACCCACAATCCCTGAGTTCACTCGAAAGAAGTCATCACTCACTGGTCGAATATCTAAAACAATTCGGCACCGAACAAAACTGGGACTCGTGGCTCCGATTCGCAATATTTTCATACAACACTTCAGAGCACGAAGCCACCGGCTTTGCCGCGCACACCCTCGTTTTCGGAAAAGAAGCTAACATTCCTTCGAGTTTCGCACGCAGCGAACCTGAGCTCACGTACATAGCTTACCTCGACGATCTTCTGAAGCGTCCAACTGAAACGCAGCCGCGCAAAGATTGATATCTGCAAAATGGAAATCCAAGAGATACTACGACCAGAAATTGAATGTAAAAACGTTCCGCGTCGGAGATCAGGTATACCTCCTCAAGGAACCTCAAACGAGCAAATTCAACCCCCAATACACTGGACCGTACGAACTCTCAAGACTCCTAGGCGATACAAATGCCGAGATAAGGCTCGATAATAACAGAACGAAAATAGTACACTTAAACAAATTGAAACTTGCCACTCTCCCACCAAATAGAGACGACTCGGAATCTCACGATTAAATTAATCAATAATCTTTAGACATAGAAATAGAAATTAAGATTCGAAAAAGTCGTTTCTCTCAAATGTAGAAACGTCTTTTTAAATAAGGGGGGAAGTGTGATGAACCGCGTTGCGCTGAGCACCGCGATCACCTCCCCGCAGCCGCCGGCACGATAGAACTCGCGCTATAATGCCGACCCGCGAGTTCGGCGCGAATATACGATTCGCCAATCTCTCTCTTTCACTGTATCTTCATTCCAAACTATGTATTTTCAAACGTACGTACAGTCTAAGTTCAAACATTTGTTAAACTCGACTCATGTATTTCAGTATTTCGTTCTTTTGTATTTTCAGCCTATTCGTAAGTCACGTAGGAATAAATTAAAGCCTAGAGGAAGTCCCTGCAATAAAACTCAAGAGCCATGCTGGGCCGGTCTGCGCGACCGCGCGGGCCTGGTCAGCAGGCGTGCGCACGAGCCCGGTCAGCGGGCGGACGCGAGTCGGTTTTTTGTCAGCCACATTTGGCGACCAAGTGGGTCCCTTTTCGCTCGCTTGTTCTCTTGCCAGGACTTTCTCTAAATTTTCCACTCCTTTTCCCCCGCTTTTCCAGAATCATCCGCGCTTCGAAACGACGCTCGAAGCGTCAACAGAAAAATCAGAGCGTCAGTTCGAGAGCAGCCAGCAACAAGCAAGGATCGACTTGTTTCGGCAATATTTCAAGTTGTATCGCTCACTAACTTGCGCTCTCGACTATTCGGTTATTTCTATCATTGACTTCGCGCTATTAGTGAACTTATTTTACAACTGTGTCTTATTAGTTTGTGAATCATATTCGAAGTAAAATTAAAACGTCAGAGTTCAACGTAAATAGTGTGTTAAATTAATTTAAAAGTTCCCGGTCCCATTGCGCTATTTTTATAGCTAAAACGGCGACGACCTCGATAACTTCTCGGTCCTTGGGCGCCCAACCAGCGACGACATCGATGGTAACCAACCCTGGGACGTAACAAACTGTGGCGCGAGCGATCTTTGTCGCCGGGATCGATCAGCTACCCGGCAGGGCAGAGTTGGCTGCCTGCTTGCCGGCCAGCATCATTAGACGGAGAGGGCATCATACGCCCAGTGCGTGCGTGCGAGCGGGACCTCGAGGCACTTCCCGAGGAATCGTCGAGCGACGAGCTGGAGTGAGCACGCGTGAAGCCCGTGCGTAGCGACAGGAGCCCGATATTGGACCGACAGCAGCGACAAGATTTTCCGCCAAACATCCCGCGGATATTGGACTCGACGCCGAGAGATTTTGTCACGACGGGTGACCGCTGCCGCGCGGCGACATGATTTTATTATTTCTTGTCATCCCTTTTTCGGGTCCTAATCACCAACAACCAACGCGGAATTGCAAATCGCGCGAAAAAAATAAAGAACGTAGCAAAGGTACGCGATGGCCGTGTCGACAGGTCTCTCGCTCGCTGTCCGCCGCGCTGAAACCGTCACGCCCGGACACCGATTTTCGCACCCTGCCCACGAGGTTCGGCAATTGGAAAAGTGAACAACCGGGACACCGCGAGACACGCCGGGAGAGGCCTGCTCGACCGGGCGGTCCTTCGGTAAATTTTGCGCGTGAAATCGGCCACGTGAACGGTCGTACGGTCGCGGGAAGTCGTCCGGCTCGACTTGTATAATTTGTTACTTGTCGGGACGTAAAATAGTTGCGTCGATGCGCGAGAACGGGGACGATGCGCGTTGCTATCTTCTGTTCTATTTTTGATTTTTGTTTCATTTGTCTGATTTTGCCAATTGTCACCCATTTCGCCACGAGTGTGAACGTGTGAGTGTGTGTATGGCGGGAGCCGCGGCGCGCGCGCTGACTCGTGACGTTGAGATGTCCGGCGTGTTTGACACGAAGCAACGGAATTTGTTGTGACGTGCAGGGCGTTATTGCACGCTGAGCCAAGTTAATCCTCCGCGTGAAGCACGAAGGTTTATATTTATTTTTTTGTTTACGATACGTTTCTAACAGCCGTCCTATACAGGCCCGGTCCTTGAGGTTGAGGAGTGATGCTGGGTTAAAGGGGTTGTTTTGAATAAATCGGTGCGTTAAGTTCGTTCGAACAAATAACATATATTGCGGAAGCCGAAAATGATACAATTAACCCGATTGAAATTTAAAGAATGTTCGAACGTGCTTGATCTAAATAGAACGAGTGTCAGAATGGATTTCCCTACGCAAGCACACTTACAATGTTTACATCTGTGTTCACGCACACACCCGTACTCACTCTTATAATTGTTGTTTGCTTCGTTCCTTTTCTTTACCTCCCTCGTTCACTCGTATACTTATTACACTACCTAAATCTACACGACTGACAGTTCGTGGCGAAGTTGAATGTTAACACTTAAACTAACACACGTTGGCTTACGGTACACTACGCGAGAAACTCGGGGTTTCGACACGGCTCCCATCGACTTACGAACGGAGATTTATGGGGGAAACCGCGGAACTGTACCCACGAGATTGATACTCCTGCGTGGGGCAGCGTGTGGAGTTACTCTAAAATCAAGCGTTTGCTATCATGTCTAATTAGAGACTGCCTCCTCTCGCTGACCGGTCCGACTTTATTGTGAACGGCGGACAGGCCGGCGAGGGGGAATTTGGAAGTTCCGCGGTTTCTTAAGATGCTGCAATCCCCGTTCGATCGGTGGCGAGCCGCTCGATTGCTCACTCTGCAAATTCCCACCTATGTCGACATCGACACAGGCGCGACCTCGCGAGGATAACCCCGAGTGCAACCACAACGAGCAACTACTTACTAAATAACTAAATAATCACTTAATTATAATTATCCTACGCATGACGCACAGTCACGGCACGTGACAGGACCCCCCCCCCCCCCCTCCCCCTTAACAATCAACGCCCTCGTTGATTCAAAATTGTTCCCTTTCAATTTTTTCCTTTTTTTTTCCCTTTTTCAAATTACACAAAAAAAACGTACCCTACGGTTTACTAAGCCCACCGTGAGCAAGTCCCGACAGGACTTACTCCTCGCTGGTGGACTCACCCTCGCTGTTAAACCGCTGCACGCTCCAGGATAGCGGCAGGTACTGCCGTCTCCGGCAAGGTCGTCGGTGAACTCTTGGCTCGGTCCTCCGTACGGCGTCAGTGGTCCTCCGTATGACGTCACTGGTCATTCGCATAGGTGATCTTCGATGCCTGTCATCTCGCACCGGTGGTCTTCGATGTCTGCCATTTCGGATGGGGACCATGTCCGAAAACTCCACACCCAGGTCCTCGATCTCAATTCCAAGTTCCGCGAACTCTTGGCCGGAATCCGAGGACTGCACGTCCAAGCTCGAGCATCCAGATGTCGGTGAAGTCGGTGGATTACGCGTACAGGGCTCCGGCTGGGACCAGCGAAGTGTGTTCCGCACTTGCCAGAGATAAGCTTCCTGTTTCCGCAGCCTCGCCCGGTCCCCCAGGAACCCCCCTGTCGAGCCCCAACTAAACAGCGCAAGATCCCGGGTCCGCAGGGCGCAGCCCCGCTCGACAAGCTCGTCGGCATACAACCTGTCCTCCTCCTCCTCGTCGTCGAACGAGAAGTCGACCCAGACAGCATCCGCATGGCAGTCCCTGCGGGCCACCTCGATCCACCAATTAGTGCAGATCATGCCCTGCAGCAGCTCGCAGGTCTCGGACGACCGAACGCCTCCTGGCGGTCGAATCCCAGACATTCCGCAGGGAACCAAAGACCACGGAGTGCGCCGCAACCAAGCTGACATGTGGTACAGGTCATCGTGGTCGGCGAACCCCGTAAACGCCCGATCCCCGTCGTAAATCGGCACTGACCTACGGTTGCGCGGCTCCTCACGGACCACTACCCGGCGGAAACCGTCCACAGGATGCCGCCAAAGCGCCGGAACCCCCAGGTGCACCTCCTCCTCGCAAAGTCTTCGCGTTAACGAACTTCCCAATCGCCTCAAGCTGACCATCAACTCCTCACGACCGTCCGAGGGATGCTCCAGGCTCACCCAGATACGAAAAGGAGAATCCACTCGCCACACTTTCACTACATACGCTCCACTCATCACCTCCACGTATGCGTTGCTGATTGTTGCCATTGTATTTCCCCGATGACGCTTTATTAAAGACTGGCAATACCTCCGATCGACTATAAGGTGGCAGCCGCTGATGAATTTTGCTGACACCGCGGATCGTATTCCTGCAGATCGCGGAACTCCCGCCACGACGGTCATTGCTCCTTTCTGCGTTACGTGCCACGCCAAGTCGACAATTCGGAGCTCGCGATCCGTAGTAATTGTGGATTACAACCTCCCTCGTTCTATATATATCTCTCTATATTATAAAAAGATCTCGCCGCCGCCGCCGCCACCGCCGCCGCCGCCACCGCCGCCGCCGCCGTGTCAAGAATCGAGGGGGGGGGGGGTCAGCTTCACCAAACCGCACAGTGAAGGTGACCTGGGAAGGGACTTCGGATGATTTTTTCTAAGTCCGTCAAGGGGCCCTTGGGCCTGAATTTTTCTAAGTCCTCCAAGGGGCCCTGGGGCCTGAATTTTTCTAAGTCCTCCAAGGGGCCCTGGGGCCTGAATTTTTCTAAGTCCCTTAAGGCCCCCTATTCTGGGTATTATAAAATACTCAGATATATTATCTCTATATTATAAAAAGATCTCGATATTATAAAAAGATCTCGATATTATAAAAAGATCTCGCCGCCGTCGCCGCCGCAGCCTTTTTTCTAAGTCCCTCAAGGGATTTGGGCTGTTTTTGTCTATGTCCCTCAAGGGGCTGTTTTTTTCTAAGTCCCCCAAGGGACTTGGCGGGCCTATGTTTTTGGAAAAGCACTAAGAAAAATCTGGTATTTCGGAGTCTATGTTTTTGAAAAAGGCAATGGAAAGATCCGCGCTTGGAGGCCTATGTTTTTGGAAAAGGACTTAGAAAAATCAGGCCTTGGGGCATTTATGGTTTTGAAAATGAAAAACGGACATGTGAGCGCGCGAACGAGGGATAGGGTATCTGAGGAACGGAAGTTGGGTCCCGATGGATATGGATTCTGATCGATGGGAGGGACGTCCCGAGGGATAGGGGTTCTGAGGGATGTGGGTCCCGTGATAGGTAGGATTAAATTATGTAGGGTTAAGTTAGGTAGGGTTAAGTTAGATAGAATTAAGTTAGGTAGGGTTAAGTTAGATAGAATTAAGTTAGGTATCGTCAAGTTGGGTAGGGTCAAGTTACATATTGTTAAGTTAGGTAGGGTTAAGTTAGGTAGGGTTAAGTTAGGTAGGGTTAAGTTAGGTAGGGTTAAGTTAGGTAGGGTTAAGTTAGGTAGGGTTAAGTTAGATAGGGTTAAGTTAGGTAGGGTTAACTTACGTAGGGTTAAGTTAGGTAGGGTTAAGTTAGGTAGGGTTAAGTTAGGTAGGGTTAAGTTAGGTAGGGTTAAGTTAGATAGGGTTAAGTTAGGTAGGGTTAAGTTCGGTAGGGTTAAGTTAGGTAGGGTTAAGTTAGATAGGATTAAGTTAGGTAGAGTTAAGTTAGGTAGGGTTAAGTTAATCAGGTTTACGGCATCAAGGGGGTGGGAGCGCGCGAAGCGCGCAGGGGGCGCATAGGTAGGGTTAAGTTAGATAGGATTAAGTTAGGTAGAGTTAAGTTAGGTAGGGTTAAGTTAATCAGGTTTACGGCATCAAGGGGGTGGGAGCGCGCGAAGCGCGCAGGGGGCGCAGCCCCCAAATCTCTCTATATTATAAAAAGATCTCGCCGTCGCCGTGTCAAGAATCGTGGGGTGGTCAGCAACCGCGGGGGTGGGGGGGTCAGCATGCCCCGGTTCCTGACCCCCCCCCCCCCGCGTGGTCGTCCATAGTAACCGTTTCCATGGCAACCATTGCCATGGTAACCGTTTCCATGGCACCCATTGCCATAGTAACCGTTTCCATGGCAACCATTGCCATAGTAACCGTTTCCATGGCAACCATTGCCATAGTAACCGTTTTCATGGCAACTATTGCCATAGTAACCGTTTCCTTGGCAACCATTTCCATAGCAATCGTTTCCATGGCAACCGTTACCATGGCAACCGTTACCACGGCAACCGTTACCATGGCAACCGTTACCATGGCAACCGTTACCATGGCAACCATTGCCATGGCAACGATTCCATTGCATTTTCAAAGAGTGGTATCAAGTTGGCCATAGAACGTTCAGCGAGTGGTACCAAGTTGGCCATAGCATTTTCAGCGAGTGGTATCAAGTTGGCCATGGAATATTCAGCGAGAGGTATCAAGTTGGACATGGACTTTTCAGCGAGTGGTATAAAGTTGGCCATGGAATTTCCAGTGAGTGGTATCAGGTTGGCCATGGAATTTTCAGCGAGTGGTATCAAGTTGGCCATGGAATTTTCAGCGAGTGGTATCAAGTTGGCCGTGGAATTTTCAACGAGTTCCATCCAGTTGGCCATGACATTTTGGGCGAGTCGTATCAAGTTGGTCATGTAATTTTTGAAGAGTGGTACCAAGTAGGCCATGGAATTTCCAACGAGTTTTTCGTGAAGGCCGGGGTCAAATGACACACTGGAGGTAGAATTTTTGTAAGCCCCATGAGGGTTCCCGAGGGATAGGCGTTCCGAATACAGGGGTTCAAGAGAGAAAAGAGTTTCGAGGACGAGAGTTCCCGAGGCATAGGGGTTGGAGTATGGGAATTCCCGAGGCATAGGGGTTCGGAGTATGGGAGTCCCCGAGTATGGAGGTTCCCGAGAGATGGGAGCTGCCGAGGGACAAGTTAACCCTACCTAACTTAACCCTACCTAACTTAACCCTTCCGGGCAACGGGGTTCCCGAGGGATAGGGGTTCCGAGTATTCTGGTTCCGAGGGATATGTATTTCAAGTATGGGAGTCCCGAGGGATAGGGATTTTGAGAGATGAGGGGTCCCGAGGGATATGGATTCTGAGAGATGGGAGGGATGTCCCGAGAGATAGGGGTTCTGAGGGATGGAGGTTCCGAGGGATATGTATTTCAAGTATGGGAGTCCCAAGGGATAGGGGTTTTGAGAGATGGGGGGACCCGAGGGATATTGATTCTGAGGGATGGGAGGGACGTCCCGAGGGATAGAGGTTCTGAGGGATGGGAGGGACGTCCCGAGGGATAGAGGTTCTGAGGGATGGGGGTCCCGAATTAGGTCGAATAAACTTAAGGAAATAACTTATGGAACTAGGTATTCTGCAGGGAGCAGAGATTCACAAGGAATTATAATACGCGTTGAGGGTATGTAATTCCAGAGAGAAGTGACTGGCCAGGCGAGGTGCGAACGCCTTATATTTCGGTGGTCCGCGCGGCGAGCTAGCCCACTGGTGGGAGGTGGTGGGGTAGAGCGCCCGCGTGGGCCGCGGGTGACGGGGCGGCCCCACTCTTCGCTCGCGCATATTCGGCCTAGCACCGGAATATGGGTGGGGGTACCGCGGTCCCGTTACAATATATCCCCTTTTTCCCTAAATTTTTTTTTATCCGTATGTTTATCCATATAACTTCGCCAATAAAAGAGTTAGACAATTTGAATTTCGGGATTATATTATCTCGGAGAGATCGCCCGTCCACCGTGACCGGTTTTTCCGAGGTATTTCTCGAGGCTAATTTTTTACATCGATTTTTAGCCGATTTTTCGTCCACTCTCCTGTTATATTTTTTCCCCGACACCCCAAGTAATATTTGCCTACCTAGTAGTTGTGAATTCGGTCGACCTGACGTGGTAACGTTCCCGTCCCAACACTTGGCGGCGTGACGATGACAGTTTCGAGTTCGAAGTCCTCCAATTTCTCAGGTTCTTCCTCCTTTTTCTTCCTCGCAAGCTGATACCTCCTTACACTTCTTCGAAGGAACGATTCCTTTTTCTCAGGCCGAGCTCGATTCTTCACAGCCTGCTCGCGGTTGCATCGAGAGTTCATTGTCATACGCAACCTGATCGCTGCATGGTATCCGAGGATCACCAGTATTAAAAGGGCCGGCACAGAATAGGCGCCGAAAATAAGACGATTTTGGAGCTGTTTTTCCCTACGATGGCTTCCAATCTCTCTTATTTTCCTTTCCATCTCGAAAAGGGATTCCCCATCTCCGTCATTCGTCCACAGCTGACCCGAGTCTTCTGGGTCCTCCCGGTCCATGTCAGGGTTCAAAATTTGCCCGAGATGTTTAATGAGAACAGGTGTGACCAGGCTGATGTTGAGCGAAATCTCAGGAGAATAGAAATATTGATTTTGCCCCTGATATATCCGAGTCCCCGTCAGAGTGGTAGTGTGGGTCCTTCCGACGCAATTTGGACTTAGATGGAAAACCCCAGCACGATTTAACACGACCATGGTGTCGGCGAGGCCCGGGCAAAGCACATGAACGGTCTCCGGTACAGTGAGTGAATACAACCACCCGCCTTGCGCCGGCAAATGTCTCCAGAAGGCCTCAACTGCGGCTGTACGGATGCGTACATCGCATCGCTTATACGCTCCCACCGTTGGTCATGCAAGCATGGTGATTTCACATTGCTCGGAAGTTGTTACCTCGTGCAGTGGCGTCTCCATGGAGCATATGTAATTGTGTTCCAGGCGACGACAGGCTCGGATGTAGATCTCGTCGGCGGTGAAAAAGGTTCTCCTGTCAGAAGACAAAGCGACGTAATCTGCGGCTGGTGTCACGTACGCCGTCATGGTGTTGTTAAATGCCTGCGGGACCGGCCATGGATGTATACGGTGTAAATGATAAACAATTCTGTCCAGTAGGGGGAAGTGGACCATGATGATCATTCTTCCCCCGTGATAAACAAGATCCACACTCGCAATGCGAGCCAGCGCCTCCCCCCGTAATGACTCGATCGGCAATGGAAATTCGTATTCCGGCGCGGGGGGAACCCTGACTGTCCACAAATCGATTGTGGACTGACAAGAAGTGCACATTTACATTGGGCACATCTGAATAGTGCGCAATGCAATCGTGCACAACGATATAGAGCACAGATTTTTTTGTGCACAATTGTTTTGGGCACAACAATTCTTGTGCACAACTGTATTGTGCACAACTTATTTTGTTCACATTATTATTGTGCACAACTTATTTTGTTCACATTATTATTGTGCACAATTTCATTGTGCACAATTATATTTTCCCAAAAAAATTTCGTGCACAATTATATTGTGCACAATATTTCTCATGCACATCTGTATTGTGCACAATTTATTTTGTGCACATTTTTATTGTGCACAATTTTAATGTGCACAATTACATTTCACAAACAATTTTTGTTGTGCGCAATAATATTGTGCACATACTTTTGTGTGCACTACATTATTGTGCACATGCTTTTGTGTGCACAGAATTATTGTGCACATGTTTTTATGTGCACACCAAAATTGTGCACATACTTTTGTGTGCTCAGAATTATTGTGCACATACTTTTGTGTACACAGAATTATTGTGCACATACTTTTGTGTGCACAGAATTATTGTGCACATACTTTTATATGCAAAACTATATTGTGCACACGTTTTTTGTGCACAACTTATTGTGCACAGATGCACCATATCGTATTATGTAACAAAGATTTATCACACTGTTATATAGTGCACAACGAGGTTGTGCACAGCGTTTTTATGCTCGGAACAACAGTAGACCTCAATAAGAAGCAAATATTTCGTGCACAGTCCTATTGTCCAGAAGACAACGGTGCACATCAATGTTTTGCACTAAAATGTGCACGGCACAATTGTAACGACCTCAATAAGAAAAAATATTCCGTGCACAGTTGTATTGTTCACAAAGTAATTGTGCACAGCGATGTTGTGCATAGCGGTATTGTGCACAGAACAATTGTAAAGGCTTCAATTACAAATAAAGTTTGCGAGCACAAGGCAATTGTGCACAGCGATGTTATGCACGGAACAATTGTAAAGACCTCAACGGAAATAAAATATTTCGTGCACAGTTCTATTGTGCACAAGACATTTGTGCACAGTGATGTTGTGCACAAGACAGTTGTGCACAGTGATGTTGTGCACGCAACGATTGTGCACAGTGATGTTGTGCACAAGACAGTTGTGCACAGTGATGTTGTGCACAAGACAGCTGTGCACAGTGTTGTTGTGCACAAGACAGTTGTGCACAGTGATGTTGTGCACGGAACGATTGTGCACAGAACAATTGCAAAGACCTCAATTACAAATAAAGTTTGCGTGCACATTTCTATTGTGCACATCAATGTTTTTCACTTAAATGAGCACCGAACAATTGTATCGACCTCAATAAGAAAAAATATTCCGTGCACAGTTGTATTGTTCACAAAGCAATTGTGCACAGCGATGTTGTGCACAGCGGTATTGTGCACAGAACAATTGAAAAGACCTTAATTACAAATAAAGTTTGCGTGCACAATGTAATTGTGCACATCAATGTTTTGCACTAAAATGTGCACGGAACAATTGTAACGACCTCAATAAGAAACAAATATTTCGTGCACAAGGCAATTGTGCACAGCGATGTTGTGCACGGAACAATTGTAAAGACCTCACTCTACAGATATCAAATATTTCGTGCACAGTTCTATTGTGCACAAGACAGTTGTGCACATCGATGTTGTTCACGGAACGATTGTGCACATAACAATCACAAAGACCTGAATTACAAATAAAGTTTGAGTGCACAGTTTTATTGTGCACAAGGTAATTGTGCACATTAATGTTCTGCACTTAAATGTGCACAGAACAATTGTATCGACCTCAATTAGAAAAAATATTCCGTGCACAGTTGTATTGTTCACAAAGCAATTGTGCACAGCGATGCTGTGCACGAAACAATTGTGCACAGCGGTATTGTGCACAGAACAATTGTAAAGACCTCAATTACAAATAAAATTTGTGTGCACAAGGCAATTGTGCACAGCGATGTTGTGCACGGAACATTGTAAAGACCTCAATAGAAGTTAAATATTTTGTCTACAGTTGTGCACAAGGCAATTGTGCACAGCGATGTTGCGCACGGAACAATTGTAAAGACCTCAATAGAAGTTAAATATTTTGTCTACAGTTCTATTGTGCACAAGGCAATTGTGCACAGCGATGTTGTGCACGAAACAATTGTGCACAGCGATGTTGTGCACGAAACAATTGTAAAGACCTCAATAGAAATTAAATATTTTGTCTACAGTTCTATTGTGCATAAGGCAATTGTACCAGCGATGATGTGCACGGAAGAATTGTGCACAATTCTATTGTGCGCAACGCAATAGTGCACATGGCTCTTGTGCATGGAACAATTTTTTAAACTTGAATAAGAAACAAAGATTTTGCGCATCAATTACCCAGATAGACAGTTTGCGCCAGTATGATGGCAACAGAACGCCAAACAAGGTCACGCTATGACGGCATTAAGCTGCTTTTTGCGTGCGCATTAAGCTGCAGCCATGCCAACATGGTATGGCGCTAGAGTACCGAAAGAATAGCGCCAACATTGCTGTATGCTAGCACGGCATTTTAGCGCCTGTATTGCGGTGTACTACGACGGCAATTTGCCGGCAAAAATACGCAAAGCTATGAAGCCACAGTAACGGCAAAATTCATGCACTATCAGTGTAACATTGAAGCATCATATTTGCGCTATACAGTGCAGGTATTTTTGAGCAAATTAGCCACATAGCTTAGCAACTTAATGCCAGCAGATTTGCGTCACGCTGTGCGGTCATCTTGCCGTCAAAACTACGGTGCGCTGTGACGCCGGTCTGGGCAAGATCTCGGCATACCGTAACGCCAGGTTTGCGTTATATCCAGGGCACGCTGTGGCGACAAGTTTGTGGCAAATTTAGGGCACGCTGTGATGCCAAGTTGCGGGCAAAATGTAGTCGCGGAATGAGAAGACTAAATTCCATGGCAGGGCACCGGAGCATATAGCGGATCACCTCGCGCGGACGATGCATATGAGGCAAAAATTAATTGCTTAAAATAAATGTTGTCTATCAATCATAACTAGTGACTTCACTTTATAAATCACGTACTTTGTTAGCAATTGTACGTGGTTTTCTAGATAGCCCGCTAGGATCCACAGGACCACTAGGACTCGCCTGCGAGAGGTGGACCGCTATGCCCGGGAGCTCGCCATGGCCCGTTCCCCCCTACGGATAGAAGGAGCACAGCGTGACGCAATTGTGCTGCAAACCCGACGTTATATCGGTCACTAATATTGACGGCAAAATTCCGTTACGGCATGCTGCACTATTGCTGTAAACATAACATCACCGTATATCCCATATTGACTGCATTATAGCAGCACAACGTGCTACTATTCTGCAGCAATTTTGCTGTTATTGCAACACCCATTACTGCAACTAGTTTGCCGCAACGCTTCCTGTATTCATGCTGCAATTTTTACGACACAACGAACCTTAAAATTGTCGATATATTGGCATTAGACCTTTACGTTCTCGTGTCGCAAAAATTGCTTATGTGACGTAAGATTGCAGTTTAATGAGGACGCAGAAAGCTGCATAGTGGCGTCAAGGCATGGCGTGATTTGTCGTTAATGTAGTGCTACTGTGCCGCAACGATATATTCTACAGCACGTTTGTCTTTCTGGGTAACCAAGAGCGGGGGACGCGCAGAACATCGGACTCCTCTTGGTTAATTGTTTCGTAGAAAAGAAAGGGTGGTATGAAAATAATCGTTTTATTAATGAATACGATATATGAAAACCATAGGTATGTTTGTTGAAAAAATATCGGTAAAATGTTGTGTTTTATTGGAAAAAAGTGCAACGAGACTACTCCGATATTGCAATAACATCACAATGGACCGTAAATTCGTATTTACACCAATTTTTACAAGAGTACTCAGCGGGATTCACATGGAAGATAGATTTTTCACAGAAAAAAACACTAGAGCATTCGCGATTGCAGCCTGTATACGAAATTCGAATTCTGTAGTCATCATCAAGAATGCGAGCGAGAACGCCCGCGTCACTCTGCCGAAAATGGAGAGAGATTGCCATTCCAATTACCTCTTACGTCATCTATCATTTTTTCGCGTCGTGTCTATTTTGTGGGCTCACTCGACCAAAGGTTCTGTGGTTCCTACTTTATCGACGCACGTTAATTCGGTGTTAAGTTGGTGATGTGTAGAATCGGTGATGTGACGAATTGGGAATATGGTGAATCGGGGTGTGTAGAGTTTCGCCAGGCAGCCCTTTTTTCCTGCACATTTTTATGCAGCACACTGTTGTTCCTATACATCGGTTTCTCCACAAAGTCTATCCTACAAACGACGTTTTCTACACATTTTGAAACATCGCACGAATTTTACAACACATTTTGATTCTACACAAACCGATACACCACATTCTCAAAACGCCACAGATGTTACTGCACAAACCTCATTATTCACGCTGTTATTCCCTCACGTTTTTATACTTCACGCGGTATTTACGTTACATTTTTATACTACACATTTCGATCATACACATTTTTATACTACACATTTCGATCCTACACATTTTTATACTACACATTTCGATCCTACACATTTTTATACTACACATTTCGATCCTACACATTTTTATACTACACATTTCGATCCTACACATTTTGATCCTGCACAATGTTTTCGACACAAGCGGGATACCCCACGCGGTTGTTGCTACGCGTTTTTATACTTCACAATCGTTCCACCACAAGTTTTTCCTGCACCCTTTGATACTACACACTAGCGTGTCGGCATATCGTGATGAGAGTATCTCGCGTCGGTAAGGCAGAACTCGGAGCAATTTACCTCGGCGACAGAGGTTCTCATTACAGCGATAATAATTATCTATAAGAATTATTCAGATAATTCGCTGTTTCAATATACGAAGGAATACCTATAAACAACGAATAACGGCAGCCCGCAGCGTATGCCGATATCTTTCTTTTAATATTTATATTCGGTACCTCACTGCATTCTCGATAAATGAAATTGCACAAGAGACAAAAGCGATGAGCATACAGCAGCCTCGCGGTTTCAGCGCCCCTCGCTAGCGCTACCTAATGTTGAAAAAACAAATAAATTTATTTTCTATTTTTATAATATAAAACTTGCATTTAATCATTCGATGACCATTCCGAGTATAGGTATTAATTGACCGTCGTTAATATGTATACGAGGTATTCCACCGGTAGTGTTACAGGTTTTGGCCGAGGGTCTCGAATTTTTTCGTTAGTCACGAATATAATTTCCTTGTATCATAAAAGAAGACTTCTATACAGTTATAGATCTCAAATAATATTTTGCTTTTGTTGAGTCGTATTCGAATAATATAAAAAATATACATTTCCGTATGTTTAATGGGTGTAAAAATCTGAGACAAGTAAATTTACATCGGCAAATGTACCTATTCTTACAAAAAGTTGTGAAATAATGAATTTATAAAAGTAAGACCCCATACTATGCAAAAAGTCGACAAATAATCAACCGCCTCACAACGTCAAGTAAACCCGAAAATTAATAATGATAGTTTAATTAACTCCAAGTTGCATGGGTCAATTTATAAAAATTGCTTGTCCGGCCATTGTACTTATATCAAATTAACATGACAACTGGTATATTAGCTCATATTAATTATATCAAAGTAACATGACAACTGGTATATTAGCTAAATATGCAAATTTACTGTTTCGTCGACCGCCAACACCAACAGTCGATACTTTAGGCCGGACAAGTAATTTTTATAAATTGACCCATGCAACTTGGAGTTAATTAAGCTATCATTATTAATTTTCGGGTTTACTTGACGTTGTGAGGCGGTTGATTATTTGTCGACTTTTTGCATAGTATGGGGTTTTACTTTTATAAATTCATTATTTCACAACTTTTTGTAAGAATAGGTACATTTGCCGATGTAAATTTACTTGTCTCAAATTTTTACACCCAAGATGTTTTATTGGGGTATTTGTCTACTTTTTGCAAAAGTTCTCCTTGGCGATTTATACTAGATATTTTTCGATATTATCGCAAAATTGTTAATCACGAAGTACGAGTATTCATTTTCGATGCTTTACATTTTTTATTGTTCATTAATACCAGTTCACATCATCAATACAATATTACCTAGCCCTTAATATTGATAGGTTTCCACAAGATTAGAATTATTCTCTTGAGCGGCAAGACAAATTTCACTACCTGTGCCAAAAACACGGGAAAACCAATATTCCGATTTGAATGAAACATGCCATCTAAGAATTTTTTTGGTTGCTGATTGTGAATTTGTGGTCAAAATACAGAAATTAAAAATGGAGGTTCCAATATGGCGGATGAAAATTCAAAAGTGATTTACTTCAAATCAACACCGACACTCAGTAGTTCGGGATCGCTCATTACAAATCTGTACTCAAAATTTAGAAATTCAAAATTGCGGATCAAATTCAAATTTGACTTTGAAATCCTCGAGTGCCAATTGTCATCCGGATGCAATCAATTCTGAATTTTGAACTGCCATATTTGATTCACCAGTTTCGATTTTTTTTTTATTTGAAGGACAGATTCGTAATCAGCGATCTCATAAACCCCCGAGTGCCGAATTTCATTCCAGTTAAATCAATCTGTTAAACATCTACCAAAGGGTTTAACTTGGCTAATATATTAATTCGGATTAATATTTTTGAAACTTTATTTTTATAACAATTTTTTTGGAAAAAAATTATAACAGGGAATTTATATTTGTGAGATTTTTGTTTGTGAGATTTTTTGTTTGTGAGATTTTTGTTTGTGAGATTTTTGTTTGTGAGATTTTTTGTTTGTGAGATTTTTGTTTGTGAGATTTTTGTTTGTGAGATTTTTGTTTGTAAGATTTTTGTTTGTAAGACTTTTGTTTGTGAGAGTTTTGTTTGTGAGATTTTTTTTGTGAGATTTTTGTTTGTGAGATATTTTTTTTAAGTGATGGCTACTCTTTTAATACTTGGCGTCACATTTTTGTTTTGAAAAAACATTTTTGTGTTTATTTCACGTTTTTTTGAAAATCAGAACCCCATGAAAAACATTAAACTGTGAATAAAGATAGATAGATAGATTGATAGACTAGGATTTATTTCTGGGACTGTGTCCTCTTAAAGCAGCATGCCAGTAAGATAAGGTAAGATGAGGTAAGGTAAGGTAAGTAGACACTGCTGAATGAACACAAGTTGAGAAAAAAATCGTTTAGTATTTGAAGAATTTCGCAAAATACATCGTCTAATATTTGAGATACTCCTGACAACATGAAATTAAAAACGAAATTTCTGTAAATCCTTATATAATTTTCCTTTATCAAGATGCAATAAATATCATGTACGGGTCCCGAGATAATGGTTTTACGTCTGGAAAAGCGTCAGAGCGTAGTCCACTCGGCATTTAACAAAGAAAACAAATTTTTTTCGATACTCGAATAATATAAATAGTAAACAATGAAAAATATATTTCATCATCCACCAGAGTGAAAAAAGATAGAAAAGGAATGTTGATAGGATGGTTCTACCACCATTCTATTAACATTCCGTTTGTAAGCATAAGAAGAATCTTATATTTGAGACGTCGTGTGAAGCGGTTATGAAGGACCTCGAATTCTCGGTTCTGCCGAGAAGTAACGAGTCTTCTTGAGACTTATCTGAGGTGAGCCTTCCGTGTCAACGGCTTAATATGAAACATCGAAGTAACTAATAATCCCCCGAAAAATGATCCAGGAAAAATATCGCTACCGGACATTTATCTCTTAGACCACTTTTAAGAGGCAGTAGCATTTCCCCCACTCCAGTTCCAATTTTTGAAAGCTATTTTCTCCTAAACTATTCGGCAGATAGAGCTTAGATTCTGATAGAATGTGCGGAAGTATTGCAGAAGACAATAGACAGCGCTAGGTGCGAGAGGGACAGCCCTATAGGCGACGAAGTTCCGACATCATTGCGACATTCCGACAACATTGGACGACGAAGTTCCGAGCGAAGTATCAAAGCCTCTTAAGGCACTTCCTTGGACGTCTCGCTTCGCGCTCCGTACGGTTTGAACATCGCGCTCCGTACGGTTTGAATTTCGCACTAAGCACGGATTGGACGTCGCGCTTCGTACGGTTCGGCTTTATGCTCTGTTATACTTAGTGCGCTTATCTTGTTCGGTCTATTGAGTGCGGAAAGTCATTTCTCAAGGTTTAAAAAGAAAAATGAAGCTTATTAAGAAAGCAGCCCTAATGTAGATGCGGCAAAGATAAAAAAATATGCGGCAAAGATTAAAAAAACACTACTACGCAAATGATAAAACAATATTCAAGTATTTTTCTTTAATTTTTCATTATCGGAAAATATGCATCTATACCCGTTGCAAAAATAATACATACACGTCTTTAGAATTGCGAGGCCAATTGCGCCGTTCAATTGTTAAATCGTTGACAAATATCCATGTAGTGCCCTTGCCTCGCACCATTGTCGTATAACGTACATTTTCATTCTCACGATGTCTGAATATTGAACTCGTAACTTTATAACTATGATTGTTGACTCTCACCGAAGACATGGTTACTGCTTTAATGTTGATCTTTATTACTTTTTTTCCTTTTTCTTCTATACGATCATATCTTGGTAATCGAACAATCAAAACTTGCTTTGTCAATTCAACTGATGCAGATTCAAGCACAGATACAACTCTGCATTCCTTACAAGATCCATCTAAACTTCTCCATTTCAATATATTGTAATCAAATATATCCGGCAACGTTGGTATTTTTTTCTTCGTTAAACTTGTTGGTAATTCTAATGCTAGAATATCATTTGATGAATTGGCATCAGTCACCGTACAACCGCAAGAAGGGCACCATCTTTTTCTAGTAAGTTTGTGTTCTACGGCGCTGCGAAAAGCGGATACTTTTTCAAAGAGAGATTTCATAAAGACAATAATATCACGTTGTTTGTTATCGGTAAAGTTAATAAAGTTATCACTTGCAAATTGTCGTACTGCGAATGTATTAATAACAACTTCATTATTTGTCGTATATGTCTCAATGAAAGATTTCAAGGCATCCCTTATCTTAGCACGAAGGATCTCATCGCAGATCGAAGAACAATGTATTATACACTGCAAGACACAATTAACGTAACTGGATACACCGTCATTATTAGGAAGTCCCCTTACTGTTTTGTGAAATGGAATACTTTGATCATCATCTGTTTGACCTTGACGGTTTAAAACGACCTCATGTATAGCCCAAACAGAATCCCCTATCTTAGGACCTCGAGTTTTTGCAATATCAATAACCATAAGATCGGGTCTGTATTTTCTTCGTAACCTATTGTATTCTATTATAGCTTTTTCATTTGCTTTTACTGCCGCCGGGTCATAATTAATTAAATGTAATCCTTGTAACGACGTTACTCGTGAAAGCGCAACATAAGATTGTCCACAACTAAATGTAGAATTGCCTGCTTCTACAAGAGCATTCTTCAAGCTTAAGCCTTGGAAAAGTCTGCACCACAAATCAACGGATCCTAATGCTCCTATTAATTGCTCAACTTGGTCATTACATAACATAACGAAAGGGGGATCTTCGTGCACAGGCGGAAGTTGCAATAAATCGCCAAAGAGAAGGATGTGTTTCTGCCCAAACCATCCATCCTCTAATTCACCAGTGTTAAATATTTCAGATAATCGCAGGTGAATGTACATTAATGTAACGTTTGAAATCATTGAAACTTCATCAATGATTATTAAACTAGTATTTCTCATTTCGTCGCGCAATAATTTCAGGACTGCGTCGGAAAGTTCTCTGTATTTGGCTGTGCGACCATGCTCAACCGGCAACTGAAATAGTCGATGGATCGTGAACCCATCGATATTAAATGCTTCAATGCCAGTCGGCGCAGCCACAGCTGTATCTTTTCCAAGAGTTTTTTTAGCCCAACATCTTAATGTTTTTATTAAAAAACTTTTTCCTGTACCTCCCTCTCCACTAACGTAGAGTCGAATAATATCATTCTCGGAAGTCATGCCACTAGTAACTTTGTCAAATACTCGTTTCTGATCAATATTTAATTCCGCAATCATTTTCGTAAGATTTTCGAGATCTAATTTATCGGCCATGGCTTTTACGTCCTTCATTGCATCTTCTGCTTCTTTGGGTAGGCATTCCAACACTGCATCCGCGCCAGAAGTAACACTTTCCGCGGGATCTGCTGCCAATTTTTTCTCAACTTGTTCATTCATATAATCTATTCCTCGTTGTATTTCATCTAATTTTTCGTGATAATGATAAGCATCTTCTAATTGTGACTTCAAAGAGAAGAATGCATCGGCGTATGTATCGCGCCCATTTCTCAACTCGTCTGTATCCTTCCATGGCTTAAACAACAAAAGTATTGCGAAATAATAATTTTCAGGTTGTGTGTGTACATTGTACATGATGTGATTAACAAGACACGGTCGGAATCGCTTCTTTATATACGTGGATTCACCAATTTTATGAATTTCTATAGCCATTTTAGGCATAGTTTTTGTAATATCGTACCATCTCGTGAAATCATAGAGACTCAGAGAATCTAAACTTTCAGGCCTCGCAGGGTAATAAGTGTCGATCAACCCAGGACAGTACAAATCAGTCGACTCATCGTCCAACAATTCAATTTCTTTGCGAGTTTTTAATTTCCTGTTTCTTATTTTATTGACGTCAAGCCACCTTATGGTCGTCCACGGGTCAGTTCCATGCAATGGCATACCCAAAAGAGTATCAGAAGCTTCAAGAGCACCGCATTCTCTGTTGTTTAACGCTCGCATTCCTATATTCCAAAGACAGGATCGCACTGTTTTTGTTGAATCTTGCACTTTAAATACGTTTGACGCATTAGACTTTTCCGCTTTGGTTTGGTACTTGGTTATATACGATGTTAAAATGATCGACACCTCACCAATAAACTGTATATCCATGTTTCCTTCCCAGACGCAAAGAATAGCTGGATTGTAATCATTAATTGAGGCTTCGGCTGAACCGCGAGGCAAATCATAAAGCCTGCTTTTTGTTTTCAATCGCTGTCTACCTGCAATTGATATAGCGACATCTCTGATTTTTATTGTGTCCGTGAGAGGTCGCGGATGGCCGAACTTGCATCGTCGTGTGAAATCTGTTTTGGTTTTCTTAGTTCGTAAACAGTAACCATTGTGGCGGTGCCGCTGATGAGTATTTACACGTCGATATAATTGCGGGGAAACATTTTTATCTGGCATCCTGCATGTCACATACGTTAAAATAAATGACGCAATTTCTTCGGTTGTCGATTTGCCGATTATGGGGGCATCTTTGATCCAAATCATAAGGTTGACAACTCCGAAGAAGAGTGTCTCTACGTTTGATTTTTGTTGGTCCTGAAAAGGACCGTTGGTGAAAATGGGGAGGACTCTAGGGGGACGCGGGAGTGTCGAAGAGATCGAACTCTTCTTGGAGAGAGAGTCTAATCTCTAGAACGTCTTGCTCGGTTTTGGCTGGAGGCGTAAAGAGAAGATCGAGTTTCGGGGCCTTACGGCGCGGATCCCGGGGGATCGGAGAGTTGAGGTATTGACTGAAGTTAGTTTTGGAAGGAGAGCAAGGAATTCGTTTTTTGTAGGGGATACTCGGTCGTTGGGGTTTTTCGGGCGACGGCGGAAGCGGGGGAATGAGTTCCGGCGGCGAGACCTCGGCGAGAACGAAGGCAATGGCTTGTTCGTCGGCTTGGTTTTGAAAGAGGGACTTTAGCCGGTCCTGGTTTTGTTTGAGCACTACTTGATTATGTAGGGATCGCGAAATGCTCAGGTGTACTCCGTGGCGCACGTACCTTTTGCGTCCGGCTCGTTTCGGCCTAAGCTATATGTTTCTATTTGGGTGGATAGTCCGGCAGAGCACGAATAATGCGGGCGTCGAGACGGAAGCTCGAAATACGAGCTTTCCGCGTCGAGCACGAAAATTCCCGTGCGTCTGACCGGCGTGCGTCGAGAGGGAGCTCGAGCACGAGCCTAACCCGGGCGTCCCGAAGGAGCACGACCTAATCGTTGGGAACGCGAGAGAGCACGAGAGCGTGCGTCTTCGACGTGCGTCGAGAGAGATCTCGAGCACGAGTGAGTATCGTTGACGTGCGTCGAGCGAGATCTCGAGCACGAATGAGCGGGAGAGCACGAGAGCGTGCGTCTTCGACGTACGTCGAGAGAGATCTCGAGCACGAGTGAGTATCGTTGACGTGCGTCGAGCGAGATCTCGAGCACGAATGAGCGGGAGAGCACGAGAGCGAGCGTCTCCGCGAGAAGGGGGGGGGGGGGGGGGCTCGAGGAAGCGAGCGCCCTGATTGGCTGGGGTAGAGTCGGTGGGGGGCTCGAGGAAGCGAGCGCCCTGATTGGCTGGGGTAGAGGCGGTGGGGGGCTCGAAGAAGCGAGCGCCCTGATTGGTGCGTTCTCGGGAGCTCGAGAAAGCGAGCTACCCGAGATATTAAAGCGAAAGAGTTTGTTCTTTGGTCCTGAAAAGAACCGTTGGAAAAGGGTTCTGAAAAGAACCGTTTGAAAGAAAGAGTTCTGACAAGAACTAATTTTTTGATGAAGAGCAGGAATCGAGATCCGTGGGTCGATGGTCGTCCAGGGAAACTCCGGAGAAGTCCTCGAAAGGTGCAGAAATGAAGAGAGAGAGGATGGTCGGTGGATGAGTTCGGTTTTTATTTCCAGACTTGATGTGCTCTCGTCGGAGGTCGTGCCAGAACTGATCGGAGAGCGCGCAGCGCTCTCCTCTTATACCCCTCGGGGGTCGAGCGGTGCGCCAATCACGAGCGAGGCGGCGGCGGCGGCGCGGTCCGACCGGCGAGCCAATCATGAGCGAGGCGGCGGCGGCGGCGCGGGCCGACCGGCGAGCCAATCGCCGCGAAGCCGTTGGCGCAACGCTCGAGGTTTATAAATTCCTTAGATTGAACGTTTTAACAAAGCTCGACGTTTGCGATGTTTCACCGACTCGAGCGTTGAGATTCGTTGAATGAATCTCAATCTCGTCGAGAACACCGAACGTCGAACCTTGTTTTTGATGAATGTTTTTTAGGTAAAGGTAAGTATTTAGTATAATTATAAGATATTGGAATGAGTGATAATATAGAATGGATGTTGAATAATTAAGAATGAATGGGATTTTTTTGAGTGAGTGATTGTGAGAGTGAATGTGAGTATTGGTGGTGAGTTTTTTAGCGGGAACGTCTCGGGCAAGGGGTTTTCGCCCTTGTGGCGTATAACAAGGTGAAAGTGTTGTGCACCCCTAGACTGGTACTCTCGTCGATAAAAGTAATGTTCAACTTCTCCGATAGGATTATCGGGTGACAAAATAAAGTCAAGCATGGCTTTGAACTTTATGTCGATAAATCTAGAAACCGAAACTGGATCAGCCGCAATAAGTTCGCTACCATTAACTTTTGCGTGTTCTGGAATTTTAAGTATATCACGAAGATATTGTATGAGGTCGGGCCATTGCCACTCACTCGGACTTATTGTTAAGAACCATGTCGCAGGCCCGTAATGACGCGTCATGCATCTTACGTTGTTTCTCGGTATTGTCCAATATTGTTCCGAATTTCGCAATCTGCGGAAAATTGTAGTTAAATCGGATTCCAGTTTATCTTTATTAAGTTGTTCTAAGTAAGAAACAGCAGTATACTTTTCACGAGGATTAGTTACATTCATCTTACTGTAAATTCCAGCATTTAATTGCCGTATATTGGTGTCGTTCAACAAATAAAAAATATATTGTATATTCATACGAAAATGAGGATGTTCGGACATCATCTTTGCTTTAATGAATTCATGATCAGTAAGGCGTACTGATCTTTGGGCATACTTTTTTGTGTTCATTAATGTCAAGAATGGGCTTATTTTCCTTTTCATCAGGAATTGTGCAATCGTTTGTTATTTGTGTAACTAAGCCAGATTGGACTTGAGTAACGTCCTGAAATTCTACGTCGGGTAAATCATCAGGTAATAAATCTTTATGAGACGATGGCAAAATTATTTCTTGGTAAAGTGGATTATGCGATTTCAACCATTTTAACGCATTCCACACTTTCTTTAAATCTACCAATCTTTCCCATACTATCTTTGATTTTGTTGGTATGCTACGAACTGATATATATAATTCATGATTGCGATTAATTGCTTCAGTTGGGGGACATATCTTTTGTAACGTTTCTTCCAAAGGTAACGGCAGATGGAAAGTTCTTCCTACGACTTTCGGAACCTTGCACCTGTGAGGCATATTTTTCTTTGAAACAGGATCTAATTTTTGAACAGTTTGAAACGATTTGACCCGTTGTATTAAGATGCGCTCGAAATCGTTTAAACACCTTATTTCAAATGGCCACGCTGGAACATCAAGATTATTAAGAATACAAGTTGGAGGCATCGTATTTTGACGAAATTTATCTCGACAGTATCGACACAGAAAATTATATTCCTTCGGTGCGAAGTCGCGTTTTTTAACGTGATCCATTAAATTGTTCCAAATTGGTCCGAGCATGGTTTTAGAAAGTTCAATAAAACTACCGCTTCTCACACAACACAACTTTTCACAAGAAATACATTTGAAGCGTGGGGTATCAGTGATTCGTTTTGTGTAAAGTCTAAAAGCATAGTTATACTTTGCTTGTATCTCATCTTCATTCAAATTAATCTCTGCAGTATTCGGTTCACAAGTTTGTGCTTTCGTTTGAGCTTGATCAGAATTGTGGCATAGTTTGGTTATATCATTGTTATTCAAAGCTTCATCCAAATCGGTCAATCGTTTGTCAAAACTCATTAAACTGTAAAACAGTCTTTTAATATACCGTATTTTTGGAAAATGTGGTGCTAAAACTTCCATTGATAAGAATTCAGACCTGCATGATTTGGAGTTTATATAACAGCCGTGAGAATGGCCAAATTTATTAATGTTGATTTTATTCGTGCACATATGTACACGGCATAAGAATCTATTTAATATTCGCAATATACAATTTGATAGTTTTCGAAGAAAATTCGCAAATCATTTATAACCTCAGGATCATTTGTCCTACAGAGATCGCTGCAAATCCAAGACTTTGTTTTGGTTTTTTTATCATTACTTATTAACAAAGGTAAAATATTCGTGGCTATGCCTTCAGAATTCATGACGATAGGTTCAGTACTATTCAGGGGATAGTAAGCAGTTTCTGCATAATAAGCTTCGGCCGAAGCAATATGTCTGCGTTGTCCACATAATGCTTCGACGTTATCACAGAGATTAAGCGTCGCATTGTCCTCTAATCGTGACACACACACTTCAGACTTTTCTTTGATATCCTTAAATACTTTCTTTAATCCAGAAACGAGCGTTTCCCTTGTATGTAAACACCATTTGAGAATGCACTCGGCCTTCAACCTGCTTGTAATAGGCGAAACAGGCGACGATGCGTCGCGTGTTAATGCTTCAGATATATCGCGGATGTATTTTTCTGCTGTATATTTTGTTCGTAGACAATTATTATTGAGTTTCGTGTATTTGTTCTTAATTTTTGTTGCAACGATCAAATTGGTTCTTGTTTGATTCTTCAGTTTATTGACATTGTAATGCGGTTTAGAAACAAATTTCCTCTTGCCATTGGTCATTGTGGTATCAGTGACATTGCAGTTCTTGTCAGCAACGTGATTCATATTTTCAGCCAAGGGAGCAATGTCTAGAAGCTGTTTTTCGCATTTGCTACCCTGTACTTCAATGATATTGTTACGTCAAAAGTGTCGTGGATTTTACTCGAGCGACAATTTTACACGTATTAGTGGGGTTCAGCGTGATTTACCCGTGCTCTGGTCAAGAAGGAAGGCTCCTCCCTATACCACATCTGACGAAGTACACTAAACGCGCAAGCTCTGTTTCGAGTCTAACCTTTCGGAAAATTACTCGGGGACGAGCTGCGAATGCTTCTCCAAAGGGAATTTGACTGAGGTCTGAGATGATGATGATGTGATGATGGCTCGAGACAATGCGCGGATGATATTTCACCGATATAATAAAAAAATTCACTTACCCTTTTTGTATTGAACTGGATGCTGATGCTGCAGATGGAAAGGACACGATCGTAAAGAAACGGTGACACTGAATTTAAGAATGCAACCGTCGAATTTTATTCGTAAAACGAGGAAATTAAATAAACCGATTTTTCTCAACAAAGAATGTTAACATGTAATTAATCGTGATGATGTTCACAAATATCGGCACCTCGTGGTGTAACAAAATTCAGAGTTCGGATGTACAAATTTCTCAAAATACGAAGCGTGCGAAATTATAAAATAAAATACAAAATTGGTCGATGCCCGAGAATACAAAACTGTAGTCTTATTTAAGTCTATGAACTCCTAAGTCCCCGTTTAGGACAAAGGTTCGAATTACGGAAAATGAAAATCTTGGCGAAGAACGGCATGAATCTAAGTCCGCGGTCGGATTAAAATTCGATGATGATTGGAGCTCGAAATTTTCTAAGTCCGTGTTATGATTTTAAATTCGGAGCTGATTTTCTTCTAAGTCCGCGTTACGATTTAAATTCGGAGCTGATTTTCATCAAAGTCCGCGATATGATTTAAATTCGAAGCTGATTTTTTTCTAAGTCCGCGGTCGGTTTAAATGATTTTTTTCTAAGTCCGCGGTCGATTTAAATGATTTTTTCCTAAGTCCGCGGTCGATTTAAATGATTTTTTCTAAGTCCGCGGTCGGGCAGAAATTCGTCGTTAATTCGATTTTAAAGTTTCGGTCTATGCTCGGGCAGAGATTCGACGTGGGTAGATCTAATTTTCGGGGCGCACTGTGTGTTTGTCGATACCCTTTTGTCTTTTTATATGATTGGGTCCCTTGTCTTTTGATTGAGCGATGGTAGGGGTAGTACCCACGTGATCTTCGACTCCCTATCTCATGTTAGAGGAGGACACCGCACTTTTCAGGTCGCGCGTGGCTCCCGTCCCCCGCGCCTGTCCCTTGCCCTGGCTCCACATTTACGACTTCCTCTTTCGTCAATGTCTTCTCGATGTTTCGACCAGGTGTTCACGCTTTTCGTTGGAACGATTTAGTTGCTGCTTTATTTGGACCTCTTCGCTTATAAGTTTATAAGTTTGCTATAGAATACATTATCTGAGTCCTTGAATTTTTAACAAGATCGCGTTGACCCGGATTTGAATTTACAGACTGTAATTCTCGAATTTGTTGTTAAAAGTTCATCTTCGCTTGTTGTTGCTAATACGCGTTGTTATAAATTTTGTATAAAATTGCAGTTCCATATTCTCGCCGGGCCGTATCTTAACTTTCTTAATTATTCAAGATTATGCGACGTCATCTGTATCTAACTGTGTGAATCCCAATTTTATAAACTGTTAAACCTTCCACCATTTTGTTTATATTAACAAGTATCCTACCGAATGTTATAATTTTCAAAAGTTATTCGTATCTAGGTGTACGGATCCCGATTTTATAAACTATTAATCCTTTTACCATTTTCTTATGTTAACAAATTATCCTACCGAATGTTATAATTTTCAAAAGTTATCCGTATTTAAATGTATGAATCCCGATTTTATAAACTATTAATCCTTTTACCATTTTCTTATGTTAACAAACTATCATGGTGAGTTATATAATTCTTAACAATTGTTCATGGACAATTTAGTCGTTTTTGCCTCTTTATCTTACGGGGCTCCGTCTTGAATTCCAAAGGTTCCTTGAGACATTGATTATTTCGTCTTGTTGCATTCTCTTATTCTTTAATCTGTGCATTTACAGGGGTCTTCAAGAAAAGCGGTAGAATAGTTTTAGTTATCTGGCCAGACTATAACTCCATTACGCACAAATCATGATTTCCGAGACGAAAAATGAAACGACGATTTTGGTGGAACGTAGGGCATTCACCCGGTGTTCTCATAATCTTCTAGCTATCAGGGTTAAGTTGATTTCTTTTATTTCCCGTTTGTGTAACCACAGGCGGGTTCGGCTGCCACGAGTGATCGAGGATCGTTAAGAGGCGTGGTAACGCAAGGCCAGCGGCTGACGGTCGATAACCGACCCGCCCAGTTGCCTCTAGTTTCGTCTATCGCCACTCACTCGAGTGGCGTAGGTGACTTTTTCTAGAGAGCTTAGTGTTTTGAAAAATCGGGCCCTGTTGTACCATCATCCGCACTCTTTTACTTCGACTGGCCCAGCGCTATCTGTTAACAGATATTGTAGTTTCCAGGGCCTGCAGGGACCGTTGCTCGTATAATTGCTTACCGAATGCCCCCCTTTCGCCAGAAGTCTCGAAACCCATGACTGAACTAAGAGTTCGTTTGTGCGAATAGCGCGAAGTTACGGCCTGACGTAACACCTCCCCCCTTAAAACGATTATTAGGATGAAAGACTAATAATCGAACGTACGCCTATGGGGGTGATGGTATATTTCCGTCCTTCTTGAATTTATAAAAAAAAAAAATTTTGTTGTTGTAATCATTTCATACTTGTTAATGATCGGTTCGCGTGAGTTCTTCTCTCTTTTTGCGATTTTCTTTGATGTAATTATTTTTAATTAAGAGAATCAATTTCCCGTTTTGCCTTTGGAATTCATAAGTGGGTAATCTCTACGAAGGCACGTGTCAGTTTCCTTTTTTTTCATTTTCGCCTATTCAAGAGTACTCGATTTTCCCTGGACTTTCCGTGATTTATCATGGTATCTCGTTGTACCTGTTCGTATCGTTCCGATTGTCGTGTTTGTGTATTCCCTCGCAAATATTTGCAATTATATTTTAATTAGTATATTCAAAACGTATTATTACTAGGTTTTCCCTACCTATAAGCGTACTGCGAGTAGATTCCCCTTTTCTCCTCTTCTTCTGTCTCCCTTTTTTCTGGAGTTTAATTTTTTTTTTTCCTCTCTTTTTTTTTGATTTGTTTGTTAATTCAGTTAGAGTGTTATCGTTCAAAATGTAACCTAGGTGAGTTTTTTTATTTATTTTTTTTTATTTTTTTTTATTTAACAATTAGCCTCTTTTCTTTGTTTTTTTCTTTTTTTTCTATGCGGTCCTATGTCAAGTTAATCAGAATTAGGTGTGAAATCGCACCGGACTATATACTTAACTAATGCCCTAATTAATCCGATATTCTTAAAATTAAACCTACCTAATGCAACATATCTACGTTATGTAATAATCTAAAGAGGGTGTTTCCTACGGTCTTGAAGTCGCACGGGTGATGATGGTGGCTTCTGGTCACGGGGCGTCTTCTTTGGATTCTCATCGTCGATGTTGGCAGGTCAATGACTTGTTGAAGATGTCTACCTGATGTCTTCGTCTAGAGTCTGCGTCGTTGATAGTGGATAGAAACACTCGACGTCAGCAGCGAGCGTTTTTCGTTTGGGCGTGACACTGGGTGTCACGGCTGTTTTGATGAGTCGCGACGAGAAAGTGAAACTTCCGTCTCTCTTTTTCCCATTGGGTTGCCTTTACCAGATGTGTCCGAGAGCGCGATGACTGCTTCTCCGCTGACAGGTATGAATGGCTTCCGGACTTCAGGCCCCTTGCGTTCGTGTTGCCCGTGCCTCGCGCGTGCCTGGGATAGCCCTCTTAGCCTCAGGTGACTAGGTGACTCATCTTGTAATCCCATTATTCAATCGACATAATGTGGCTTAATCCGGACTATCTAATGGTGACAAACGAATTAGTAGGTGAATTTACACGTGCGTTTATTCGTTCCTCTTTTTAAAAAAAAAAACATTCTTTTTTTTTTGTCTCCCTCCTTTTTTTGATAGTTCATTTTTTTGTTGTTAAATGATGTCTATTTGTTCTGTGTTGGTATATTATTATTATCGATTATTATTAATATATAGATATATATATATATATATCTGTATTTTTTCTTTTTTTTTCTTTCTTCCATTGACACACAAAAATAATAATAAACATTTTTTTTTATTAAGTAATGCACTAGTGTAAACCATTCGTAGTCATCTCAAGATGTTGCTTTTAAGATCATTTTAGATCTAACCCCAGGAAATTGGTTATCTTCAGTTATAGCAAGAATAATTTTTTTACTCACGAGTTTGTCGGTGATACGTACGGTCTTAACCAGATGGGGTGGAAATATTGTTCAGTACTCTCTTACGTCGTGGACGGGGTTGAGGTAGGTTATGACCAAATGCGCGAGTTCGAAATCATCGTTCGTCACGAGGGTGGCGGTTTTGCTTAGGGTACTTGGTCCTTCGTTTGGTGAGGTGTAACCTGAACCTTGGTTTATGGCATTCGTTGCGGCCCGTACGTCTCCGAGCGCACTCAGTATTTCCTCCGTTTTTGAATAAAGATTATTCAGTATTTCGGCGACTTCCTCTCCGCTTAGGCATGGCAGTGGTGGTGCATCTGTAGTGGATTTAATGAGAGACTGCGAGGCCTTTTCCGGCGCTGGACCCTCGCATGATTCCTTCGTAGAGGGTTGAGGTTCCGGGATTTTCTCCGGGTTTGCGCGATCGTCGTGTTTTAATGACGCCTTCACAGTTGCCATTGAACCTGCTCCTTTGTGACTTCGGAGTACTCTATTTGACGGGGGAACATCTGGTCGTGATTTTTTCGTAGGTTTATTACGGTGACTCTTGGTGGGTGAGGGGCGCTTCCTTCCTTCGCGCGGGGACATGTTGCAGGCCTAAGATTATATAGATTCATTTATTATTTATTATTCCACCATTAGTGCATCATTCTCCACAATTTTCCGTGTGCACCATGAAGATCGTCGCTCTATAATTAAAATTCTTGAATTAATTCTACAATTACAGGTACAATGAAGCAGCAAGCGTTTTTAGTGAACTAATCTTATCTATGACATTAGCATAACCGATCGTAAACATAAGATATATATATTTTTTTTTGTGCTTTTTTTTTGTTCTATTTTGCTAGTATTTTTACTGTTAAATCCAAGATATATAATTATTTGTTAATTCGAATGTCGTTTTTTTTTTTTTTTTTTATCATCAATTTTTTTTTCAGATTAATTGTGGCTTAACACACATATACATATATTTTTTTTTATGAATCTCTTTTTTTCCTCGTAAATTTTTTCCAATGAAATTTTTCCTTCTGGCTCAATGATCGTTTCCCTTTTTCCCTTCAAGGAATGTTAGGTTGTTTTCTGTCTCTGCTAAGGTCGGGTGGGGTGGGTGAGTCATGTCTCAAATCTGGGTACATTTTACTGCTTTCTCCCGTGTTAGCTGCAGTACTGGGGTCCGTGATTTTTGTGTTCTTTGTCTTGCGTTTTTCGGTTGACGGCGCGGCGGTGATATTGTGCGGAGCCGCATTGGGCATTTCCGTTGCCCAGACGAAGGATAATGGTTGTGTCAATTGGTTTTTCATAAAGTAAGGGTTATATTGTGGAGGCAAACAATTTTCAGAAAAGGTTTGAAACGTCGCGGGAGTATACCCGGGAGCGGCTTCGGGCTGATTTGCCTCTCTATTTTCGGGTTCACGTACATTGTACATAACGGCCACGTCATTTAATGGATTCTCGTTAGAGTCGTCTCCCCTAGATTTTTTTCGTACTACTTTTTCGCTTTTTCTACCTGGAGCTGACGGTTCTCCGTTGGGTTTCTCGGGTTTTCCAGAATTACTTGGTCGTCGACTCAAATGTAAAAGCAGATTAGTGACAGAGTCCCAAACTGCGCCTAAAAGATATATAGACCACCCGTATACAGTATGTAATGTATATCCGTGGATAATAGTGTCAAAAATGAGTTTAATAATGCGGCAAATTAATAGAAATCCAATTAATCCGTCGCTGATATTTCCGAAAATGAATAGATATCCCCACGTTTTTTCCAAGTGGACTGAATAATTTTTGTGACAGATGCATCATCGAGTAAATTAGAGATTGATCCTCCTTGCATGATAGTGGGTTGGCCAGATATTCCTCGAGCTACTGAATTTAATATAGCCGGGCGTTCGGCGGGGAACATTATATGGTCCCTTAACTCGTCGAGGTCTTTCTGTGTGTATATGCCACTGGTGGCGAGACTGTGTGGGTTTCTGTATTGCCAGGTAGGCGCCGTGAGCGGCTTTACGACTGCAGGCGGCATGGCACGCACGGGGTCCGGGCCCATGCTGCACCAAACGCCGTCGAGCATATACATAGGCGATACCAAGCGATTGCACGTGACTTGCAGTCCCATTTTTGTCAAAATATGAGTTCTAGGTGAAAAATAATATGTATTATTTCCAATGTAAACTGGTAATTGATCATAACACTCTTTAGTCTGATGGATTTTTACGTCGACTGGGATGCATTTAATTATGTGTACGACCTCTCCGGCCGGGAGAGCCATATAACCGGGTCCCTTCATTATATTGTAAGCGAATTCGTCGGGAGAGCGCCTAGCGATGGTGGGGGCATTTTGAAGGACCTGACGCTCGAGATTGCATTTTTGCGTTAATATATCATGGTATATATGTTTGAGTTCTGTACGAATGTGTTTTTCGACATATACGAATTTGGAATTCATGTATGCGAACAAGTCTAAATTGTTTACGGAGATCAGTTCCTTTTTTATAAACGGATTTCCTCTTTCAGTGGGTACAATAATTAATTTGGGGTGTTCAGTGCGAATTAAAGTGTATCCACAGACGTGCGTCACGCCCTTGGCGGTAAGTGCGAATACAATTTCCCCTTCGGTCATGGAATATACTATTTGTTTAAAATTAGTGTGTATGTCTGTTGTTTGATCTGCATTTCCTTCGTATAGCAAGCCGTATCTGTCTGTCTTACATGCGTTTTCCGGGAGAGGATCCCAATACGTGTTTCCTCCGTCCACGTCGTCGCATTGTCCTTCGTTTAAATTACACCGTGTGCCCGAACGTAAATGTACTTTGTTGGCGTCAACATTTACTTCGGCCGTATAATCTCTCAAAGATATTTTTACCGTCCCTTTTACTATTACGTTATCCCAATTACCGTAGGGATCGGAGTAATAAACTCCTTGACACTTGCCGTCTGAATCTAAGCTTCCGCTAATTGACACGGGCCTGGAGGTAGTATGGTTTGCTTTTATTCCAACGATTTCAGTGTTTCCGATTTTTATATTTCCCTGGCGATGCATTTGTCGGCAGCGATCTAGTGATATGTCGTTGACATAGGCATATTCACCGTTAGGTACGTCCATGGTGTGCGAGAACATTCCGCATTTTTTTATCGTGCGCAAAATTTCGACTTTGCATTGTATTACGTTTATTGACCCGTATTGGTTGATTTGCACTAATTGTATGTAAGTTTTAGTAACATTAACCTCGGGTTGAGGAATATTGCATTCCCCTACTTCCAATAAAGATAAGGTGGTGATGTTGCTTGAGGCTCCTCCGCAGTCGTAACCAATCAGGGCGTCCGCGGGGAGTAGGAGGCGGTACAGAAGTAGTATTGCTACGCTCCATAGCTCCCTCCTTGTCGGACTCATCTGTAATATGCCGTTAAAACACACCTTTACCCTTTTCCTCTTTAGCTACCTGGGTTCCGAATATTTTGTCGCGCGCGTTAGCTTTTCTCGCTGTCTATCCCTTCTCTCCATTTTTTCATGGTTCTACCTGCCCAGTGAGTCGTGGCGTGTGGGTGTTTAGTGGGAGAAAAATTGTGATGAGTGGGAAAAAATGGGAGGTCGTAGCGTTTACTTCGTGGCGAAAGCGTTGGTCAAAAGTCACTCTTGTTTTCCTCACCGTCAACAAATCAATTGCAATGGCCTCGTCGTCTACTCCTGCTGCAGCGTCCGGAGCTAACTCTGACTATGATGGTAAGTGGTCGTTCGTAGCGGTCGTTATCCGTTTGTTTATTCATGTTATTAATGTTTGTGTGTATTTTCTTTTTTTTGTTTCAGTGGGATTCGTTCTCTCCGCGGAGGATCGCCAGTGGATCGAGGAAAAACGAGCGGCGTTGGCGGCTTACATTAAGCCTAAGCAGCCGCTCCCTACGCATCCGGGGGCTAGGGTGCCCGAAATCTTGGGTAAGTTTCCGCATTATTAAAAATATTATTTTTTTTTCTTTTTGATTTTTATTAATATTTTTGTCCTCCTTTTTTTTTCTTTCAGACCTCGACCGGCGCCCACGGTACCCAGGACTCTGCCGGTACCATTGCTGGCACTACGTCGACGAGATAACGGTGGTGTTAAATACGTACACCGGAGTTCGGACGTTCCCGGATAACTGGGAAGAGATGCGGTCCCCGCTCCCGCTGACCGGCCGGTGCATCCGGTGCGAGCTGGGCGAGCCCTCGCAGGTTGGTCGCCAACCCGGGTTCGTGGACCGGGACGGAAACGTACGCCTGGTGTACGACACCCGGGGGCATCGCGACGACAACTACCTCGCCCTCGAGTAGTTTTTAAGACGGTTTTCTTTTTTTTTATCCTTATCATTATATATATATTTTGATCTAAATTAGGTAGTTTAATGTAAGTTTTTTTTTTGTTGTTGTTGTATGCATTAGGTTTAAGAATAAAAAAAAAGAATTTCAATCGTAATGATTGGCTTTGTTTAAAAATTATTCTAAAGCGATCTCTTCTCCCTTATTCCTAAGTATAGCAAGGTGGTTCTGTCCACTTGCTGATGCGGTTTTTTTTCTCGTTTCAGGACGTTTTCCCCCCTTTTTTTTCAACGGGTCGGTCGGTCTCGGGAGCTCGCTCGGTCTTCGGTGGTTTGGTCGGGCGGTCGCTTCGGCGCGGCGTTGGTCTCGTCGGTAGGGCGGGTGGTCGCTTCAGCGCGGCGTTGGTTTCGCCGATCGGGCGGGTGGTCGCTTCAGCGCGACGTTATGCGCTCACGGAGAAGTGGTAACTTCTCTGTGAAATATATATATATATATATATATATATATATATATATATATATTTCATATATATATATATATTGTGACGGGCCACCGGTGCAACGCGGGAAACCGTTCCCGATCGCCGCGTACAACACTTAGCGCTCAAAAATTGTTTCTGCGTCGGTCGTTCCTTCGTTGAGCGCCAGGTGATTTATTTTTCCTTCCCCTAATCACCAACGGGGAATTATCAACCTTACCTTCTTTAGGGTCTGTCTCAGGTTGCGGGGGCGCAGTTTCAAGTTTAACAAATACCAGACAAGCAATACGAAAGGCGTCGGAAATAAATAATAACTCGAGTGTAGCAAAGAAAAATTAACGCTCTTTAATTTAAATCGATCTCCGATACTCAATGGCAAAACAATCGAAAACACACGCTCGAGTTCAGCTCGAGCTCGCGACAGGAAAAACACGGGTTTCGGACCCAGTAAATCCCGGCAAAGCCGGTCTGAATTCACGGAGTACACGACGAAAATCTTCGTTAACCGAGGGAACTTCGCCCCCGGATGCGCAATACAATGGATCAGGTGCGGGTCTCCGCTCGCCTACCTTTTTCTCCTTATATCTCGCGCCGCGGATTATCTCGTGTCCCTCGTCTCGGACTGGGCTCTCGCTCGCTCGCCTTCGCTCGTACGCTTGAGGTCGTCACCTCCGCTCGCTCGACGCACAAAAATCGCACTCGATGCGCCGCGTGGCTACCACTCGTGGTCGATTGCTTTCGCCGGTCTCTCTCACTGGACAATCGTCTCGACTCGACACATCTATTCACTGAGTATCGACTCTGACTCCCCTCTCGATCACGCTCGAGCGCGTTACGCGAGACCCCACGCGACGTGGTGGGGGAAACGCCGAACATCGACCGCGCATCGACGAAATATCGTTCGGCCGTCTCCCGCGTCCCCGCCCCACGGTCACCGCGCAACGTCCCGAGACAGTCGATTCCCTTCGGCTCTCTTTGTCGCTGGGTGCGAGGCTTCGGCTCGAGCGGCGTCCCGAGTGTTTACGCCGCGCACGGCGGAAACCTAGCGCGTTCCGACGAGCGCGTTCCAGCGCCTCGTCACAATATATATATATATATATATATATATATATATATATATATATATTTTCTCTTTCACTTTTTTTTTTGTCTCTCCGAACAATAATAGTTCGTAGAGAGAAATGTTTCTTCTCTTTTTTTTTAATACTTATTCCTTCCTTTCCTTCCTTCCCCCTTTTTTTTCGTAGGTATGAGTTGCCGGCGGTCCGTCACCCGATCGGTGAGCGGATGACGCGATGAGATGCTCGTCTTTACGACGTGGGATGTCCCCCCCCCCCCTTTTTTTCAGCTTCTCTCTTTTTCTTTTTATGTATTTTTCTTTTTCTCCTTTTTTTTCTTGCACCGTGGAAAATGTTGGAAAATACATTATCCTGGTGTAAACAAATCTCCCCAGCATTATAAATGTAGTAGTTTCCTTTATTATTTTATCGTCTTTATATTTGCGTATAAAGAGTAATTTATAGATTCACAAAAGAAATCCAAATTCAAATTAAAATTTAATGTTTTGCCTTAAAAATGTTGGCCAAGTTTGGAAAAAACCTGAGTTTAGATACTTATAGATTAATACAATGAAATCTGGGAAACATCGCCAAAATTGATTAACCAAATTTACCACCCAAGTCCACATTGAATGTACGAATTCTGTGGGTGAAAATTGATTTTATATTTTTTTTTTCTTAATTTTTTTGTTTTTGTAATTTATGGGGAATGAATTATATAAGGACTTACAATGACCCAAATGTCCGAGCGGTAAAGGCCCCGACTCGCAGCCATAGGGTTGTGGGTTCGAATCCCGGAGTTAATAATTACTTTTTTTTATTTTTTTTTTTTCGTTCGTTTTTTTTTTTCAATATATGCATAAAAACTTCCGACACCGGTAGATTAATTTTAACTCGAGAAAAAAAAATATATATATATATATTGAAACGATCTGAGTTCTTTTGGTTGGTCGCTCGTAAGTTAATCTGAACTACGAGCCAGAGGGACGCGGATCGAGATGATAGGATTTAAGGAATTCAGTACAGGACCAGATCGAATTTTGTTAGGAGTGTCCTCTGTAGTCGTGCGCCTCGATCTTCGACTAAAAAGATCACCTTTTATCGATCTTCGAGGTCGTTACGACGTATCATCATGAGACGAGGAAATATTCTATAGGATGATATAGGAGCAAGAAGGGGAAGTAATGACTCTACAGTTTTGTGTAGGGATGGCTCAATTATTAGCAGAAAAATGACTCGATGCTCGAATAATTGTATTGACTCGACGTTGGCAAAGAGAAATAACTCGACGTTGGCAAAATAGAAATGACTCGACGGTTTTCGCAGCATGCGGAAGATTCTGCGAATTTGAATCCCGGCACAGGCTGTTGTCATGCGGCGCACCTGTGTTTATGACGGAATCCCCGGGACGACGATATTTTCTCGCAATTCTACCCGAAATTCCGCGAAGCGCGTCTAGCCGCTGAAAAACGCGCGACAGGTATAATTCGAGCGGTACACGCCCGGTACACGCAGGCACACGCCCGCGTACCGTCGCTATAGCCTACGTTCGGGTACGCGAGTGCTACCTATCTCTGCGTGTTTACCTTCTTTCCCTCTCGTGACCTCTCTCGCTCACTCTCTCTCTCTCTCTCTCTCTCATGCATGTTAGAGGGACGAAGTGTTATGGGTGTCGATGCTGTATCGAGGCCTATAACAATTCGGGGCCGAGAATTAGGAGCGTGAGTGTTGCAGCAATAGCAAGGCTCACGTGGGATGCGTCCGTTGCGTGTCGAAGCGGTATCAAGGCGCACGTTCGCAGAGGTCAGGAGGGCCGAATTTAATTATTTTGTTGGAGATTAAGGTAAATATATGAGAAAAGAAATAATTTTAAGGGGATCGGTAGAGGAACGAGAGGTCCGAGTGTCGCAGCAGTAGCGAGGCACGTCCTCTCGAGGAAAACAGGTGTCGAAGCAATATCGAGGCCTGTGGGCGAGTAAAAAAAATACGGATGACTCTACTTAGAATTCGGGTGTCGAAGCAATATCGAGGCCCGAAAATTCTGTGGATCGGAGCACAAGTGTCTACGCAGTATAGAGGCTTGTGTGGAGGGAAAGGGCTGCCAGTGTTGACGCAATATCAAGGCTGGCAGGAGCTGGGCTTGCTCAAGATCGGGAGAAATTTATAAGTTTGACGGTTGTTAAAGGACTTATAAATTTCTGAACTTATAAAATTCTTGTAAGCTGGGCTTGCTTAAGAACAATATAGGCGTGTCAGAGCAATACTGAGGCGCGGTATATTGTTGTTAGTACGAGGAATATTTCTGGAGATCTTGTCGATCAGAATTTCGGTAGTGGAATAAGGTGCTGGCCGGTGGTGTAGCTGCCTTATATCGGCAGTCTCCCCACTGCCACGATTCGCACGCGTCGGCGTGACGTGTGTCCCCCGAATTGCGGCCTACCGCGTTACGTGTCTTCTGTGTGGCGGTTCGCGTTGCCTCGTGCTCCATGCTAGCTATCCCCCTTACTAGATGAGGATTAAAGAGGTAAAGGGACGGAGAATACGTTTCTGTCGGCTACTGTAATCTACATCTTTATTGAGACATGACTATACTCCTTTTCTTCTAGATATACATCAAGTTCCGTCAGGATGGGAAGTACGTCCGCGTCGTGTGCCGATGCTGCCGTTGATGCCTTCGATGAGCTTGCCGAGGCCTTCTGTACGACTCGCTTGCGTCCGGCATAGACTTTGGTCTTCGAATATTTTCGTGAGATCGCTACTTCGATGTCCGAATGCATCTCTCGCTGTCGCTTTCTTTTAGCACTTTCTTCCCTTTTTCGCTTATTATCGCAGGATGTTCCCAACAGAACTGGTCGAGTTGGTCCCGGTTGTTCGACTGGCTTTAGCTCGATTTGCCCTGGGACAGGTAGATTGATATCCCGGTGTAAGGGCTCCGTAGGTTCTGCAGGTAGCTTGTTCAGTTCGGGTGGAAATCGCTGAATCGACATGCGTTGGGTATATCCCCCTTGTAGCAATTTAGGTCCTCCGAGGCTGCATTCATCGAAGAGATTGAACAGCGAAAGTTCTCTCTTGAGGTACGTGAAGTGCAGCGGCTTCGCGAGGCTGGTCATCGGGCGTGTCTTGACTAATTTCCGAGGTCGATTCCCATCACGATATGACTTGGGCACGAATGTTCCACATGTTAATACCTTGGTACCGCGATCCGATGAACTGGTTTGTGTAGCCATGTCACACTTCACAACTTTAGACATGTTGGGCGTACTCACTGCCGTGGCTTGGCGTCGACTGATCGCTGTCGCCTTCTCGCTGTGCGGCTTCCCCGGCTCTTGCGGCCCTTGTTTTGTTTTTGCGAGACGACTCTTGATGCCTGGTGTCGATTCTTTTATGTCTCGTGTTCGGCCAAGGTTGGTGATTTTCGACTGTGTATTATACAGTGCTTTTGTTTTGATAGAATGGCCTGAGATCGTGCGTGTGGAACAGTCCTCGCTGTTTGTTGCCATCCAAATATTCAAGGTAATACGACGAGTTGGCGACTTTGCTACTGACTCGATACGGGCCTTCATAAAGGGGCATGAATTTTGCAATGCGCTTAGCTGCGGGATTCGATACATTCAAGGCTTTTATTAGCACTAATTGGCCAATCGTGTATTCGGTCATTTTGTGTGCACCGTTGAATTTGGCTGCCTGTTTGCCGCGTACCCTCTTAATTCTCTCGTGAGCGATGAAGATTAATTTTTGGTGTTCGAGTTCCTTCGGTTCTTGAGTTGGTAATAAGTGGTCCCACGGTTTGACGGGCCGTTTTCCCGTGTGTAGGTGTAGTGGTATCTGGCCTGTCGTCTCATGGGGCGTTTCATTTATGCACCCTTCAATGACCTCAAGCCAGGTAACCCACTGGTTGTGTTTATCGGTCAGGAATGTGCGGAAAAATCGAGATAGTTCACGATTTGTCCTTTCCACGGGATTGGCTTGTGGATGCCGTATCGATGTTAATATGCTGCGAATGCCGTGTTCGTTCAGCTTCCTATGCCATTTTTCTGAGGTGAATTGTGTTCCTTGATCCGATAACATAGCACCTGGTTTGCCAAATTGCGGTATGTAGTCCTTTAGAATACAATGCAGGGTTGCATCGGTCGTTGCGTTTCTTAAGGGATACAATTTGGTCATTTTTGAAAATACATCGATAACTGCTAAAATGTATTTCATCCCAAATTTTCCTGCCGGTAGTGGTCCATAAAAGTCGAGCGAGACTAGCTCACAGGGTTTTTGTGGTAGTATGGTATGCATTTCAGCGAATGATCCCGTAGTGTACACTTTGTTTTTCTGACATACCTCACAGCTGATTAACTGTTGTCGAATTGTACGATACAAATGGGGATAGTAGAAGTCCGAGCTGAGTATTAGATTGCATTTACGTGACCCTGCGTGTCCATATATTTGGTGACACTCGTGAATTATTTGACGGACCGCTGATCGTGGAATGATCGCTCGCGCGCGTTCTTTGATCGTTCGATACAGCAGATCGTTGCGTATACTATACCCGGGGGGTGCATTTTTACAGTGCACCAAATCCTTTAAACGGCTAACTTCAGGATCAGTGTCCTGGAGCTGTTTAAGATTTCCCAGGAGTGATTCGAATTCTGGTGATAATTCAGCTGCTAATTTGGCGATGCTGATGTTGTGGGGCTCTGTCTTTTGATCGATTGTGGGTAGTCTGCTCAAAACATCTGCGACGGTGTTCTTTTTTCCGGCACAATGTTGTATGATCATATCGTGGTCCTGAATCGCCAGTGCCCATCGAGTTAATCGTGCGTGCGAAAGCCTGCATTCTTTCAGGAATATCAGAGCTGCGTGGTCCGTTATTACGTAAAATTGTGTTCCCAGGAGATACGTTCGGAATTTTAGTAGTGACCAGACGATCGCAAGCAATTCCTTCTCGGTTGTGAAATATGTCAGTTCCGCTCCTTTCAAGGTGCGGCTTGCGAATTGTAATACTTCGTGCTCGCCCTTTTCATTTACTTGATATAGTACAGCACCGAGCGCGTAGTCGCTGGCGTCGGTTTGTAGGTACAAGGGTTTGAGTCGGTCAGGGTAGTGGAGAATTATCCCTTCGCAGAATTTCTTTTTTACGTCTGCAAATGCAGCTTCCTCCGCCTGGCCCCATTTCCATTTCACACTCTTGCGCGTCAGATGTAGCAGGGGAACGGTGGCACCCGCGTGCTTGTTTGTGAATTTGCTGTAGAAATTCACCAAACCTAGAAATCCGCGCAGTTGTTTCGGGGTCCGAGGTGTAGGAAATTCCTCGATTGCTCGAATTTTTTTCGGGATCTGGTAGAATTCCGTTCGGTGTCAAAATATGTCCCAGAAATTTTACCTCTGGTTTGAGAAATTGGGATTTCTCGAGGCTGAGTGTCAGTCCGTGAGAGGCAAATCGCGATAGTAATTCATCCATATCTTCGATATGTTTATCGAAGTTCTCAGACATGCACAATAGATCATCTACGAAATTTATTGTGTGGCCTAGCCCCTTCAGTATTGGTCCCAGTCCGCGCACGAGACTGGCCGTGCTGGTCCGTAGGCCGAACGGTGTGACGCGGAACTCATAGCACCGTCCGCGGTGCATGAATGCAGTATATTTTCAGGATTTAGGACTTAATGGGACTTGCCAAAAGCTGGATCGGAGGTCAAGTGAAGACATGTATTTGACCCCCAGACATTGTTGAAAAAGAGCTTCGGCGGATTCCATGCGCTCATTGTCCGGCAGCATAATTTCGTTGATACGTTGTGCGTCGAGGCATAATCGAACTGACCCGTCTTTTTTTGGAATTACCACTAACGGACTGCGATAAGGACTTGTCGATTTTTGAATGATGCCGAGCTCGAGCATTTTATCAATTTCGTCATCGACCTTCTCTCGATAAGCCAGAGCGACTGGGTATACTTTTGCCTGAAAGGTTTTATAAGGAATAATTTTCAGTTCGTGTTCGTAGGAATTTAGAAGCCCGGGTCGTTTCTCAAAAACTCGCCTATGTTTGATGAGGAGTCTCTTGAGTTTTTGCGCTTGCTCGGGGTTTTGCCATGGCGTTTCCTGAATTTTCCGTTGAATTTCTTCCTCAGTGATACTGTAGTCGTCGTTCGTGATTTGTGTTATTGCTATTTTCTCGCTGAGGTTTTGCCCTGGCGACTCGAGGAATTTTATTCGAGCTGAGCTCGTATTTTCCCCGGGAATCTTGAGTGCCAACGTGTATGACTCTAAATCGATCTGGGCCCTCATTTTGTGCAAAAAATCAATGCCGAGTATGCAATCTACCGTGAGATTCGGGACGATTAAGAGCGTCGCGTAATCGGATGCTTGTCCTATTCTGATTTGGGCGAAGAATTGTGTTTTTACTTTTACTGTTTTGCCCTCGGTGGCGCCTGTAACCGTTACTCCGGTAAGAGGTAATGTTGGACATTTTTTGTAAATTAACCTGTATTCATTGTAGAGTTTTTCGGACACGGCACTTACTTCGCTACCGGTATCTATCAGCGCGCGGATTCTCGTGCCTTGCACACATATCACAAGTACCGGGCATTTGGCAATTGTTCGCGATGGGTGTTCATCGGCATTGAGCAGATAATCGCGCATGTCTTGCCCATAGCCAAACGTCACCTCTCTCACTGGGCAGTGTCGAGAGATGACGTCTTCGCGTTTCCCGACTCTTCGATATCCACGACGTGCGATTCGGGGGGTGTGGTCGCGTCGTCGTTACCTTCGGTTATGGCTCTTATGTGTCTTGTTGTTTCAGAGTTTTTCTTTTGTATTTGTTCATCCCGCGGTGGTCCTCGGTTGGAGTTTCTGGGTTCCGGATTGTGAAAATTTCCCGGAGTCCTTTTATCCCCCTGACCTCGAGGCGTCTGTTTGTAGGGGGCTTGCTCGAATCTTTTTCGCTGCGAATTTAGAGGTCCTGATTGGTCGAATTTTTCTAGTAGATCTAGAAAAGTAGTGACTGTTCTTATACCTCGCGAGATCGTGGCACTTCGAATTTCGTCGGAGAAGTGGCGTGCTAGTTTCGCTATGATTTGCTCATCGCTCAGGGGAGGGCGTAGCTCTTTAGCAGCGCCAATGATATTTAGGGCGTACTGTAGTCGCTTTTGTTTGCTCTCCTCCTCGTAATATCCAAAATCGAGATTCTCACGTACCCCGTACTGGACATCGTCGTTCCAGAAGCGACGGCGGAACTGTACTACAAAATCGTCCCAAGAATCGACTGAGATTTCAACTACGGCCCACCACTCTTTGGCTAGGCCCGCGAGACTTTGTTCAATTATTAATTCGTAGTGATACCGCGCACCTAACGCTTCACGGTATTTGGTTAACTCGTGAAGAAATCGCATTGGTCTTTCATTGCTGTTACCCCGGAAAATGGGTATATTGAGTTTCGGTGAACCCCATAGTTTCGTGTCCATTTGTTGGTATCGGGGGCTCGGCGGATCTTCGTTGCTTCTTTGATGTTCGAATCGTGCGACGTGATAAGAAGTAGAGTTGTGGAGCTCCGGTCCTCGTTCAGTAGGTGGAGGTTCGTTTCCGCGACTCTGTGCTTGTCCCTCCCTCACGCTGTTGGACTGTTGTACGTTGTTGTTTGGTGGCTGTACTGATGTTTGTACGCTCGCTTGATTGTGTTCTTGACTAAGATTCGGGATCAGTACGCGTGAGATATTCTGTAATTCGCGCTGGATTGTGGAAACTGACATTTCTACGTGATTTTGAAGATTTTCTACTCGTCGCGCAAAGGTTTGACTAATGTTGTCGAGACGTTTATTGAAGGCTGCCGTATCGGCCGTGTGTTGCGCGCGGATTTCTTCGAGAATAGTTGTGGTCGTGGCTTGAGAATTCAATTGATACTGTCGCTCGCGAGATCGGGACCTGGGGTGACGGTATAGCGATGTATTGCCATGTTCCTGATGATTTTCCCGCACGCCGGCCTCGGCCAGTTGTTGGGCCAAGTGAGGCACCGTATGGGACAAGTCAAAAGTCCTCTGACTTATATTGTCCATTTGCGTGTTGAACGTCGGATGCGCTCTGGCGCGATTTTGAGGGCTAGTGGTCGTCAGTGTATTTGTCACGGTCGTGGCACTGTTGGACGTAAAAGCTACGTCTTGATCAGACGACCTAGCACTATCCATGTGGCTGTTAACCTTCTAATATGATTTTATTTTTATTTTTATTTTTATTTTATTTTATTTTATTTTATTTTTTTATTATTTATAAGACACGATAAAAAAAATTCTTTCTGGTCCCTGTTTGGGCGCCAGTGAAACGATCTGAGTTCTTTTGGTTGGTCGCTCGTAAGTTAATCTGAACTACGAGCCAGAGGGACGCGGATCGAGATGATAGGATTTAAGGAATTCAGTACAGGACCAGATCGAATTTTGTTAGGAGTGTCCTCAGTAGTCGTGCGCCTCGATCTTCGACTAAAAAGATCACCTTTTATCGATCTTCGAGGTCGTTACGACGTATCATCATGAGACGAGGAAATATTCTATAGGATGATATAGGAGCAAGAAGGGGAAGTAATGACTCTACAGTTTTGTGTAGGGATGGCTCAATTATTAGCAGAAAAATGACTCGATGCTCGAATAATTGTATTGACTCGACGTTGGCAAAGAGAAATAACTCGACGTTGGCAAAATAGAAATGACTCGACGGTTTTCGCAGCATGCGGAAGATTCTGCGAATTTGAATCCCGGCACAGGCTGTTGTCATGCGGCGCACCTGTGTTTATGACGGAATCCCCGGGACGACGATATTTTCTCGCAATTCTACCCGAAATTCCGCGAAGCGCGTCTAGCCGCTGAAAAACGCGCGACAGGTATAATGCGAGCGGTAATGTTCGCCGCTGGCCCGCGTCGCCCGTGTAATACACGCCCGCGTACCGTCGCTATAGCCTACGTTCGGGTACGCGAGTGCTACCTATCTCTGCGTGTTTACCTTCTTTCCCTCTCGTGACCTCTCTCGCTCACTCTCTCTCTCTCTCTCTCTCATGCATGTTAGTGGGACGAAGTGTTATGGGTGTCGATGCTGTATCGAGGCCTATAACAATTCGGGGCCGAGAATTAGGAGCGTGAGTGTTGCAGCAATAGCAAGGCTCACGTGGGATGCGTCCGTTGCGTGTCGAAGCGGTATCAAGGCGCACGTTCGCAGAGGTCAGGAGGGCCGAATTTAATTATTTTGTTGGAGATTAAGGTAAATATATGAGAAAAGAAATAATTTTAAGGGGATCGGTAGAGGAACGAGAGGTCCGAGTGTCGCAGCAGTAGCGAGGCACGTCCTCTCGAGGAAAACAGGTGTCGAAGCAATATCGAGGCCTGTGGGCGAGTAAAAAAAATACGGATGACTCTACTTAGAATTCGGGTGTCGAAGCAATATCGAGGCCCGAAAATTCTGTGGATCGGAGCACAAGTGTCTACGCAGTATAGAGGCTTGTGTGGAGGGAAAGGGCTGCCAGTGTTGACGCAATATCAAGGCTGGCAGGAGCTGGGCTTGCTCAAGATCGGGAGAAATTTATAAGTTTGACGGTTGTTAAAGGACTTATAAATTTCTGAACTTATAAAATTCTTGTAAGCTGGGCTTGCTTAAGAACAATATAGGCGTGTCAGAGCAATACTGAGGCGCGGTATATTGTTGTTAGTACGAGGAATATTTCTGGAGATCTTGTCGATCAGAATTTCGGTAGTGGAATAAGGTGCTGGCCGGTGGTGTAGCTGCCTTATATCGGCAGTCTCCCCACTGCCACGATTCGCACGCGTCGGCGTGACGTGTGTCCCCCGAATTGCAGCCTACCGCGTTACGTGTCTTCTGTGTGGCGGTTCGCGTTGCCTCGTGCTCCATGCTAGTGTGCGTGGAGGGCAGAGCGTTCCGTTACAATATATATATTTTTTTTTTTGTGTGTGTGAGAATACTTTTTCCCTTTTTCTTTCTTCTCTCCTTATTTCTGTTTTCCTTGACAGTCTGGGGGAGGTGGCGGTAACATAGGCGGGGGTTGGGTCATGCAGTCGGATAAAACTCCATGGTTCATGGCCATGTAGATCGGTTCCTCTGGGTTTAACATTGGCGTGACCTCTCCTTCCCTTTGACTATAAGAGATTGAATTTGTGGGTTCGGTCGCCGATGGGCGTCGGGTTAATCGCCTCAGGGTTTCGGAGTCGACGGGCCTGGGTGTACCCGGGACGTTGTATATTACTTCATTGAATCGTACATTAAATTCTGGGTCTAGTGCGCGACGATAGCTGATAGTATCTTCAGTCGTTACTATCCTTCGTTGTGCGCTATACCACGTATGGATTATTAACGTTCCGACTAGTGATGAGAAGAGTAAAATCACGATGACTGGTACCGTAATTATAGCGGATTGGCTCTTTAGCCGAATTATTCTTGCCATTTCTTTTTTCCGCTCTGATTTAAATCCTTCAAGATTTGCTATCAATTCCTTTAGCGTTATTTCGTACCGAAGTCCGTTTGTCTCGCGGACCCATAAAGGTCTGTACACTTGGGGTATTATCGCGTCTAATTCTTTTTGGTAATCGGTGATGTCTGGGAACAGTGTTGTAACGTTTAATGTGGCTGCCGGTACATATTGGTCCTCGAGGGTGGCTCCGGTTTCTCGCGTGGCTATCAGACTGGTGTAATTAGTGTGCCCAGAGCACCCTTCGCGTAACTGAATAATTCCCCTTCCTGCGATTGGTGTGATTTGCGTATGGTTTCCACAGACGATCTCCATTCGTTCCCTGTCAGGGAGATAAAATAACCAGCGGTTGGTCTTTCCAAATCGTTTCCAATGTGGGGTTTGATTTCTAACCAATTTTATGTCGCAAAAACTGTAGATTTGGCGCAGATTTCCAGTGATTATCAATGTTTCGCAAATCGGCGAAAGTGTTATGTCGAAGATTGGTTTGAAGGGAACGCACACTTTGTAGTCCTTGTGAGAGCGACAGTTGTTTAGTTCTCCCTTGGAGAACTCCATATATTTCATATTTTCCCATGACAAAATTATCATCGGCGTTTTCGGTTGTATGAACGCGGCTACTAGCGTATTTTCCCCGAGAAATTGCGTTGTGGGGTAAGGGTGTAATCTGATCAGAGAGTACGCATTCGGCTCTATTAGGGGAATGTGCATTATAATTACGATTTTTCCGTCTTGGTAACTTAAGGTGATTCGCGACATTCTTATCAGTGCTCCCGGTCCGTCGTTGACCGCTACGGGGAACGTTAACGACTGGCCCGAAGTGGCAAAATCCTGAGCGACCTTTTCCAAAGTCTCGTGACTTAATAATTCTGGGTGAAACAATCCCATTTTTGCAAAATGTATAATGTCAATTATAGTTTCTATGCTGGATAAATAGGCCTCGAGGACCAGCTCCACGCTGTTCTTCCATTCGAGCATACTCAAAGCGTAATCCTCCACGGATTGCTCGGTTAAGCTGCGATTCGCGTTTAATGTGGCCCACGCTCTATTATGGAGTATTTCCATCGCTTCTAATTGTTCCCCGATGACGCGATATTCTGATTTCACTATGTGCGCCTGGTCGTTCGTTAGCTTTACCATTCCATCTTCGTTGACATTAGCTTTCTCGAATCCGGTTTCAATAAATTTTGCTATAGCTTCGGGCATTTCTTCGAATAATGGTCCTCTAGTTATCTTTTCGTTGCTCGAAGATATTCTACGTAGGTCAACGAGAGTTTTTCCTTTTAATTTGTGTAGGAGGTCAAAATTGCTCCTGATTAATTTCGCTTTGTATTTAAAATCCTTTTTATTAACGAGTGAGGTGCACCGGTCAAATAAAAACATCCGACATTCTTCCTCCACCGTGTCCAAGGATAGATGCAAAAAAGTAGGCCGTCGGTTTTCGATCGGTCTTAAATCGAAGAACGTTACCAATTTCCATTCGTCTCGTGCCAAATACACGTCTTGCAATTTCTCGTAGTACAGTCCGGCGTCATTTTTGATATGTTGGATCTCGAATTCGGGCGACCCGAGGCATCCTCCAAATAGGAGCAAGAGCAGCAGATAGTACATCGTTGCTTGCCTTTAATCATAAATATTCAGAAATAATGAGGTCTTTGTCCTCTAGTTCTTCCTCTTTTATTCGTTTTTTTTTCGAAATTTATTTATTTATTTATTTATTTTCGTGTTAATTTTGTGTTGATTTTTTTTTTGTTAAGTTTCCGTGCTTATTTTGATTTTGGTTTCCAATATCGGCCGTTTATTGTTTTATTAGTTGTGTATGAATATTTGTATTTTCACGTGTAGGTATTTTCCGGCTTCCATTATTCGGTTATTCAATCCGTTACGTGTCGTCCGGTCGTGCTTGATTGGTTGTTCTCGGTGCGTAAGTAGGTCAACGAATCGGTGAGTCGGTGCATCGCATCAAGATAGGTGGCGGGGAAGGGTTAGGTACTTTCCTAAGTTTTTATCCAAGCGGGCGGGTACCTTTTGGTAGTTAAGTGGGGATTGATATCCCGGAGTAACTCCGATATTTTTTTCCTAGTTCATTCATTCGTGATTGTTTCTTAGAGACGATTCCATCGTAGTATCTTTGAAGACATTATTATTTTTTCTATATCCATATTTTTTCTCTTCTCGTTTTATCCTTTTTCAATCAAATACTATGACTGCCGTGGTGTTGGAAAATTTGAAAACCTATCTCGCGGTTACTCTGGAATCACTGGAAGACAGTCAAAATTTCGCGAGCCCTTGTGAACGTGACGGGCGGGGAGTCGTGTGGCGCGGCGATATCGTTGGTGTCGCTCGTGGGTTGCGACGCATTGTGAATCAACTGATGTGAGTAAAAGTGTATATATTATCGTTTTTATTACTTTTTTTTCTGGTATTTTGATTAATTATCGTATTTTTATAGCGTTGTTGATTTTATTTTTACGCGTTTTCTGCTTTTTTTTGTGAATAGTTGGGAAGACGACTTTTTTGCTGGTCCATTTGATTTGCGCAAATTGTTCGGGATGGAGCCTATGTCGCGACGCTTGGAGGTCGGGAGAGCTTCATTCTGGGTCCCCGAACATTACGACCTTGATGAGCCTTATCTGTCCGTTCGGACCTGGGAAGCATGGACCCAGGACATGATTGACTACCTTTTGGTTCTGTTGGACGAGGATACCTCGCTATTACAGGCCATCCAAACAGTGGTCCACGTGCAGCGTGTGTCGAAGAGACAAGTCGAATTCGAGTGAGTTGAAATCGATAAACTTTCCTGTAGATATATGTATTATTTTTTTTTCGCGATGGGAAAATTATTATTATCATTATTATTTTTTGTTCAGCCTGTTTTCTAGTGTGGGCCTTGGGGACGATCCTTTGGGACTTCTCAGGTTATTTGGTCACGACTCGTTACTGGACCATCAAAAAGAGGTGGGAAAAATATTCCTGGTTCTCTCTCCTTTTCTTTTCCTTTTCTTTTTATTGCATTCGTTAATTGAGGGAATTTTCCGCCTCTGTTTCTTTGTTCTAGCTCGTCAAGGGTATTCGGGGACGGCGTGGCCACCGAGGGTCCGTCCTTATTTCTCGCTGCTCACCTTTTTGGTAACAGGTAATGTTATTACGAATATTTTTTTTCGGGGTATCAATCGTTGTAGTCGCTATATATATCTATTTTTTTTCTCGCTGGGGATTTTTTTTATAACTTTCTGTGTCTTTGTTTGATTTCAGGAGCTGGTGTCTGCCGATAAATGTTTATACAGACACTTTTTTTTTGAATTTTCGCGTCACAAAACTTGTATTTTGTAAAAATAAAGAGTGACATTTTTACTTGAAACCGTTTTCTCGTGTTTTTTTTTTCATTGTCAAGTTAACACCGAAGGAAGAGTTTTTTTTTGTAATGGTTTGCAATCCCCCGCCCTTTTTTTTTTTTTTTTTGATAAAAAAAAAGAATGCATTTTGACTTCCTTTCGTGTTAGCTTTTCCTTTATACCATAGTGCATTTCACGGTGTAATCTATTTTACGCTGACAGTGGTCGCATAATTTCTTGGTTCTGGCGCACTTTGCGCAGCTAGTCGAATGCATACACGGCAAAAATACTACGTTTATTTCCCGGGAATGACAGGTTTGGCATAACTCAGTTTCGGTTGCTTCGGACGTGTCGGAGTGACTGGAGGGTACGGGAGTCGAGTTCGGTGCCGCGAGGCCGGGGGTCGGGGGTCGGTTGATTCGGGTAACTCTCGCTCTTCCGGTCGCGCGTGTAGGGACCGTCCCGTTCAGCGCGGAGGATTTTCGCTTGTAATGACGTTCTTCGCGGGAAGACACCTGTTCGCGGGCGGAGTCACCGCGGCTTTGATCTTCCTCTGATAGGGGAGTCGAACTACGGCTCGGGGAGACGCGAGGAGAGCCAATGGTCATGTAAAGAAATTGACAATATGGGAACCATCGGGCGTGCTGTTCCCAGGGATTATCAGTGGGTTTCCAGTTGCGAATTTTTCCTCCGCAGTGGAAACACATTACTTTGTCTTTTGTTCCAGTGTAGAAAAATCCTGCCATCGCAAGAGTATCGGGGTTTAGTATATTTCCGTGTTTTTTCGGCCAACCACTAAAACTGTCCTTTCTTTTCTTATATCTATCGTAGTGCGGTTCTACCGGGTGTACATATTGTTTCAGAGTACCGTATCCGTCGAGCAGTTCGGGGAGCTCTGGTGTCTCTGCTTGCATGGAGTATGACGGGACTATACGTGGGTCAATGCCTATGGGCACATCCCCGCACGCGACTTTTCTTACAAATCGACAGTGCTCATGCTCTTTTCGATGTCTGACCATGGGGTCGTCGTTTTCCTCCCACGTAATGATCGTTGTTAAACAATCGAAACAGCTAACCGTATCTTCCCAATCCCGTGTAGTAAAATCCTGCGGCGGCGAGAGCCGTGGGATTTATTATATGCAAATTCCATCTCCGAAAGCTGTCTAATCGAACTTGATCAAATCGATATTTTTCGTGTATTGTTAGTACCGACATATTATTATTATTATTATTTTTTTTTTGTAGATATTTTCTTTTGATGTAATTTTATTCCGAAAATTCGTTAATTTTAGTGCATTAACCTTTCCCTGTGGTTAATTAAATTATATATATTTAAATATATTTTTTTTCAATTCTTTCAAATGTTGTTATTTTGTTAATATTGGTTACGAAGTCGTTTTTATTACTTGTTATAAAATTTTTGTCCTTGATCCCCTTATTTATTATTTAAAATTCAACCGGTACTTTACCGTTTTTTTTTTCTTTTATTTTACTGGCACAATGTCATGAGGCTGTTTGCGGGATTCCGATTTTTCCGTGTGTTTTCTTTCGTCGCTACCTTTAAGAAAAAATATCGTTTCACTAACTTGAATAATCGATTTTATAATTGATACGTAAATTTGTTGAGACGTGGTGTTACTTTGTATGTTCACTATCGTAGTTTATTGTTGAATTATCATCCGTGTTTAAAGGAAAAGTTATTAAATTCCTTTCTTACGACCTTTGCTGTGAGTACGGTGGTCATCCCCTTGATTTCTTTTCCGGGGCAATCGGTATCGTAGTTTCTACTATTTCGCGAATCAGTCCACTCATCGGTACGGGGTCAGACTGACAAGGTTCGGCCCAAAATAAGGGGTGGTCATAAACAGAGATATTCTCAAAAAACCCTCGGCTTCTGTTTGAACGTCTGTCGATGATTGTAGATAGCGGCAATTTGCTTGTCGAAAAGCGTGTTGTTGCGACGGGATGTCGTGAGCTCGCCAATTGCTCAAGTGAGGTTACAAAAGTAGCATTTTACTGTGTCATTTATTTTTGTGTAGAAAAACCCTGCTTTTGCCATTTCTACCGCTCTTATAGGTATACTCGCTGGCCAGGTAACGAAAGAGTGTATGCGAGTCATGAAATTCTCGTACAGTGGGTATATGGGATTCATCACCGGAGCGATCGTTAATGGGCCTTGGGGCGCCGCTGTTTCGGTGATGGGGACGGGCGGTTGACCCGCTGAGGCGCTGGGTAGCCTAAAAGGGGGCTCGGTGAGAGGTACGTTACCACACGGGAGTCCTCTGATGAATCTACAATCACTCGAGCATTTTCGATGCACATTTTTGGGATCGTCGTTAGCTCTCCAGTTTCCAATTATTCTTTGACAGCAAAAGCATTTAGTTAAATCCCCTGTACCGAGATAAATAAATCCTGCTGCGGCTAATTTACCCGGATCGGGATTAGCGACACGCCAATTTACAAACCTTTCAAGTCGTATCTGCTCGAAACAATAAGTGAAGTTACAACCTCTTATTGCCATGATTTAGCTTCCGAAATATTTTATTATTATTATTTTTTTTTATATAATTAATGTAATTAACAATTTAAATGATTGATTGTTTATGTTGTTTTTTTTTCTCTCTTTTTTTTTTACTGTGACTCAGGATAGGCGTGCATGTGCAAGTATTTAACTTATTATTATTAGTCCCTTTGTTTTATTTATGTTGTGCTTGGAATTATTCTATGGCAATCTTTGATTTTTTTAGTCGATTAGTGTGCACTACCAATTCCTTTCTCGGAAGTTTTATTCATACGTTACCCTTCGTTAATATTGCCGTGACTTCGTGTGGTCCCGTGTAGTGATCGCCGAGTTTCCCTGGTTTGGGTCCTTTAAGCAAAAATACCGGTTCACCGACTTTAAGCGTGATGGGATTTATTTTTTTATCCTGATATTCTTTAGATTTTTCTTTTGAGTCTATCACATTTTTCCGTCCCATTCCTTGAATTTCGTGGATTTGCGTTACTAGTTCCGTTAAATAATCATCGTAAGTCGCGAGTTTCTCCATTTCCGACGGGGGCATACTGGAGGGAGTTCGCGCTCTTTTTCCGAATACCATTTCGTACGGCGTGTGTTTTGTTCCTTCGTGAACGTTCGTATTGTAATTAAAGATGGCCATTTCTACCCATTCATCCCAATTCTTTTGTTTTGTGGTAAATTGTTTCAAGTATTCACCGAGGGCATGATGGGATCTTTCCAACGATCCATTGGATTGTGGGTGGAACGCGGTAGTTCTAACCTTTCGAATTTTAAATAATTTTGCGATTTGTTTTAGGAAATTGCTCAAAAAATTACTGCCTTGATCGGTAAGTACTGCTTTCGGTGACCCGAAATAGCAAATAAATCTTTTAACAAAGGCTTCGGCTATAGTCACAGCCCTTGCGTTGGGTAGTGGTATTGCCACGGAATATTTAGTTAATTGGTCTTGTATGGTTAGGATGTATTCATTATCGAGATCTGTCTTGGGAAGCGGACCTACTATATTCATTGCAATTTTATCAAAGGCTATCGCCGGTGTGTCGGTGATAATCATTGGCATTTTAGTTTTTGTTCGGACTAATTTTTTTAATTGGCAATGCAAACAACGTTGAATAAATAGTTGAATTTCTTCCTTTAAATTCTTCCAATAGTAATCGTGGCGAATTCTGTTGTAGGTTTTGCCAACTCCTCTGTGTCCGCCGACAGCTGAAGAATGCATTTCTTCAATAATTTTGTAACGATCTTCCGGGGGCGGTTCTCTGATTAGTCCCTGGCAAATAATAATTTTTACGTCACTATGAGCGAAAATTAAACGAAGCTGTGTTACTATGTCCTCCCACGGAACGTTTAAGATGTGACTTGTCTTGGCTATACTGACTATTTGGAGGGACAATTTTTCAATTAAATGTCGGGCGCTCTTAAAAACTTCCACGATATTTCCGAGTATTAGGCTGGGTCCTTCTCCCGATTTATCGGTGATTGGAAGTGCCAAATTAAATCTGCCATGTTTTTTGGAAATGGATTGCGCTTTATTCAGCGTTAAATTATTTAACTTGGGTAAACAATCTCCATCTTTTAGCATTACAGCTCCGGAATCTACGGGTTCCCCCTCAGTTGAGACAAAGAATACCAAATTGTCTCTTCTTGTATAAAGTAGGTCACGGGGTAGCTTAACGTTGTTGGCTACTACTCTTCCGGTCGTAGGTGCACGTGTCCCCGGGGAAGGCAATAAATTAGCCTCTGAGGTGTCAGAAAGATTGTCTTCGTCGCCCTATGCGTCGGACTCACGATCTTCGAGGGGTCTCGTTTTATGTCTTTTCTTTCTCCTTGATATGCTATCTTCATCGTCGTCGAGTTCGGTCTCGTCGCTGGGCACCTGATTGTCATGCAGAGTTTCCTTCTCCTCGCCTTCATTATTGATTCCATCTTGGAGCGATCGTCTGTCATCTTCGGTATTCGTCACGGAGCCTCTCTGGGTGACTTTTACGATGTCCTCCGGTCCCTTTTTTAATTCTCCATTTCTACGCGGGTCTACCGCGTTTTTTATGCTCGTGGTCGTCAGGGCTTCCTCCGGGCTCTCTCGGGTTGTAGCAGTTACTGGGTCTGTTTTCGCTGGCGGTTCGTTAGGGTCGAGGGCCTCTAATTCCCAGTTACATTCTTCTGTTTCCGTGTAAGGATGTATGGGTTCGATCTCGTCGTCGGTGTGTGTAATGTCATCGTCCGACTCTTCTTCCAATAATCGTGAAATTTCTGCGTCCGTTAACTTCCGTCTGAATTTAGTTCTGTTGTCATTTATTGGATTAATTCGTATTGTGAAAACTTCGTTGGGTGTAATTGATTTTTCTACTGGGTTTCTTGACAATGCGTCGGCGTTGACATTAGTTTTCCCGGCTTTGTATAGTATCTCATATTCGTACTCGGCTAGTTTTAGTCTCCAGCGTAAGATTTTCGGATTGCCGTCGGTGGCTTTTCTGAACCACGTAAGCGGTTTATGATCCGTCACCACGGTAAAACGTCGTCCATATAAATACGGGCGGAAATGCAGTATCGAATATACAATCGCTAACGCTTCCTTTTCGTACGTGTCGTATCGCTCTTCGACTTGACTTAGAGCTCGCGAGGCGTAGGCACATGGGTGGTCGTGGTTAATTTCTCCCTGAGATAGGATGCTGCCGATAGCGTAGCCTGAGGCGTCCGTTGTGAGAATAAAAGGTTTGGAAAAATCCGGGTATTGTAATACAGGAGCGGAACATAGTTTTTCTTTTAGTATTTCAAATGATTCTTGTTGTTCGGTTCCCCACTCGAAAGCATTTTCTTTTCGTAATAAACCTGTGAGAGGCTTAGTGATTTTCGCGTATCCCTCAATAAATCGTCTGTAATATCCCGTTAATCCTAAAAATTGACGGATGTTTTTAATGTTTTTTAGTACGGGATAATTACGTACTGCTTCTAATTTTTTTGGATCAGGTCGTACTCCGTTATTCCCAATTATGTGGCCCAAATATGCAATTTCTTTTTTCAAAAATTCGCACTTGTCGGGTTGTAATTTAAAATTGGCGGCCTGTAGGCGTTTCATTAATTCGCGATATATTTTTCCGTGTTCTTCTAAACTGTTGGCGTATATAACTATATCGTCTAAATAGACGAACACGCCCTGTCCAAGGAGTCCGCTTAGTGTGAGATCCATTGCTCGTTGAAAGGTGGGAGGGGCGTTCCGTAGCCCAAAAGGCATTCTCACGAACTCGTAGTGGCCTCGCGGTGTCGTGAAGGCGGTCTTATGTCTATCTTCCGGGGCTACCTCTATTTGATGAAAACCCGAAGCTAGATCAAATACGGAGAAATATTGCGCTCCACCGAGTTGATCCAATATGTCATTAATATTGGGAATTGGGTATGCATCGGCTATAGTTTTTTCGTTCAGAACGCGGTAGTCGAACACAACTCTCCATTTTTTATTACCTTGCGAGTCGGCTTTCTTAGGCACGACCCACACCGGGCAGTTGTACGGCGAAGTGGACGGTATTATTATTCCTTTGCTGAGCATGTCTTCTATTTGTTTACCTATCTCTTCTTTAGTGCACTCGGGCCAACGATAACCTCTAGTATTGATGGGAAGATCATCCGTCGTTGGGATGCAATGTCGCAATATCGTTGTACAAGTTAATAAATCTCCCGGAATTTGATACAAATGTGCACTTTCTTCCAATAGCGTTTCTATACTGTCTTTTTCTTCTTCGTTCAACTCCGTGAGTCTCAATAATTTTTTTATTTGCTCCAAGCGATTATTAGATATTTCTTTTGTTACTACATAACACGGGAATTCGTTAAGAGGAGATTGAATTTCTCTATATAAGTTATGACTGCTTAACCTTTGTACTAAAGCAACGTCCATAATTTCGTAATGTATGGTCGAGTGTTTATTGACTTCAATTTGATTTTTCGTTTTAATTTTAGCCCGTTCTTTACTCGTGGGTAATAGCGCAGTGGCAAGCGGCGAACCCTCCGATGACTTGCCAGGCGTATTTTCATTGTCTCGAGATCTCGAAGTGGCGTTTACGTCACTTATTAATGCAGTTAGTTTGCGATCCCTTCTTTCTATACATTTTTCGAGGTCAATTTCTTCATTTATTTTTGCTTTAAAATCTAATGTTTCTTCCGATTTATTTTCTGCGTTTTCCTGGATTTTATCTATTTCGAAGGTATTTTCCCGAGTCATTATTTCATTATGCTCCAATTTTTTAATATCGGTCCTAGCTTCGGCCCCTTCAGCGAGCGAGTTGACCCTCATAAATTCTGGGTAGGCCACCAGCGTATCTTCGGCGGTGACTGGCGGCGTCGCCTGCACCCGTGCCTCCGAAAGGTCCGAGTGACACCCTTTTCTCATTGTCTCTGTTTCGTCGGTTTTTTTATTTTTCACTCCTGACCTACAGCCTTCAATTTCTATCATATTTATTTCCGTGGTTTTCTGGGAGTATTCTTCCGGTTTTTTCGTATAAATTTTATTCAATTGATTTTGATCTTCGCGAACTTCCGGTTTAATTTCCGTGAATAATTCCTTATTTGCCAATGGCTTTGTATCGTTAATTCGATTATTACATTGATTATTCATTATTTCGTTCTTACTAATTTCATTCCTGGGTTTTCTTTCCTTTTCTAATAATTTTTCACGATCTGGGATTTTCATTGAACTGACTTTTTCGACATCCTCGAGGGATTCTGTCCCTACTGTACATGCGAAATTTATGGTATTCTTAATATTTCTTTGAATCGTTCTTGCCCGTTCTCCGGTGTCAGGTATCTCGATTGGTAACTGGCAACCACTATTTTTACTTTCATTTTTACTCGATTCATTTCTAATATCTGGTTTTCCGGATTGACAATTGTTTACTTCATCTTTACTGGGATTGGTTTCCTTGAGCGTTTCTTTTTTTAATTTTATCTCTTTACCCGGTAATTGTTCAAAGACTCGATTTTCTACAAGATCGTGACTATCGACATCCTCGAGGGATTCTGCCCCTACTGTCCATGCGACATCACACAAATTTTCAACTTCAATGGGTCCTGCCCGTTCCTCGGTGTCAGGTTTCCCTATTGCAAGAGAACAAACTTTAATTTCATCATAATTTTCCGTATTTCCACAAATTTTCGAGTCATCTACTTTTATCAGGGGCTGTGAAGGATAAAAATCAAAACCTCTTGGTTTTCCACTAGTTTCTGGGTTCTTCGTGTAATTCATTGTCTGGGCTTCATAATATTTATTTCTCTCTGTATCATTTTTCATTTCGCTTTTCTTTTCGTTTACTTGATTCGGGCTAATCTCGGGAGTTTCTTTCCTAGGGACTTGCGATTTCGTTTCTAATTCACTGCGTGTCGTTGTATTTTTTTCTGGGGATACTTCTCTTTTTCGTGGCGATAGTTCTGATGCGGCTCCGCGGCCTTTCTTTGAATTCCGAAAAGTGTCTTCTGAACTTGATCCGGTTTCGTAACTCTTATTTTTACTCAATTTATTTTCGTTGGAATATTCTCGGGATTCTAATTCCATTACAGGCACATGCAATTCAACGGCCCAATTATTACTGTTGGTGATGTAAATATATGCTTTCCCGTTATTGTTTTTAACAAAGCCATCTTGTATTTCTACGCCTTTTACTGTACTCATTGGAGGTAAATAACCTTCCCTCATGGACAATTTTTTTACTCTTACGTAACACAACTTGGTAGATTTAGCAGGAACGACCATGGTTTCGGGTGTCGCGAATGGTATTATTACGCTTTGCATTTCTAATTGTCGATTTTCATAATCAATTTTTACTCTATTTCCATCTAAATAATCGGATCCTAAAATTCCTTCTTCTTTTATCGGAAAATCATAACCGACAACATGGAAGGTAGCATAGCGTCCGTATATTTGAATCGTGACGCAACCGTGCGTATAGATGGAATTTTTTGTGATTCCCTTTAATTGGAGTATCTCTCCCTGATCTATCGGGGTACTGGAGTCTAAGAATTGTTCCTTAATAATATTTGGTCCGGCTCCGGTGTCGATCATGAGCAAAACGGGTCGTGTTAATTCGGGAGCTGTCGTCATTACACTGGGCACGCTGCCCTCGTTGTTCAAGTGGATATTAAATATTCGAATTACTCGTACGCTCGACTCGCTCTGCTGGCTGCGATACGGTGGATCGAGCGCTCGACCTGCGTAGTCTCCCTCACCGCGCTCTTGCTCGGGGGACCATTCTCGTTTCCCTGGTTGCCATATCTCGGTCCGTTGTTCGGACGAACGGGACAATCGCGAATAAAGTGCCCAAGTTGCTTGCAATAATGATACGGCTCCGAAGGATCTGCGGCGTTATTGGGTCGTTCCATATATTGACGATTATTACCAGCATTATTGGTCAATGGTTGCGAGTGATTATTACGAAATGAGCAAATATGAGCTCCGTGGCCTTCTTTTTTGCAAATTTGACATCTTACTTCGTTCGGACTCGGGTATCTCAGATTTTGCGGGACTTGTACTTGCGACGGATGCACAGGTCTGAAGGACGAAGAGGGCAATCGCGAACATTTATCGGCTGTATGGCCGTTATTTTTGCACAACTGACAAGATGTGGTTTTTTCATCTTCTCTTTTTCCCGGGGGAAAAATTTTATACCATCGATCGGCGGTGTGCCCACGTTTGTTACATACCTGGCAAATTGTTAATGCTGGGGCTTCAGTGATGGGCTTGCTGTTGTTTAAAGGAGGAAAAATTTTAAAACATTTGTCGGCTGAATGGCCGGTCTTCGTGCACACCTGGCATACGGGTGGGTTCTTTATCTCTTTTCCGTACGATTGGTCGCGTGCTACCTGCGTTTGGGCCGTCTCTTTCCTCACGCACTCCTTGGCGACGTGACCCCTCTTCTCACACAACTGGCACGTCGGCTCTTCGCTCACTACTACATGCACGCCGCGCCGCCCCTCGGTTTTACTAGCCTGGGCCTTAGGTGTCTCCGGCATAGCGCCTCTCAAGATTGCCTGTGGGACTAAATTTTTCTCGATCTGCACCGCCTGCCTAATTAAGTAGTCGAAATCATTGTTCGGAGCTAAACGTTGTTCGATTTCAGGTTTTAATCCGTGTAGAAAACAAGTAGGCAGACTTTTCCTGGTGTTTTCAATAAATGCTGCTGTCAGCGGGTGATTAATATTTCCTTCATAATTTTCGAGTATTGCCTTTCCCAGATCTCTTATGCGATTCGCGTAGGTTATTACTGATTCTTTGTCGAGTTGATATATTGATCCTAATTCCCCTTGAAGTTGATAAATATTACGTTTAGGTGCGTAGATTTTGTGACGTATTTTTCATGAGCGGAAGCGCGAACGCCATAATCAAAAAACCAAAAAAACCGAAACGTCACCTTCGGTCGTCCGCCCTCGCTTGTGCATCCGCAAACCCGGTGGCGCCAGTCAATTTTTGTTTCACCGGAATTAACAAACCGGTATGTCCGAGGAATCGAGGTGCGCAGACTCGATTCCAAACAAAAATAGAAATAAATCGAAAGTCTGGAGCAAAACTAACGATCGAGAACAATCCTTAACGAAACCGGTAACTTAGTTAATTTTTGTGGACGCGTAAAATTAACAAACGCAACTGGATGCACTCGCGAGAGCGAACGGTTGCGGAATTGCACGGCCGCTCAGGCTGCTAGGTTGTGGTAGAGAGGGTCGAGGTAATGGCCCAATAAATAGCCTAATGCGAAAACATAACTAAACGCGAACTCTAATCATCGAGTGAAATTCCGTAAACCGGATAAATAATAATCCTCGATTATTATTATCGCGGCGAAAACTCACGGAAAACGCGAAAAATCGTGATCGGGGTCGCGAGGATCGAACACCTGGCGAGAACGGCGATCGAAAATAATTCGATCGCCGAAGAAAAACAATCGGGAACGACTCACCAGCTGACCCTGGACGGCGACGGCGACACGAACGATATCCCAGGGCGGAGCGGCGGGTGCACGGAACGCGGCGCACGGCTGCGCCGCACGGCATCACTGCGCGCGAACACTGCTCGTTCGAGATAGGGCTCGAACGAAAAAAAATCACTCACTAGTTTTTCGAATTTTCGAATTTCTCGAATTTTTCGAAATGCGGGAACTGCATCCTCACGATGCACGGAACACGATGCACCGAACTGCATTTTGTTTGCCGTAGAGACGGCGCGAGAACACAACGATTTCTCTTGCGAAATCGAGCACGAGATCGCGAACGCAAAATCACACACGAGAACGGGCGTACGGGCGATCGCGTGGCCCGAGTACCGTACGCGAGCGAGCGAGACAGACAGAAAAACTGTCAACACGGGAGCGCGCGTTAATACCGCGAGACACCTCGGCGATGGCCCGCGATCGACTGCCTAATATACGTGATCGCCTTGACCGCGCAATTATCATTATTTCCAGATTCCCTTGCCCGGGAGCTACTGCCCTCACTCTTATCGCCGAATAATCGTACGAGAGCGCATTTCTGCCGGTAACTCGTGACGTATCCGCGCGAGCGCTTCCCTCAACGCTTAGCGCGAGAGCGGGCGATTACGCTACTCTCAACGAAGGGCACGAGGGCTACTCCGCCCTCTGCCCAAACACAAAACTACCCGCTCTCCAGCGCAGTGCATTTTTCGCCTCTCAGGGCGCCGGATTTACACCGGACTCTCGCTGCACCGCGCGAACAGTCGTCGGTACGCTCTTCTCTGCTGGGATGCTCGGTTCGTTGAGCTCTCGTCCCCGCAACAGAGTCGAGCGACCGACCCGCAACTCCAACATATCGCGAAACTGACGGGATCGACAAACGAAGGGAACGTGGCGATACGAGGAGCGACAGCCACGGAACTTAACAATACGATAAAAATGCTCGAAATCACCGGTACTTAAATCTTGTGACCGTGATTCTGAAAAATCACGTCACAATTTCTTTAAGAAATTGTTCCAACTCAGAAATGGTATCAACATTTTTCTCTTGTATTGTTCTGCGGGGTTCTCCGATTATTTTTATCCGCACGGCTTTCACGAGATTTACTTCGGCGCCTGGTCCCATCATGGCCAAGGCTTCCCTACATCCCTGAATGAATAAACCGAGTGACATGGTGTGCCCATCATAATTACTGATTACCGCTAAGGCATCCCTCAGTGAAAGGGTTTGATTGTGTAATCCCATTTTGTAAATGGGATTTTCGGATTCTTCAGTTATGCCTGTTTTTGGTTTTGTCCCTGGTTCCACGTTTGTGTTTTTATCTGTGTTCTCGTTAGGATGATCTTTAGAACACCCGGGAGCGGGTTCCTTATTTCGGAAAAAATGCGATAGACTTTCTAATAAATTCCTTGGTACGATTTTCGGTCTTTTCAATATCGATTTTACCGCGCGGTTTTGGTTTGTCGTATTCTTCGGGGTGTCGGAAAGAGCAGTTTTATATTCGGTAGCTTTGAGAGGCGTTGAAGTGCTTAAAGGTGTCCCAAATAATCCCGGTGAGGTGTTCGGGAGTGCGTGATTTCCGGTTGATGGGCCCGCGCGACCGGGGGGATTTTTACCTGCCTCGGCGCGTGCCACTTGTAATGACTCGAGGGGGACTTCTGAGCGGTCGGGGACCGAGGGCGGTCTATCTGTTGTCTCACCTTCGTTACTACGATCGCTGGATATAAGTAAATATTGGTTGGTCCCGTGAATGGGGTCTGGAATATATCCTACTAAGGCCCAATTATTTCCAGGGGATTTATCTTCTGTGTTCGAGGATATTTGTCCGCTAATTCTAATGTGTTCTTGCGTCTGTGTTATTTCGGAAATCTCTTCGGGTAATCCGAACAATACTTGTGTTTTAATTAAATCTTCACTATCAACTGATTTTGTGTCGTCACTCTCGTCTACTGATTTCGTATTTTCCCCGTCGTCGGTTTCGATTCTATAAGTTCTCACACCGTCTTCAGTTATTTCCGCAGATTGTAAATTTTTGTCCGATTCGAAACTAATTCTCACTGTTTTTCCTCCTGTGTGTTCGGGGATTTGTACGTCTTCCGTAACTGTCTCTGTTCATTCGTCCGATTCTGACTCAGAGGTTTTCTCCGAGTCAGTGATTCCTGGAAAGTCGGGGCCGGTTTCTTCGAATGGACTTTTACCTGCTGTCTCGGGGATTTCGTGGGTTTCGGTCACTGTGTTAAGGGTATTAGTATTGTCTCCTGTTGTACGTCGACTTCGTTCGCAGGGATATGTACTCAATATTTTATCGTCTAACGGAAGGTTTTTAGAACGAGTCCCGTGCATTTATAATTTTTTTTATGAGCGAGTTCTATGGATGTAATTATATTTGATTTTTTTGTATGTTTTTGCTCTCTTCTTGTTGACCTTTGTTTTAATCTGACATGAATGTGCGCACCACTGAATTATTATTCGAAATATGTTTTGTACCCAGTCGCACAACATTTATAGGTGGAGAAGATTTTATCTCTTGTTGTTTTTAATCTGTTATCGGAGAAATCGGACTTGCAGGAGAGCAGTAAATCTCGGTGTAAGTCGTGTCAATGTTATCTTGGAGAAATTCACTATGAGTTTTCCACAGTCTGGGGTCTGAAGCCCATATGGAGGATATAACTGGTGGTGTTGGTGTGGGGATGTCAATTGGAGTCAATTTGTATTCTTTACAAAAATAATCTTCGATTCGTTTTACTTTGCGTTCTCCGGAATGAATCAACTGTAGTTTTGTTACTTGATATTTTTTCCGACCACGACGTTTCCTTGCCATATACGGAAAAAGGGGGTCGTGGTAGGACACTAAGAGTGAAACCTCTGTAATCACCTGCCTTAGCTTTAGATTCGATTTCGTTGTTCTATTTCTCAAAAAAAAAAATTCCGTTGAAGGTTTCCGTTTTACTTACTAAACAACGAGATTTGTTCAATAATTATTCAAAGGATTGTAAAAGGTCGTGGGATACGTGTCTGAGTAAGAGGAGCCAGTAAGTTCTATTGGTGAGAGAAGTGCCTTAAGTCCGTCGGGTCTGGGGCGTCGATCTGGCCAGGTAGAATAATTTTACTTTCTATTCGTTTTTGAGCTTGATATTTTCCTGAGGGATCTTCTCAATTGAGGTTTTGATACCGAGTTCTTTTTCCGGTTGATTTTTTTCAAAGAAAGTTTTTTCAAAAATTGTTCTTTTATAATTATATTAATAAGTTCTTGAGTGACGGCTTCTAATTCAACAATACGCATGCGAAGCTCTATTAGTTTTTCTAAAGTGTTCATGTAATAAATTGAGTAATTGTTACAAAATTTCCAAGTCAAATTATTGTAAATCGCAAAAATGGTTCAGGCTTGTCAAATTATTTAAAGAAGCACTCTTAAGATCCCGGACGAGCCCCCAAAAATTTGTTACGTCAAAAGTGTCGTGGATTTTACTCGAGCGACAATTTTACACGTATTAGTGCGGTTCAGCGTGATTTACCCGTGCTCTGGTCAAGAAGGAAGGCTCCTCCCTATACCACATCTGACGAAGTACACTAAACGCGCAAGCTCTGTTTCGAGTCTAACCTATCGGAAAATTACTCGGGGACGAGCTGCGAATGCTTCTCCAAAGGGAATTTGACTGAGGTCTGAGATGACGATGATGTGATGATGGCTCGAGACAATGCGCGGATGATATTTCACCGATATAATTAAAAATTTCACTTACCCTTTTTGTATTGAACTGGATGCTGATGCTGCAGATGGAAAGGACACGATCGTAAAGAAACGGTGACACTGAATTTAAGAATGCAACCGTCGAATTTTATTCGTAAAACGAGGAAATTAAATAAACCGATTTTTCTCAACAAAGAATGTTAACATGTAATTAATCGTGATGATGTTCACAAATATCGGCACCTCGTGGTGTAACAAAATTCAGAGTTCGGATGTACAAATTTCTCAAAATACGAAGCGTGCGAAATTATAAAATAAAATACAAAATTGGTCGATGCCCGAGAATACAAAACTGTAGAGTCTTATTTAAGTCTATAACTCCTAAGTCCCCGTTTAGGACAAAGGTTCGAATTACGGAAAATGAAAATCTTGGCGAAGAACGGAATGAATCTAAGTCCGCGGTCGGATTAAAATTCGATGATGATTGGAGCTCGAAATTTTCTAAGTCCCTGTTATGATTTTAAATTCGGAGCTGATTTTCTTCTAAGTTCGCGTTACGATTTAAATTCGGAGCTGATTTTCTTCAAAGTCCGCGATATGATTTAAATTCGAAGCTGATTTTTTTCTAAGTCCGCGGTCGGTTTAAATGATTTTTTTCTAAGTCCGCGGTCGATTTAAATGATTTTTCTCTAAGTCCGCGGTCGGGCAGAAATTCGTCGTTAATTCGATTTTAAAGTTTCGGTCTATGCTCGGGCAGAGATTCGGTGTGGGCAGATCTAATTTTCGGGGCGCACTGTCTACTTGTCGATACCCTTTTGTCTTTTTATATGATTGGGTCCCTTGTCTTTTGATTGAGCGATGGTAGGGGTAGTACCCACGTGATCTTCGACTCCCTATCTCATGTTAGAGGAGGACACCGCACTTTTCAGGTCGCGTGTGGCTCCCGTCCCCCGCGCCTGTCCCTTGCCCTGGCTCCACATTTACGACTTCCTCTTTCGTCAATGTCTTCTCGATGTTTCGACCAGGTGTTCACGCTTTTCGTTGGAACGATTTAGTTGCTGCCTTATTTGGACCTCTTCGCTTATAAGTTTAAAAGTTTGCTATAGAATACATTATCTGAGTCCTTGAATTTTTAACAAGATCGCGTTGACCCGGATTTGAATTTACAGACTGTAATTCTCGAATTTGTTGTTGAAAGTTCATCTTCGCTTGTCGTTGCTAATACGCGTTGTAATAAATTTTGTATAAAATTGCAGTTCCATATTCTCGCGGGGCCGTATCTTAACTTTCTTAATTATTCAAGATTATGCGACGTCATCTGTATCTAACTGTGTGAATCCCAATTTTATAAACTGTTAAACCTTCCACCATTTTGTTTATATTAACAAGTATCCTACCGATTGTTATAATTTTCAAAAGTTATTCGTATCTAGGTGTACGGATCCCGATTTTATAAACTATTAATCCTTTTACCATTTTCTTATGTTAACAAATTATCCTACCGAATGTTATAACTTTTAAAAGTTATCCGTAGTTAAATGTATGAATCCCGATTTTATAAACTATAAATCCTTTTACAATTTTCTTATGTTAACAAATTATCCTACCGAATGTTATAACTTTTAAAAGTTATCCGTAGTTAAATGTATGAATCCCGATTTTATAAACTATTAATCCTTTTACCATTTTCTTATGTTAACAAACTATCATGGTGAGTTATATAATTCTTAACAATTGTTCATGGACAATTTAGTCGTTTTTGCCTCTTTATCTTACGGGGCTCCGTCTTTTGAATTCCAAAGGTTCCTTGAGACATTGATTATTTCGTCTTGTTGCATTCTCTTATTCTTTAATCTGTGCATTTACAGGGGTCTTCAAGAAAAGCGGAAGAATAGTTTTAGTTATCTGGCCAGACTATAACTCCATTACGCACAAATCATGATTTCCGAGACGAAAAATGAAACGACGATTTTGGTGGAACGTAGGGCATTCACCCGGTGTTCTCATAATCTTCTAGCTATCAGGGTTAAGTAGATTTCTTTTATTTCCCTTTTGTGTAACCACAGGCGGGTTCGGCTGCCACGAGTGATCGAGGATCGTTAAGAGGCGTGGTAACGCAAGGCCAGCGGCTGACGGTCGATAACCGACCCGCCCAGTTGCCTCTAGTTTCGTCTATCGCCGCTCGCTCGAGTGGCGTAGGTGACTTTTTCTAGAGAGCTTAGTGTTTTGAAAAATCGGGCCCTGTTGTACCATCATCCGCACTCTTTTACTTCGACTGGCCCAGCGCTATCTGTTAACAGATATTGTAGTTTTCAGGGCCTGCATGGACCGTTGCTCGTATAATTGCTTACCGAATGCCCTCCTTTCGCCAGAAGTCTCGAAACCCATGACTGAACTAAGAGTTCGTTTGTGCGAATAGCGCGAAGTTACGGCCTGACGTAACATCTCCGACGCCCCCGCGATCGCTCGCACGCACCCTTTTCCCGGGGATTGTTCCGCCCCGGTACGCTTACCAAAACGGCGCCGATCGTCCGCCCTTGAGACCGACCGCTCGCGAGCCGAGGGCACTCTCACCGCGATCTCGAGAATAATATGACGCGCACTATACGGGTCCTACCGCGATTATTCCCGCACACGACGGATACCCCACGGTCGTCGGGCGGTCGCGAAAAACCAACACCCGCGCACCCGGAGACTGTCACTAAAACCACGAGGAAACCTCCGAGAGGGACCCTACCTCCAAATTCCTCGTTCCGCAATCCAAAAGTCCCGGAAAAGCGTTGGCCTCTGTCCCCGCGACGTCGACGCCAACCTCGCGTTACACCGGCCGGACGAACAAAAACGAGTCTCGACGCGCTCGTCTTCCCGTCCCCTCCCCTCGTTACCCAAAATTCCTTAAATTCGCGTGAACTACCGGTCGCGTAGCGCGACACGCGGGACGACGACGCTGTTGACGCGCGGCGGGGGGGGGGGGCGGTTTCGCGCGCGAAACTCGAACCGGCAACGCGAGGCGGCGGCGCCGCGGACCCTATTTTCCTACAAAAGATCCAATAAAGAGGAATAAGGCGCTCGTTCGCAATCGCCGGAGATCCCTGGAAAACACGAGAGGCCCTCGAATAATTCGACGACGCATCGATTGATGAATTTCACGCAAAGCGCCAAGCAGCACGCGGCCGAGCAGCAGTAGCCCGCCGCGGTGGGGGAAACGACGACGGCGGCGAGGCGCGAAGTCTCGCGCGACAGCAGCTGATCGGCGGCTGTTCGCAGGCGGTCGTAGGGCTCCCCGCTCTCTGTCTCCCTCCCAGCAGTGACTCGTCGCTGGCTCTTCGCGGGCGGCAGGGTCGCTCCGTCCTTCTCTCTCGCGTAGCAACGGCGGAACCCAGGAATTATCTACTCCCGGGGAATCGGTGACCGTAGCCGACGGCGCTATCCCTCTCGTCGCAGTGCATCTCGTCAGCGTCGGGTGCATTAAAAAAAACAATTAAAAAAAAACAGTCAGATCAGTGAGTCTTTTCGTTCGGTGAGAGTGCCCCGGGGAGGATTGTTCGCCGGGTGGCCCGCGAGGTCGGCAATCGACGCAAAGAAGGCCGTACTACGGTGCCCTTTTTGTAACGCCCTCAAAAAGCGCGTTACAATATATTTCTTTGTTCAATATTTTATTTTGTGGGACGGACGTCTTTTGAATTCCAAAGTTTATCTTGAATTGTTGATTACTTTAGTTCGTTTCCCTTAATTTCTCCCAAGATTTATATAACGTTGTTATATTGTTTAAACGTCAAAACTGTATTTTATAGTTAATTAATTCCTTCACCTTTCTATGTTAATAAAGTATCCTTGCGAATTCTACAATTCTTAGGCTTATTTTGTTGTTTCATACATTTTCTTGTATGTTTCGGTAATATATTTATATATTTCTCGGTTTAATATTTTATTTTGTGGGACGCACGTCTTTTGAATTCCAAAGTTTATCTTGAATTGTTGATTACTTTAGTTCGTTTCCCTTAATTGTTCATTATTTATTGTTTTCATTTATATTTTCGAGAAAGGCGGGAAAAATACTATAATTCACTCATCAAATTATTATTTGTTAGAATTGAACTCGTAGTCCTTTTGATGCGAGAAAGACAGAGTGTCGGCTTCGGTGGGACGGAGAGCGTCTTCGCGGTGCCCCAGCATCTTTGTACTCTCAAGATCTAGTAGATTTCTGTTATTTTTACTGACACCTGGTGGTTTTCGGCTGTAACGGGCGATCGAGCATCGATCGGAGGCGAGGTGTCGCGCGGGGCTTGGACTGACGGTCGATAACCGTTGCGCTCGCTTGACACTAGTTTTGTCTATCGCCGCTCACTCGAGTGGCGTCAGCGACATTTCTAGAAAGGCCTGAGATTTGGGAAATCGGGCACTGTTGTACCATCTTCCGCACTCTTTTACCTCATCTGACCCACCGGTATCTGTGTCTAGATATAGTAACTGCGGGATCTACCAAGATCGTTTCCTCCGTCTCCAATAGTCGGGTAATTTTCTCTGCTTAAGATTTCAACAGGTCTACAGTCAAATTATTGACTCGATCGGTCAAAATAAAATGAAGTTACGGCCTAACGTAACACCTCCCCCCCTTAAAACGATTATTAGGGTGAAAAACTAATAATCGAACGTGCGCCTATGGGCGGGGTGGGGTGTTTCCGCCTTTCTGGAATTTATTCATTCTAATCAATGTTCTTTCGCTGACAATATTACAAATAGGGATTTTTGATTGGTTTGAACTACCCTTTCCTTATCTCTCCCCCCTTTTTGCTTCCTCATAGAGGAAGCTTTGTTTTCATGAAAATTTTTTTTTTCGAGATTTTCATGCCAGTATGCTTAGAATCACCTAAAATGTCGAGAAAAGTGGTTTAGAAAAAATGTCCGTATGTATGTGTGTGCGTGCGTGCGTGCGTGCGTGCGTGCGTGCGTGCGTGCGTGCGTGCGTGCGTGCGTGCGTGCGTGCGTGCGTGCGTGCGTGCGTGCGTGCGTGCGTGCGTGCGTGCGTGCGTGCGTGCGTGCGTGCGTGCGTGCGTGCGTGCGTGCGTGCGTGCGTGCGTGCGTGCGTGCGTGCGTGCGTGCGTGCGTGCGTGCGTGCGTGCGTGCGTGCGTGCGTGCGTGCGTGCGTGCGTGCGTGCGTGCGTGCGTGCGTGCGTGCGTGCGTGCGTGCGTGCGTGCGTGCGTGCGTGCGTGCGTGCGTGCGTGCGTGCGTGCGTGCGTGCGTGCGTGCGTGCGTGCGTGCGTGCGTGCGTGCGTGCGTGCGTGCGTGCGTGCGTGCGTGCGTGCGTGCGTGCGTGCGTGCGTGCGTGCGTGCGTGCGTGCGTGCGTGCGTGCGTGCGTGCGTGCGTGCGTGCGTGCGTGCGTGCGTGCGTGCGTGCGTGCGTGCGTGCGTGCGTGCGTGCGTGCGTGCGTGCGTGCGTGCGTGCGTGCGTGCGTGCGTGCGTGCGTGCGTGCGTGCGTGCGTGCGTGCGTGCGTGCGTGCGTGCGTGCGTGCGTGCGTGCGTGCGTGCGTGCGTGCGTGCGTGCGTGCGTGCGTGCGTGCGTGCGTGCGTGCGTGCGTGCGTGCGTGCGTGCGTGCGTGCGTGCGTGCGTGCGTGCGTGCGTGCGTGCGTGCGTGCGTGCGTGCGTGCGTGCGTGCGTGCGTGCGTGCGTGCTGGGCCTCGAAAATTCAATCGCCTCTCACTCAGAAACCGTTCGAGCGATCTGGCTCAAATTTGGCACGCAAGTAGAGTAGTTGCCCCTCTTCCAATGGCGAGATTTTTGATAACATATATACAGTCATTAAGATTTTATGTAGTTTTTAATGTGTTGAAAAAAGGGCGTGGTCGCTCTAACTTTCGTAAAAGTTCGACGATTTGGCTAAATAGTTCTTCATAATGGAAGATACGTTCAATGTTGTATGGTATTGAATTTCGACGAAATCGGTAAAGCGGTTCGGATTTTACTGAATTTTGAATTTTACGAAAAAGATAAATTTTGCTCTAAATCACGTCGAATCTTAACAAAGGAACCGAAATGTTCCACAGTCGAAAAACAACATACAGCCCTGCTACGTACGAAATTTGGTGCGAAATTTGGTGATGATCGGTAAAGTCGTTCGGATTTTACACCATTTTGAATTTTGAATTTTTCAAAAAATTTAGATTTTCGCGATAACTACCGCAAAAGTTAAGAAACTAGGACAAAACTTAGTATCTAATGAAAATGAGATGTAACGATATTTGTGACGGAGTTTTCTTTTGTTCAAATAAAAAAAGTTGCAAAGTAGAACTTTGCACATTGCTTCCACATTAATTTTCGTTTTTCACAAAGCTTCCTCTATGAGGAAGCCAAAATGTTAAATAAACAAGCTTCTTCATAGAGGTGGCTTTGTGAAAAACGAAAATTAATGAGGAAGCAATGTGCAAAGTTCTACTTTGCAACTTTTTTTCAGGTTTTCATTTCTTTTGTTAAAGGGTGATTCTTTTTTATGATTTCTTTGGAATTCATAAACGGTATTTCCCTAGATATATATATATATGTATATATATATTGTGACGGGATTTTTCGCCCCGCCACCTCCGCAGAGTGTGAACGGCGAGGAGCGCCGGATATACGGCGCTTTGGGTCGGTGCTCGTCGCTCCGGGATTCGGTGTCCGGCCGGAAGCTGTGGTTATCTGGGCTACGTGTTTTCGGCTCTCTAGGCTAACTAGCGACACTTCAAATTATTAATTTTTATTTTTCGAAAACCCCTTTTTATCGTATAAATAGAGTAAGTTTGCGTTCGAAATTGCGTTCGTGCGACCATTTGCGCCCCCTGTTACCACCGAAATCTCGCCCCAACGGACCAACAACAACGAGGATCGCCCCGCTCGCCAACCGCTGCCGCCGTCCGCGCGTCCATCGCTCGCGCGTGTCCACTACCGCCGCTCTCTATTCGGCTATCTAGTTCCCTACCACAGGGTCGACGATCTATTATCCTTTTTTTTTGAGCCTTTTGTTATATTTTATTTTTGAATTTTGATCCGTCCTCCGATTTTGGGCTTTGGGCTCTGTTTTTACGGAGCCGCAGGCGAGCACCGAACATCGGTGTCCGCGGACCTGGATGCCAGGGGAGGGCGTGGAGAAACGACCGAAATATTACCGTGTCACCCGCCTCCTCACGACTTCCCAGCCTGGCGCTGGACCCTCCCAGACGGAATACGGATTGTCGCGGACCGGCCACCCCGGCGCCCCAATGAGAAAGGGGCCAGGAACCACGGAGTTTGGGTTCAATTGCGGCGTTGCACTCCGTAGTTGTGGGGCCAAAACCGTCGACGCATCGGAGGCCTCGATTTCCGACGTGAGGGCCCCCGCACTCTCTCGTCGTGGCCACTGGTTCCGGGGTCCGTATTCCCGCGATCTCAGCTGCGGCTCGAGATCGGAAAGAAAAAGCCTAGGGCGGAGTGGACATCCCGCACGAGAAACACGCGAGCCCCGGTCGAGAACAACGTGACCGGGGTGCATTGGTGGCGCGATCCATTTCGAATCGCGCGCCACCGTGCGCGCGGTGTTGCGCCGGCGCGGCCGCGGAAGCCGCCCAGAGGAGCGACGCACCAATCACACGCGGACGCGCGAGGTAGCCGGCGAGTGAGCGGGGTGGGGAGAAACGATCGAGGCGCGGCGGACCAGCTCGAGCGTCCTTCTCCACTGGACATCCGAAGGGAACGGACGACGACATCGACCCGACGATCGAGAGACGCCGCACCCACGGACATCGAGAACCTCAGAGATTTCGGTGAGCCTGGCCCTTTTATTATATCCCGTGACGACGAGAGTCGCTCGGCCGTACGTGCTGGCCGTCCACGTAAGTTTTTTTGAGTGTTTTGCGAATTTTTGAGTCTAATGAACGTGGACGGCGGACCGTGCGGCCACCCGGCGTCGTGCCGGGCGCGAGCGGCGCTCGTCCGACCGTTGGTCGACGCCATTTCGCTTCATTACTGTCGCGTTCGATTTTGCGGCTAAGTGCGCGATCCCGGTGAGTATCGGTGGCCCACGCGAGGTGTTCCATGTATTTTTTTCAGTTTGCGTTCGGTGTTTTAGCGTCTACCCTCGCGTGTGGCCGCCGACCCGGGGTTTTTCGAGCGTCAATTTTATTCCGTTATTTCGGTCGCTTCTCGACAGTCGCATCATTTTTTTTCGAGGCTAAGTAATCGAGCCGGTCCTAAGTGTTCGCGTAAAATTCCCGTCCGGCTACCTGTGTTTCGGATTTCGCCGGCCGGCTTGTCGCACGCTCGAGGTCGCGCGGCTCGCGCGATGTTTACGTTCCGCGCGTGTTCGGACTCGCGCTATGTCGCCTGTCCCCTCCTTCTTTGTCTCCCCGATGTATTTCGCGGAAGTGTCGAGCCCGCGCTATCTTTCTAGTATTAAGTGCGCCCGTTATCTTTCGTCTTAATATTTCTCGATACTTTTGTAATATAAATTGAATGATTATTTTTTTTCTCGCGCTCTCACGATCGCCGTATTTCTCGACTCGAGCCCCCCCCCCCCCGGTGTTACCTACCGCCTAAGATTGGGCGGTCTTCGGTCATTATCATTGTTATTATTGTCAATTTCGAGGCCGAACGTTGAGTATCTTGTTCCTCTATTTTTCACCGAATATTTGCGCCGCGTTATTTAAGATTTAGGCTCAGTTCGTTTTGCCCGTAGTCTTTTGGTTACTTTTCCGGTCCGGCGGTCATATTACCTAAACTCTGTTAATCGAGTCCCGGAAGCGAGAATGGCTATCTGACCGATAATCAACGGCGGTTCCACTTACGTTTTGATTACGATTGTATTATTTGAAACTATATTATTTTCCGAATTGTATTATTTCACATTGTATTATTTCAAGTCGCATTATTTCAAATGGTAATATTTCCAAATTGTATTATTTCAAATCGCATTATTTCAAGTGGTATTATTTCCAAAGGGTATTATTTCCCATTGTATTATTTCAAGTGGCAGTATTTCAAATTGTATTATTTTTAAATTGTATTATGTCAAATTGTATTCTTTCCAATTGTATCATTTCAAATTGTATTATTTCGAATTATTAGGACTTTTGAACAATGATATGACGCTCCCGGTTACCGTTATTATTGTTCTTTCTATTGTATCGAGTCGAGGCTACCTGGGGGGAATTAATTGTCAACCGCCCCTGCGGAACACCACTGCATTTCGGCTAACTACCGGGAGCAGTCCGGGGATTATTTGAATAAACCGATTTTACCCGAATTCAAATTGTGTCCCTCAATTTTTGCGAACCGCCCCTCTACCAATTCCAGCTCGCGGAGCCTGAGCTAGTCGCGTACCTTAGCGCTTCTTGCCGCGCCCGCTCGCGTTACGGGTCGGCCCTGCCGTACCGACGGCGAAATCAAGTCGGGGCTTTCCCGGCGGTACCTCGGTACCTGGCGCCCAGCTGTCGGTGTGGACGGCCCAACTTATTGGGGGACTTTGAGTAACGTATTCAGAATAGTGGGTATTTTATCGGATCCGGGCGTGTAGCGGGAGGGAGTCGGGGTTGTGAGCTCCCCTCACAAGGGAAATTCCTCACAATATGTATGTATGTGTAAGTGTTTTTGAGATTGATCATTCGAAAGTACTCATTGTTGCCTTGGACTTTCAGTGGTCTATCGTCGTGGATATCTTTATACTTGCTTACTCTAACTCGATTGGTACGAGCCTTTAACGCCCTATGGGTGCTTTTGCCCGTTTTCCGAGGGTTCTAGTTTGTCTAAATGTAAAATGACTAGGGAGTAGTTTCCCTCGCATAATGGTTTTATAACGTATACTTCTTTAAAAATCTAAATCTGATAAACAACCTTTTGAACGAATTTGCTTTCTTCTTAACAATTTACTTTGTTTAAACTAGTGTTACCGTGGGGCCCTGCTTAAGTATATATGTATCGCAACGAGCTTAGATTAACACAAAAAATTTGCCCTTTCACCGCTTTTATAGCTAAATTAGAAATAGATAAAATTCTAAGGGAGTATTTACTACGGTCTTAAGGGGGGAAACCGGTTTAGGAGGCCGAAATTTTGGTGTTTTTCGTTCATTTTTTAAATAGGGAAGGAATAATCTGAAATTGTTTAAACTTGGAGGGTATTTTATTTATGGTTTGAAGTACACTTTAGAATTTTTTCAAGTAATTTCCCCCGGAAATAGTGGCGTTAGAACGTGCTGTCCATGGACGATTGCCACCCAAGTATTTTGCTGGCGGGAACTCCTGAAATCGCAATTTTTATCTGTAATCATCCAAATTTTTTTTTTCTCGTTAACAACATATTTTCTAAGAATATGAACCTAAATCTGGTAAAAAAAAAAAAAAATTTCATGTTTTTGAAGAGTTTGAACACGATATCATTGTTTTACACCATATTTTTTCACCTTTTTTGCATAAATTTTTTTTTAATAACAATATAATCTCAGATTTAGGTTCATATAGATTGGAATCGAATAAAGAATATTCACAAAAAATTTCAGAACGATTGGTCAATAACTTTTTAAGCTAGAACGCCCACCAGTTGAAAAAAAGTCATTTCGAGAAAAATGCGTTTGAAATCAAATGAAGCGAAGACAAGACATTCATGGCAGTAATTAATTATATAAAATGATCAGCGGTTAATCGGCTATGCCAGCACCATATAGCAGTCCCTCTTCTTGTTCGTACGCGTCATTTTGGGCTTGCATCTCCTCTTATTTGAATTTCAAAGACATGATCTCCTTGATTTAAAGAAACGATATGCCTGACGGCACCCGGTCTGTCAACGTTTGGCTCATTCGCGATAAGTCGTAAGTAGATACCCCGGTGTTTGTGCCAATCCAAGATGGCCGCCTGGCACATAAGTCCGAGCCGCCATCTTGCTTTCGCGCGACAGTGGGTGTTTGTGCCAATCCAAGATGGCGCCTGCGGACAGTGGGTGTTTGTGCCAAACTCAGGATTTTGGCCGTCTGGCGGCGCTGGTGTCGCTGGGGTCGCCCCTCTCTCTCGCCTTCGTCCTGTCTTTCTCACTCGCTTTTTTTTCTGTGGTGGGCCGCGCGGGAAAAAAAAAATCGCGAATATGAAAACCCCTCAACTACCCACCCACCGCCCACCCACTCTCACCCTCACCGTGTATCCACCGACCACCCGCTCACCCTCACTGTTTACGCACCCCCAAGGACCCACCCATGGCCCATCTACCCCATCACCCATGAGCTTAGCATACGCACCTACCCATAGCCATAAAACCACCCACCACCCACCACCCACCCACCGCCCAACGATTTCTAGCGTTTCAAGTTAAGCGTGGAAAAAGTATCAGGCGACTAGGCCCCGCGTGGTGACCCTTCCGCAGCGCCCATGCGTTGACGCGCCGGTGGAGCCAAGCAGGTAAACGCACGGTCGCGAAAGAAAGGGTCAGCGCTCCGGTAGTACGCGCTGCGTAGCAAGCGCTGACCTTTTTTTTTCTACCTCTACCTGAACGGGCGTCTCGCGCTACGCTAATTACAATGTAGGCAGGGAAATAATATTAAAACGTTTTACGTAAAAATGTTCAGTTTTATTCTTAAATCTATGCATACATTTTTTTTCTTAATATTTTACCATAGCGCTACAGTGTTGAATATTTTGCCGTCCGCCCAACATATTATCATCATGTTTATTATTATTTTTCTTTTCGTCGGTTAAACGTTTTATTAATCGATGGTAGAACTGTTCTGCAATTCGATCGTTCTGTTTAAAATTGCTTGTAAAGATTTTTCTGAAGCGTAAAAGCCCTCGGTATCCATCAGTCTTATCAGTACATACATAATACAGAAACATAATGCAAAAGTGGCCGCACACAGTTGAAGAAAAACTTTGCATTTGCTCCGTGTTCCACCGGAAGGTTGTGCAATTTTTTCGCAGTCTGTGTATATGATTTGTAACAACCGGCGGCATGCCATAGCTGTCAAAATACACTCCTCTTCCTCCATGGTCAATGTAGATGGCGATCCAGTGACTCCCGCCACGTGAGTGGTCATCAGTGTTGACAATAATTGCAGTCGGTCTCGTCAGGTGAATTGGAATCCGGTCCGCTGCATACACGCCGCGGAAGACGTCCTGGGGCAATCCCTGCAGGGCCCGAGCTATTTGCAACGTATTCATCGATGTCCAATTCTTGTGGTGAATAGACCTCCGGAGTCGTAGGTGCGACCTGCACAACGGAATGAACACGCATGTCCAGTGGTGAGACGTCGTGAAGAACCCATTGCTTTATTTTTGCAGCTCTGTTCAAACTGCATCTTTTAGTGGGGTTTTTCAAAGCGTGGTGCAGGCAGCGTTGTGGATTGCCCGGCAGAAGATCGTATGGTGGACAGTGCGCGTGTTCGAGATTTCGAACCTCCCGGGTCATAATAATTTGAAGATACTCAGTTTGAATTTCACCGTAAGTATAAATTCGTCTCGCGCCTCGAGCAACGTCTTTCAGATTGTTTATTAATTGGCAGAGAGTTATATCCCCATCAAACCACTCGAGACCGTGAGTGTGTTCGGTAAAGAGGTTGTTCTTTAATCGCACGTCAGTAGGAAGATCTGTGTAGAGACACGGTGGTGCTATTATCCAGTGCAGTAAATAATCGTGATCCACAGTAAGAACCGAAACTTCCTTCGGAATGAATTCACCGTCTTGGTCGTAAAGACCTTGAATATCAATTACGAAATCCATCTAACTGGTGATTGATAGGCAACTGGTAGAACTCGTTGCAGACTTTGTTTCTCTGAGTCGTCTTGACGTGTACTATGATGAGTGCTTTCGAAGCTGCAGTTCTTATTTATAAATGCCGCTACAGTTGTCGGGGGTGGGGGTTGCGAGGGCGGCGAAAAGATGATCCGCGAAGGGGAACTTTCATTTTTTTTTCTCGTCGCAACAAGAAAACTCCTGTTTCAACGGGTCCACGGACCGGATGAACCCCCTACTGCGTGGAAAGTCTTCGGAAGAACACCCCGCAGAGTTGACAGTCTGTGACGCGGTCAACGAGAAAAAAAACGAGAAAAAAAAAGGGTTCTTAGGGTAAATACAACGTGGTCAGTAGCAGCAGCCTTGAGACTTCGAGGGTGCACAAGAGAAAATTCTGACCATTTCGAGAGAAGACGCTTAGACGCTTAGACGTACGCAGCGAGGATGAATAACTCTGCAATGGAAAACCAAACCTGCACGTGTAAAACCAAAGGGTCTATAGCGGTAAAGCGGGGCAAAAAACACCCGAGTGGAAAAACTCTTCGGAAACATCGCCATCGACGACAACGTCGTCATATAAAAAGACAGGAGAAAAGACGTCTACGTGACAAGGTATGTGGTATACATCTACAATTGTCAAGTAAATATTTGCGGAATATAAATATTTCTTATTATAATTTTACAGGCAACGATTGAACGATTATACGCACTACTGCGTATGAGAAATAGTCCGTGCGGGTACACCGCTGAGGATCAGGATGAGCCGCGCGGAAAAGTCAAGGATATGGATGTGGATATTCTTGTAAAATGTTTTGCTCAAGACCTTGTAATTCGATGAATACAAATAAATTGAAAACCAAGATTCCTGTTTTTACGTTTTATTTATTTTATATTTGTCGTACAAAATATTTTATATTCACTAAAACTAGCCTGAAAAGTCTACCATAACCTGGCGCGAAGAATCTATTTCAACTACATTATCAAATTCGGTGTAAACTATACAATTTATGGCTTGCGCGAGAGATTCTTTGAAGCGTACTTCTAGCCTAACACTGCCGTGTCGTACAAGGTTCCAATGGCCAGCTCTTCCGGCTGAGAGATCGGGTGTCAAGTCGAAACAAAATAAGCAGTGACCCAGAGGGTATTCGGATCTTTTAATCCCGCAACTGTCGTCATCCCAGCAAATACCCGTACCAGAAACTAGCGTGTGAAAGGAGTCAACGTAGAGTCCTTCATCAAAATTCGGTTGTAAAGGCTTGCTAGGTATTTGCACTCCATCCACGTAAAGCGACAAATAATTAATTCCAAAATGTTGGAAATTGAAAGGATTCAAACTTTTATCTCCATTGAACGCCTTATTATCTACAAAACCAAGAACAATTCTTTTCGGCAGTTGACCAAGAATAACGTTATCTAACGTCTCACCGTGAACGCCGCTGTGGATGGTAAATGGTTTCACCTCTACGCGTGTAAAGGGGTACTTTGCACTCCCTTTGCTCAGAGCTCTCGCATGAGCTAATAATACACCAGGTGCAATTTTTACGCGTCGGACAATAAGGCTTGCATCAGTGATGTGAACAGAATAATTTTTTCCGGATGCATCTAGCAGGCAGAAGGCATTTCTCGAGCGTACGAGTCGCAACCGAAGCTCAACGCCGTTCAGTAAAAATTTCTCTTGATTGAATATATCAGAATGTAGGTATCCAAGAAGATCTACTGTTTTGCCAGGCCGCATCATCATCTGCCGTGCAGTTAGTCCCTTATTATCCACCACTGGCACCACTGCCTCTCCACTCGCAAGGGCTCCAAGTGCGCTGGGCGCCCTGTCAAATTGACCTGGCTCGTCGTTCACCCACATGCTAGACGCTAGATGACTATCCTTTGTCGAGGCCTTATAAGTTAATAATGTTTCAATATATGCTCGGTAGGCATATGCGTTATTCGATGGAGATACAAGCTTCTGGTTGAATGACACATCTAATTGATTGAAAAGTGAGTGAAGTAGATTGTTAACAGGTCCGACTTTGTCGTTTTCCGATGCATCTCCAGCCGCAGGTTTTAGTACTACACGTAGGCTGAGCATGGTATGCGCTAGATCAATATATTCATCACCGTGTCCAGGGACAACAAATTCAAGGGGAGCAGAATCAGTGATAGATGAAATGGGTTTATAATGAACACCTTTAGACGCTTCTATACTCGTCTGTGTTGGTGGAAGAGTGAACAGATCGAGCTCTGATTTTAAACATTCACAAGAGTGTGGATGCAAGAAAGCCATTTTGAAAATAAATACGTAGACACACAATCTTAAGATATAAGTTACAAATAATTATTCAAATATATCAGCGGCGGTTCGTTTTTTGCGTTTAACAATACGCGTCTTTTTCGTATTCTTACGTGGTACTCTCTTCTTTGTTGATTTTCCACTTCTTTTGCTGTTCTTCTTCCGGTTGTTAGATGTATTCGGCTTCTTCGTCTTCTTCTTCTTCGTTTTCTTCGTCGTCGTATTCTTCTTCTTCTTCGGCGTCCTCTTGGCTTTTCGTGATTTAGATCCCGGAGGTCCAAGTGCAGGAAACCCGATGTGTATACCAGCGTGACTGAGCGCTGAATGATGCGGAGGTCCACGATTCTTTACCTTATATCCCGAACCACTCATAAGGTTATCGAGCGACTCTTCGGCCTTGCGTTTTAATTTTCGACCGCTTTCGGTAACACGATTTTTCAACGCTTCTTTGAACGGTGTGTTATGAGCGACGTCGTCCAATATATTCCACCCTGTATGAAGGGCCTCCTTACCAACAGCGCGTGCACCCCGTGTTAACAATCGCAGTGCACGGCGAAATAAACCGCTCAAAAAACTACCAAGCCCGTGCCCTCGTTGATAGGCGCTACCGACAAACACACGATTAACCCCACCACCACCAACCTGACTGTCGTAATGATCAACGTAACGATTCATTTTTGTCAGATTTATTTAGCGTATACGCTTAAAGTGTAATGTAACGGTCAACGTTCCACTCTCGAATGGCACTGGCGCGCCAGTGTGTGTTCTTATATCTATGTCGATCGTGTCAAATTCTGTTCGTAATAAGGGTATATAGTTTGGTGGTGAAAAAGTTTTTGTATGTAGGCCGCCGTAGGTATAATGTGTATTGTCTATCGGTACAATTCGTAGAAGAGGAGTTTGAACATCACCAGTGATGTAATTTTCACATATATCAGTATACACAAATAATTTATCGGGGATTGTTTCGGACAAAGATGCGAGAAAGTTGGCTTGAAAATCTTCTGTTTCCGCACGCAGTGTTATGGGTTTGTTAGATTCAAAACCAAGTACTCGGGATAATTTATCACTGAGACGAACCTCGTGTGTTTGAAGGCATCCTATGGATACACAATTGGCGATATCACGGCCTATGCTTACAATGCCTCCGGCGTCGTTGTTATACTTGATTTTAATATGATCGTCAAACGCGGCATCTTCGTAAATTGTATTAATTAACACATTTATCGAAGTGTAATTACCCTGTGGTATAGTAGCCTTAGCACTGCGCTTGTAGGTTGAATTAGCTAAAGACATGAGCCCTTTTAAGACATTTTCTTTAGAAGGTAAAGGCAAGATACCCTGTACAAAACCTGTATGCCGATCGTGTTTATTACTGTCTGCATTCGGTGTCGTTGGAGAGTGTCGAGTTACTTTTATTTCTGTGTCTTTACCGGAAAATTGCATAAAATTGCATGGAAATTGAATCTCTGTTAAAGCAACAGCCCATTCTCCTGGTAATTTTATTGAATGCGGTAATTGTGTTACAAAGTGAGTTACTGTGTTATCGGGATAATACTTCATACTACTATTACTGGGTAAGATCAAATAAAACTGATCACGCATTTTCAAAAAATATTTCAATGTACCGAAATTTACTTTTTCAAGATATTTGATGCTGGGATCCAAGAGTTAAATTTTTCTGGGTAACCGCGCCAGCTAACAAAAACTTGTTTATTACGACCACGGCCCTTTGTGCGTAAAATTTGATCAATTATAAATTCCTCTTCGTTAATATCTTTTTTCACAACACTTATTTCCTCCTCGTAGAAGAAACCGTCAATCACTTCGCCTTCCAAGTCTGACAATTCGTATACAGGCGGTTGTCTATACGTGAGAATTCGATGTATTTTAAATATTTCTTCGCTCCAACGCTCTTCGTAACCTTTCTCGAACGCAGTCTTGGCTTTACTGATGCGTACATACTCACCAACCTTGTATTTAGCTATTCGATAACCGTGGTTGTAGCGGCTCTCAATATTTGAACGAGCTATCTCTGCATTGTCCAGAGTCACCGCTGCGGGTTGCATTTTTGTGCTTGAATGTTTCGTATCGTTGTAAGCCTTTACTATTGATTGTAGTACATCCGTGTAGCGTCGTGTATTTTTATGTGTAAAGTAACGCCACATGCGTTCTTTCAATGTTCTATTAAATCTCTCGACGACAGCGGCTTTTACGTCAGGACTACGGGCCACACGAAAATGGATGCTGCGACTTTTTAAGAATTGTTGCAGGACGATTCCGACAAATTCTGTGCCGCGATCTGTCTGCAGCCATACCGGTATTCGGCCGTTGCTTCTATCCAATAATCGTTTGAAGGCTTCCGTGACTGCTGAACACGTTTTATCTCGAAGCAGCTCGACCCATGCGTATTTACTCAGGACATCTATTACAACTAAAATATAGGCATACCCATCGTTGTGATCTTTGAGGGCTCGGAGATCTACAAGATCAGCTTCCCATACATCATCAATATTATTCACCACGTAATGTCGTCTTGGGAATCTTCGTCGTATTGGCTTGTGTAGCGTGTAAGCATTTTGGGCTTGCAGCCAGTCCACAACATCAGCCCGCGGGATTGATTCTTTTTCGGCGGTACGAATTAGATTGGGAGCTCCAGCGTAGCCGGCCGCATGCTCCGGGTCGTAATAGTATTTTCCTAGCGTAACCATTATATATTTAATGTCTTCCAAGTTTTGGCTTGTGCCTCAGTCTGCTGACGTCTCGGTGAAGTACTTTGGCTGCTATTCGGTGTGCTTTGATTGCTTCTTGTTGCGTAAAAGCTGGGTTGTGGTGTGGCCGTTGGATGTGGAGGTGACAACGATAGATTTTCATACAGCAAACTATGATTACCAACGAATTCGCGAGGAACACCTACGCGTCGGAGTTCGGCACCAAACTGAGCGCGTCCAATAGCTCTCACTGTTTTTCTAGATCGCATGGCGTCGTTCACAAGGTCTATAATATTAGCGTCTTTGACAAGCTCACCATTTATGGTAACAGCGCCAATTTTATCCCACTTTATTTGGCTTCGGACAGACGAACTTTTCAGAAATTGCAATAATTGCTCAGCTTGTTTTCTGTATTTTGAGGGCACACTAGCTATTATAGTCTGGTCGTCGATACGCTCTTCTTCTTCCGCTTCTGCTGCTGCTTCCTCTGGTTCGTTTACTTTACTATCTCTCACGCTCGTATTACGACGATTTTCGTCCGTGAAAAATTGATAGCGTTGTAAGACTTGTTGGTAAAGTTTCCACTTTTCACGTTCGTTAGCAGGAGTCACTGAGCGAAGTATTTCATCCATCTCCGCGTCGAGACGACTAAGTATGTTACCCGGCGTTTGAACAGTTTGTGATTGTTCGAAAGGAATGCTTGTGGTACGTTGACATTTTTCAACAACGTCTGGAGGCATTAAAATCATTTTCTTGGCGTGCTGCATTTTTACTTTTTATTTGTTGGTGAAATAGTTGGACAAGACGGTACCAATAATGGGTAAAAGAAGTGGTAATAAAAATCCACCTCCCTTTTGCACAATTACACGCTTCTTACTTTTCCAGCAGCCTCTGTTATTTCCAAGACGCCGTAGAATATTTTTGTATTTCGCCAAGCGTAGTCTTTCGTTCTTTTTTAATGGCACAACACCGTGCAGCGTGTTTAAAGCACATTCACAAATACACTTTACACTATTTTTATCGATGGTGCGTAGTAACGACGTTCGCTGCTGTTTGTCCAAGTGACACAAGGCGTGCAGCAAAATTATATTTTTCTTCCCAATAGAAGCTTTAGCGGATGTTGACGGTGCCATAGTACGAAGGCAAATGATACGATTATGACTCGCAAGCAGTTATTTATACTTACATTTTTTTTTAACGAGCTCCACTACCGCGCTTTGGGATGTACACATAATTGTGAGGATCGTCCGGAAATATGCATGTTCGGAAACGACAATTATCCGGTGTCGATTGTTTAAGGTCTAAGAGTAAATAGCCGTGTGGCTTTGACGTTGCGTCACAATAAGCTTCTTGCAGAAACTTTGGATCTTCTGGGTACACCTGTCGCGCGAGATGAGAAATCTGTGCGCGGTCTCGCGGATTCTTGAACGCTACGATGTAGTTTGTGTTTAGAGAAATATCGCGTTGACCGTGTCCTTGGTGGAAGATGTTTTGAGAAATAAAAATAACACTTATATTTTTGTGGTGACTGCCCTTTGTAAACAAATCGACTATTGTATTATTAGACGATTCGCGCATTAAGTCGTCGATAATTAAAAGTTTTGGTCGCGGGTCGCTAGCGAAATCTGAATTTTGTGGCAGACCTTCTAAAAATTCCACTTTATCACCGTACTCTTTGTAGCCGTCTTGCCACTCTGAATAATAAAATAGTATTCGCGCAAACTCTACATCGGCCATCTGTGCAATATATTTTAAAAACTTTTTCACAAAACACGTCTTTCCACAACCGGTCGGGCCACCGATCATGGAAGTCCATGGATGTTTCCACCGTGGATCCATCTCAACTAATGAGAATAGAAAAGATGTGAAGCTAGTAATATATACATATATATGTATACATTTCAAGAGAAGACCTACTCTATCGCTAGTTTTCTTTTTGGGCTTGCTTGTCCCCGCCGCCGCCGCCGCCGCCGCCGCGCCCGGGCCGCCGCGGTTGTACATACCAATAAGCTTCTCTGGTATGTACTGCGAATCTACACTGTGAAAATTAGCTTATGGCCACAGTGTGAAGAAAAAGCTAATAACCGCGGTTATACGCACTGCAGTCGAGCTAATAATACAGTGTGTAGGGAGAGCGGGGATATAGGCTTAAAATAATAATAAACAACCAGTTTGAAATTCAGTTCAAATTTTAACAAAAATATTTATTGCTAAATCTAAATATACATCAAATTCTTCGCAGTATATATATATAAAAGATCAATTTTATTAAAAATTTGTAAAACGTTATAATAACTTAAAAACTAATACATTCAAATATACAAATTTAAAAAAAAAATTAAAAAAAAAAAAAGCCTCCTTATTTTTTGGGGACTCGAGGCTTTCTCTTGTTCCCCAACACAAAGCATTCTAAAACATTCGATCATGAATTATCATAAAAACATTTAAGCCTAACAATTTTTCTTAACCTCTATATCCGTACGGCAGTGAGTCGTACTCCTCGTGTTTACGCCTTTTAACGAGCACGGGTTTGCACGTTTTATGTTCCGAGCGCGTGATAACCTGATGAAGGTGCGTTCGGCGAATGGCTCGGTATGTCACGCTAAGGACACTATCGGGGTCTTTTATGAGTTGACAAATTGACTCAAAATTAATTATTTGAGTGCTTGCCCAGTTCAACGTAATTCCTTTTACTTTACACTCCGAGGCATCGGCACCTTCGGGACGCTTTACTAAATAGCCGTAGAATTTTGGCCCGCCTGACACGAAAGATTTTATGAAACTACCCTCGCCGTACTTTGTCAGCTCGTCCGTCATCTCACCCAAAAGACTCCCCAAGGGTGGGTGGTACTCGGCCTCGCTACCGCTGCTAATATAAATACAGGAGTCTGTATCATAATACAAAACGCGCCTATCCAATTTCTCGAGATACGAATATAGTTTTAATCGCGCCTGTGCTGTGGTGTATGCCGCGATGACTACGTTAGTATTCGCGTTTACGCTGACACTCTCTGATGTGATGTTATAACAGACGTACATCGTGTCATCGTTAACGTGAACAATCTTATGAACCTCGCGAGATTCGTCGGACAAAAGCTCCAAGACCCGTTGACGCGTCTTCACGATCTCGGTTTTCGGAAGGTTTTCCCGTTGACCGAACTTACCCCAGAACGAGTTCAAACACAATTTTGCTACAGAACGCAAACCCGGATTAGCGACGATGTTATCTTTATCTAACGCGATGCCCTCATTTTCGAGATAATTTGCAATATACGCGTCCTGCTCGGCGGGCGACGGGTCTTTAGTGGGCCATCCACTAGCCTCTTGTTTCATTTTCAACCACAGATTTATGTAGCCTCCGAAGAGACCACCCGTTTTTGTGGTTCGATCGTACTGCTCCGTGTTGTACTGCCAAATTTCGTAAATTTTGAGTATCATATACCCCAATTCTACGGCCTTTTGGGGAGCACGGGATGGTAAAGATTTCGAGGGGGGAGAACTCGGCAACGGACGATCCCTTCGACTCTACTCAAATCGTTGGTTGAGCCTGTCAGCGCACTACACGTATCCTCGGTGTACACACGAGGGTGGCCTATCGGAAATTTACCCGTCTTCGAGATGTATGGATAAAGCGAACATACATCGACGTAGTGAATTTTCTCGTTTGCCTTAGTCTCGCAAAACGTTCGCGTATTACCCGTGCGACCACCGAAAAACGCGTCGCGCGGATCTAGCGGTGGCGTAGTGAGAATGGGGTGGCCCTGCAAATGCGCTTTAATCGCCGGGTCTGCTTTCTTCAATTTGTGGAACTCACACTCCCACATCTCGTGCAGCGTGTAACCACACGCCCTGATGCGTCCAGAAATTGTGAGCGTTTGGTTAAGTCGGTCGTTCATTGTCACACCGTGCCACTCTTTATTACGCGTCGTGGCGTCGGTGTAGCAACGATCGCAACCGTGAAAGAAGCACCCGTGAAATTGCAGCGCTACTTTGCCATGCTCTGCCGATTCAAAATACCCGTCTACCCGCGTACCATCTACCGTACGATGTTCCCTACCACGCCCTGCATGTGTGATCTCGGTGTTAAACATTTTCTCACACCACAGCAGCCACTCAATTCCTACCTGAGATTGTCTATCGGCGCGTCGATACCCGTTTCTAGGAATTACACTTATGGTGTCGGCCTCTAAAAATTTTCTGCGGTACACCTTGTTACACGCAGACGCTATTGTCGTTGCCTCCGTGAACGGGCATACCTCGCCCGACTCCAGAAAAATCTGGCGAAACGCCGCACAGGCTCTGCGGAGGATGCTGACATCGCTTTTACAATATTCGACCAACTCCGTTGCAAAGTCAAAGTTTTGACCAGCAGCTGTAGCAGCGTCGTACCATTGTAAAAATTCGGCACGATTTTTACAGCTCATTGCGTCTGGATCGTACGCGGCCTTTTCGGGTAAAGCCCCAGTGTAGTTTCGATTCTCCGTTTTATTGAAGAGATGCGGAAAAGTGCCTTTAAATACGCTCGATCCTAAGCCAAAGGCTTGTGGGAGAGCGCTAAGCGGCATATGAAAATAGTTCAAGCTATCGATGAATTTAACGGTGCCTGTCTGCATCGACATAATACTTGTGCCGTTCATGATGAGACTCGGCGGTGTTCTACCTTTTTCTTCGACAAGATGTCGAAGAATGAATTGAGCATCGAAACCTTTAGCATTGTGTGCTATACATATGATCTGCCCGGCTAATTTACTCTCCAGACACATTACGTAGTCTACAAATGCTGCAACAGGGTTGACGTCAAATATTCTCTCACTTCCATCACCTCCGCAGCCTGTACATGCCTCGCTATCTTTTTCGGTTCCTAAACAATCCGAACACCGCTGCTGACTGACGCACAAGTTCACCTCGTGCAAAAATTCATTCACAATTCCAGCGCGCTGCGTTTCTTGCCGCGTTTCGAAATCGTAAAATATGAATATCTCACGTTTTTTCGTCACGGGCTGCGCATTCGCCGGTGCCATGTAACACTGATGGTTGTCTGGGCGCCTCTTCTTGCAGATTTTGCAATAAAAAACGCCACAGACGTGTTCATGCTCATATTGTTTATAAACCAGCTTTAGGCATTTGCTACACACTTTCAAACTACCGCACAAGGCAGATTTCGGCCCGTGTGAACCTAGGTTCTTGTGGTGCCGATAGCAATCCACCCCGCGGAAATAACGCCCGCAATCGTCACACTTGACTTTTGCGAGAGTTTCGTCGCACGGCGGTAGTTTTGTGCAGTGTGCGCAGATCGCCGTGCAGTTGTGCGCAACGGCATCGTTGTACGCCTTTCCACACGGTGCGCAAAAGAATTTGAATCCTGCAGCGGCGGTGAGTTCCTTTATCATATTGAAATGACGCGTCTCGCGATAGTGTAATAGATTTACACGATGAATTACTTCAGCAGCAGCGTTCGCTACTACACTCGATCCGTCGAAAATAGGTGGCACGCCGCTGCCAAACGTCTCGAACTCGTAGACCCTAAGACATACCCCGGACGGCGCAAGGAACTCCTGAAAAGCCTGAACCTCGGGTATACCACAACCCTCTTGCGGAATGCTTACACCGCTAGCCGCGATGAGCTTTCTAGCTGCCTCAAGCTGCGCGGCGGAATTGCTACGGGAGATGTTTCTCCAGCGCTTCTGACGCTCGCCTTTTCGTAGTTCTCCGCGCTCGCAGTATGCTATCCCTACTTCTATTGCTCGTGGAAGACACCGATTGTCGTTATTAGTTATGAAGCAGATCGATTTTTTAGAAAAATCGTCTTTCTCCAGAGCCTTCGCGCCTTTGCCACCGACCGGCATCTCTACGACTGTTGCTGCGATATTGAATGAACTGTCTATTCGAAACCCTGTTGCGCTCTGTGAGACCGAGGTGATTAAACTGCATAGATCATGCAGCGTAAATTGGTGAATGTAGCGAAAGGACAAACCGGCGGGGCCTTTACTAAATGCGTCGGACTGAAACTCGACGGCTATTTTGTCAGTTGGCTGGCAAGCACTCACAATTAATATGTACAGCTCTTCGAGAGCTTCCTCAAGCCATTGCACAGAATTCGCACCCTCATCAGGTTCGCGGATTTTCAACGCGAGCTCTACCCCTGCCATACGGAAGCGCGCGATGTATCGTCGATTTTCACTTAAAATTAAAAGTTTGGGCTCACCGTTTTGCCCCGATCCCACGACGTCTCCCTCGGCTGGCTCCGTCGCTGGACGTTTGCGTGAACCTCCCTGCTGCGTCGGCGCTGGCGGTAGCGGTGATGCGTTCCGGGGTGTGTTACAGCGACACTCCGAAGACTGTGTTGCAAACCCGCACACACACGTCACACTACACCTTTTTTCACTTTGCGGCTGCGTAGCACAACACCGCGTGGACACAAACGCCTCACTCGTAGTCGCGACCTGTGAGCAGGAAGGCCCCGCATCCATCATCTCCACTTCTGGGATATGGTGTCCTTCCGTTCGAGACGTCTCCTGTACCGACAAGTTTAGGAGAGACTCTACGGTCGTATTTAGCAACTCCTCGACACCAACTTTCAGTGCTTCGGAAACTGAAAAAAATAAAAATAAAAAGCGTTAAATACAGATTTAGCCGTTTATATATATGCATATATATATAAATAATAAAGAAAATACGTACTGTCCAACGGTCCCAGATTAAATTCTCTGGAGAGGTCCTCCTGGGTGCTGGTTGCGGATGCTGGTACTCCCGACAGAGGCATGAAAAAAGAATCTGAGAAAAAAGAAAAATAATTAAATAAAATTACATTACATTAGTTTTTAAAAATATTTTTTTTATGTTATACATATATTTACAACATACCATTTGATTCACCGTCAGTCTCGCTAACCACTGGTTCTGCCACGATTTCACCCTGGTCGGTGGTTTCCTCACGGGGCGGTCTCTGCGGGGTATCAACCGGCACGACGAACCCCACCCGCTTTGGCCTCTGCGTAGCGGAAGATTCGTCGCCAGCGTCCCGCGAGCGTTTTGCAGTCAGCCCTTCAGCGAGCTGACCGTCCACACTCCTCAGGGTACCTGCGTATTTTTTCACTAGAATACAAGAAATTACAATTAACATAAACATATTATTTTTTTTTATTTTTATTATTAAAGATACATTTTTCCTGATAATTCTACTTACAATTAGCAGCGTCGTATTGCTGCTGCAGCTTCATCTCCCCGGCTGTAAGTGACAACCCATCGTTGTCACTGAAATCAGCCAAGGCTCGCTCCTGTGCTTTGGCCTCCACAACTCGCCATGCAGTCTCCAGAAACTCCACCGATGCGGGGAGTAACCCATCTTCCACAAACTGGAGTATTGCCTCTGATGAAAAGGCCCCCAGCACATACCGCAAACACTTCAACAACCCATTTCTGGGTAGTTGTCGTATTGCGGCGCGATTACATCGCACCAAACGTTCATCAGCGCCCACTTGCCACCCATACTCGCTAACACCGACGAAAAGCAGAGATTGGATGGCATTGCGGATGACTGAATCTTCGACACAATTCATGGTCACAACACACACGTACACACAACTTCTCACAAAAATAAGTAAAACTGAACGGATGTTCAGCGAGAACCTTTGCGGTGTAATTGTTGACACGGAATAAAATTATTTCGGAAAATCGATACTATACTTACCCCCAGCCTTCGAACACCCCCGTTCTTCACACTTCTTGACCAATCACGTCTTTTTTTTTGTACCCCGCCTCCACTTATTTTAGGAAAACCTACGCTAAGACGCTATTGGCGACCATAGGCCATCGGCCGTAGTCACGAAAAAAAAAAGAAAAAAAAATGCATCGTTGACCCTTATTTTATTACCCCGACCTAAGTACCCGAGCGCGACGCATCTAATCTGTCGGTAGGGCACCGTCGCCAGCTCGGGTATATAATTAAGAGTATTGCAGACACATAGCCTGGCGTTTCATACGTAGCCATAAAGACATTCACTAAATACAGCGAGACTAACGAAAAAAAACGAGCGATTCTGCTACACAACTTTCATTTTCTCGAAAATTCTTACGGTCTGCGTACTAGACAGAAAATTTTTCCTTCTTTTATTACATCGACCCTTTTTTTTTTCTTTTCTTTCCGCTTCCCGATGAGTAATGGGCAAGCTACAACTGTGAGATGGACACGCCAAGACAGGTCGAGACAAGTCGAGACAAGTCGAGACAAGTCGGGACAAGCCTACTATTGTAAAGCCGTTGGAAAAAAATATCTCGCTGTCGCTACAGCTTTCCCGTTCTCGGAAATTCATACAGTTTGTATACACCACACTGGCATTATTTTTCCTTTTCTTTTTTTTTCGCTAGCTGGGGGGTTGTAAAATCCGTATCGCTGAGCATCTTTGACTTTCTCTTTTGACTCTCGCCCTAAGTGGCGACGCCTCTTCATCCCTACTTCTTAGATTATTTTTTTATTCTCATTTAACCTCTGATGCTGCGAGTTAAGACAGGTTCATCCCTACTACTTCTTGCATCCAAAGTTACGCCCACGCTTACCAGAATATAAAAACCCCCAGAAATCTCCTGAATTTATTCTGACAAGAACGCTACAACAGTTCACACTTCGCACCATCATTTAAAGCATTCAAAATGCAGAACTCAACGGCCAACAAATCCAACGCATCGGCGCCGGCAAAGCGCCCTCGTGAGCCGGAGCACGAGAAGTCGAGAAAACCCGCAACACAACTACTGATGGCGACTACATACAGCCTCAACGCATCGCAGAGCAAAATGGTGTCGATCGGCATGAATTTTGCGGATGATTTGAAGGACGCCGTGCCGGTTGTAAAGTTCGGTGGACGAGCGGGCTCTGCGATCACCATGGACGAGGACGAGTGGACATCGTTCAAGAACGAGATGATTGCTATCGACTCCTGGTTCGACGCAGACTTGGAGCTTTTGGATCTTACCCTGAAGCCATTCGGGCAGAAGAAAATATCATGCATAAAGACGTATGAGAAAAAATCTATTCTTCTGGAGAATACGGAGGACGAGCATCAGCCAAAGAAGTCAAGGAACTCGTATTCACCCGCAGTGGTCTTTCAAAAAACTACGTACGAAGGACTAAAAAATCTCGTACCGCTCATCGACCACCAGCTACACATTCTTCGCAGCGAGGGACCACTATTCGCAGGCTGCGTAGAATCGCTTCTTCAGGTTGTACGCCGAGTGGATACAGAAGAAGAAGACTGGGACTCTACGAGGGACGACATGGACAAGAAAATTCGAAATGCGTGTTTTAAATACGCGCAGAGAAACGAATTCTTCGACAACGCTGAAGGTGGAGGCTGGCAATATTACATCGACGAGCAGAATATGATTCACCGAAGAAAACAACTGTTCATCACTGAGCTCGTCTGTCAACATTTTGAATATATAAAGAGAAAATCCTTCACGCTTTAAAATTCGATATGGTGATGTTAGAATATTTTTAAACGTTAAGAAAAAATGTATGTATAGATTATAAGAATAAAATGAAAATATTCTCGTAAATCGTTTTACAATTATTTCCCTACCTATAATGTAGTCAGCGTGGCGCGAGACACCGTTCAGGTAGCGCTGGAAAAAAAAAAGGTCGCCGCTTCCTCGGACTCGCGTACTACCGAAGCGCTAGCCCTTTTTTCACGAGCGCGCGTTTACCTGCTTGGCTTCGCCGACGCGTCAACGCACGGTCGCTGCAGACGGGTCAGCGCTCGAGCCTACTCGCCTGTTACATTTTGAAACGCTAGGAATCGCTGGGCGGTGGGTGGGTGGGCGGTGGGCGCATGGGTTTGGGTAGGTGAATTGTGGGGACTCATGGGGTAGATGGGGTAGATAGGTGATGGGCCGGTGGGGGGTGCTGTGGGTGGTGGGTGGATATGTAGTGGGTGGGTGGTGGGTGGTGGGGTGGCTGGTGGGTGGTGGGGTGGCTAGGTGAGGGGATTTTCATATCCGCTGTTTTTTTTCCACGCAGCCCGCCACCATAAAGAGGGAGCGAGAAAGCTATAGCGCGAGGGGTGAGCGAGAGAGAGAGAGAGAGAGAGAGAGAGGGCGACCGCAGCGCCGCCGCGAGGCCTGACGGCCGGACGCCGAACTACGCTTGCACAAACCCCACTGTAGCGCCAAGTGAAATTCAAGATGGTGGCTCCGGGACTTATGTGCCAGGCGGCCATCTTGGATTGGCACAAACACCCACTGTCGCGCGAAAGCAAGATGGCGGCTCGGACTTATGTGCCAGGCGGCCATCTTGGATTGGCACAAACACCGGGGTATCTACTGTCGTATTGGTGTTTCTCGCGCAAGCTGATCTGTTATGTTATAGTTAAGTCAAGTCAAATCAAGAAGATAATCATTGGTTAAACCATCGAAGTTATTGGTGAACATATCTAATTACTATGGTACGTAACCAAAAACTTGGTGAACATAACCTATAATTTGGTTGATGACATCATTCAAAGAAAATATAATATTAACTTAAGGATATTATTTCATTGACCTCAAAGAAATGTTTCATAGGTTGAGATTTCAAGGAAATTTTATTGAATCAAGGAAACTTTTTCTCTCGGTGTACCGCGCGCTTCGACGCCGAACCGACGGGCGGTCACTCAAGTGCTCATAACATCGGAAATAATGCGAATTTTGGTTTCAAATTTTTACCACATATTCTTGAGGAGTTATACTAACAATTTCTGCAATAAAAAAAAGTCGATTTTTTTATCGGTCTAAACTGGTTTCCCCCCTTAAAGTTGCGCAGGTGGCGATGACAATCTCCGAGCACGCCGCGTTGGTCCATGATGCCCGTGGAATCGCTGTCGGCGGTCGTATTTCTCGGGCCGAGCGCTCGGGTCTCGTCGTAGGTGTCAACCGCTCAATTAGCTGCTGCTGCCTCCACCTGTTCTTCGTAGGCCCATAGTCATAAGAGGCTGCGGATACCATTCGTCGAACTCGGATACTTTTTACGCTTGATGTTCTCTGAACGGTGCAGTTCTTCTTCGTTGATGGTGATAGAGCGGGTTCACGCAAAATTTATGTAGATTTGCGATGGATCCCCGTTGATGTTCCCTCTTCAGTTTTTATTTATCGAGGGTTTATCTTCTGACCCATACAGCACGAAAATTTGTAATAGAATTACTCGCGAATTGCATTCGTGAGTTAATTCTTCGTGTGCGGTTACGGTGGGTGCCTTTGTTGCTGTTTATAAAGGAGAGAAATGGAACCGTTCTTTCTCTTTTTTTTCTATTGGGTTGCCTCGGTTGGTTTCGTGAGGAGGCGTGTTGACCGCTTCCTCGATGCCAGGTATCCGGGCCGCTAGACTTCTAGTCGCCGCATCGGTGTTCCCCTCGTTTCCCCCGTGCTTCGTGATAGCCCTCTTAGTCTCAGGTGACTAGGTGACTCATCTTGCGGATATAATTAGGATGACCATTGCCTGTGTATTGGGCCAATAATTTTAGTAAAGGAACTGATACGTGCTGCCTTTTTTTTTTTTTTTTTTCTTGCCTCGTTTTTTTTCTCTCTTTTTTTATATATGGATATTTTTTTAAAAATTTTATCATTATTATTATTATTTTTTTTCTATTTATATATATATGTATTTTTTTTATTAATAATTCCTAGTGTGCAAAAAAATAGTAGTAATTTCTAAATGTTCGTTAGTCCCACATATATGTGTACCTTTTCTCTCTTTCCGCTTTTCCCAAGCATTTGACCTTATTTTATTATTTATTACTGTTAACACAAAAATTATTAATTTCACTCATAGTAATCTGAACAGATAAAATATTTTACTCACTCAGTTGTTGGTGGTACTCAGTGATTTCTACCGTACGTGAGCGGACCTAATTTTAAATCTCGTTTACCTCGTAGTTGGACTCATAATATGTGATGAGTGTGTGTATCAATTCGAGATCGTTGCTTGTTAGGGACTTCTCATCTTCGTTTAGCGTCGATTGTTTATTGCACGGCGAATGCGGGCTTAGTTTCGAATTCGTGGTTTTTCTTTGGGTGCACTTGATCGATGTTTCCTCCATTTCCGAGTCGAGATTACCCAGTATTTCGGCGACCTCTTCCTTGCTTAGCCAAGGTACCGCCAATGCGTCTCCGCAGGTCACGTTGGGGATCGCCGGTGGTTCTCCTGCGGATGGCCCCTCTGCTGATTTATTCTCCCGGTCCTGGAGCTCGGGGTTTATTTGCGGGATTCTAACGTCATGTTGTTTTGATAATTCCCCTTTTGAAGGAGTTGCTCTCGCTCTGCTATTACTGGACGCTGGGTAGTACGTTCTCGTTCGTTGACGCCTGATATTTTGTAATTTCTTCTTGCGTCGGTCGTCAACCTGGTTTATCGTCGGGTTTTGGTCCACAGAAGGCATGTTGTAAACTAAAGATTATATATATTTATTTATTTTGTTTCTGTCCTTCGTAGTTGCATTTGTTAGTGCATTATTTTTGACAGTTTCTTCCATGTGCAGCATGAAGTTCACCGATCTATAACTAAAATCTCATGAGTTAATTGTAATTAAAGGTACCGTAAAGTATTACGCACATTTCACTAAGTTCATCTCTAATATTTGAGGAAAAAAAACAAAATTCTATGTTTACTCGTTAATTGTTTTTACGTGCGAACTATGTATATGTATTGTGATGTCGGGGAGGATTGAAGAAATGAACACTCGCGGATTCACCAGTCTTCAAGTCAGCAATTTATTCAGTTCACTGTACACGAGTTCACAATTAGTGTGCTAACCCGGCTACGAAGCGCGGTATTGGATCGAACGACGCGGTTAACACTAAGACGGACAGCGGAGAACCGGGCGTACTGCACTCGAGCAGCGTTACAGCTTATTAGACCCAGAGCGCATCTCGGGAGGTGCTTATAAGGAGTCGAACGGTGGGAAAATGGTACTGGTGGGGAGGAATTTTGGGTGAGAGTTCTGGAAGGTTCGGCGGGAAAAGGCGCACGTGTGGCCGGTTTCCCGGAAAAGGCATCTGGCTGATTAGGCGAGGCCTGCATGGGAAACGGGCGATAAAAAGGGCTTACGAAAGAATTTATGAGGAGTCTGGAACCTTCGGCGGAGACGGACACTTGTGTGACTGGATTCCGGGAAAGTGTGGTTGTTTGACTAGGTGCAGCGTGCATGGGAAACTAGCGATAAAAAGGGATTCGGGAAAAGTCACGTAGGCCACGCGAGTGGCGGTATTATGATGCAGGCGATAATAGCTGCGTTTAGGGGACCTATGGAGACATAGTGCGTCGCGTCGGGCCGGGCCGCAGGTCAGGAAGCGATAAATTAGGAATGCAGGCCCGTGGGCCAGAGGTACGGAGAGTCGGTGGAAAAGGGAAAAAATAGGTAGTGGACAGGGACTTGTTACACCTCCCCCCTTATTTTAGAAAATTCATGTAACAAAAAAAAAATGAATTTTCTTCGCAGTAATACAGTGTTGGCTGATAGCGCGTATAACATAAATAGTTCGGTCGAATCGAGTTACATGTGGAGTTACAATGACAAGTGGTTTACAAATTTACAGAGTGGCTATTGAGTGTTACGGAACATAAAAGTTTTACAATAATTTGCATTAATTTATAAATCGTTAAATTTTACAGCTATTCCGGCGGTAGGAATCCGCACATTTTCAATCATTGTGACATATTAGGTGTGGCTCTTTTATTTTATTTTCTTGATTTATTTATTGTGTCTTTTCTTTTTATTTGTGTGCGGGTACGGGTAACTCGGTAATTGTGGTCGAGTCAATCCTCGTGTCTTCGCCATAGGGATGTTCCGGGATGCTTGGTCCAGCAGGTTGACCTGGTCTGCCTGTTGCTGTGCTGCGTTTAACGGAATAAAAATATGGACAGTCGATCATTGGTGGCCTGGACATAAAAGAAGTATTAGTTTCGAAAATATGGCTTGAGCTTGTTGACGTGAATTAATTTTTTTCTATTTCTCAATAGGATTTCGTAATTAACATCTGAGGTTTTATCGATAATTATTGCGGGACCCTCCCACTTCGGAGCGAGTGGGGATTTATCTCGTTCTTGCGCAACGAGAACTTCATCGCCTTTCTCAAAGATTGGAGCAGGCCGGTGGATGTTTGCGTCTTGGTTAGCCTTGTAGCGCTCCTTTGCTGCGATGAGGTGGTCTCGTCCCTTCTTCAAAATTCTGTCGTGATCCGCACGGAGTCCTTCGAAGTATTCGTCGATGGTTGCATTCGTTCGGTGGATGGGAATGCTGTTCGGGACGTTTGGTTTTCGTCCGAACTGCATCTCGAAAGGCGTAAGTCCAATGCCTTCCTGCTTCGCCGTGTTGTAGGCCATTGAGACGAATTTCAATTTCTTGTCCCAATCCTCGCGATGATCATGGATAAGAGCCTTGATTTGTTCCTTTATTGGTCCGTGGGCTCTCTCGAGGCTGCCGTTGCTTTGGGGATGGAACGTGGTTGTCGTCATGTGGGAGATCTTGAAAAGTCTCTCCAAGTGTTTAAATGTTTGGCTTATGAAATTCCTTCCGCCGTCCGTGAGGATCTTTTTCGGCGCACCGTGGATGTAGATAAAATGTTCGACGAGTGCGTTGACGGTGGCTTGGGCATCTTGGGTCTTCAGTGGAATTAGCGTGATGTACTTGGTCAGCTGATCCTGTACAGACATTATGTACTTGTATCCGTCAGCTGACTCAGGAATCGGTCCCACGAGGTCCAACGCAATCTTATCATTTGGCCGTTCAGGTGTATCGGTGATCACGGCTTCTGCCTGTGGACGAGTGCGCACCAGTTTGATCTTCTGGCATGTGTCGCATTTGCGGATATAGTCCTCGATGTCTCGTTGCATATTCGGCCAAGTAGCAACGGCCTTAATGCGATCGAGAGTCTTGGCTATCCCGAAGTGTCCGGTGGCCTTCGTACCATGATGTTCCTTGATTATGCGTTGTCGCTCTTCTTCTGTTCCTGGCTCGTAGAGATCCTTGTCGTATAGGTACAGGAGGGGACGATTCTCTCTTTTCGACCAGATGAAATTCACCATTCGCTTAATCCGGTTTTTTATTCCCGGATGGGCGCGAAGGTGGTCACAGCCCAAGTAGATTTTCGCTCGATCATTCATCTCCATTAGAACGGCTGCGATGCGGTTGTACCATTCGATTTCGTCCTCGGAGAAATCGATAAAAAGGTGATCCTCGGCGTTGCTTGGGGCATCCACTATTTTTATGGAGGGAACATCTCTCGGTGGAGTGTCCTCACTGATTTCGGGGACCAGCGGAATGTTCTCCGACAGCTCGAACTCTATGTAGAGCGGTGGTTCTTCCGCTGGTGGTCCTTTCGCTGGTGGCTCTTCCGCTGGTGGTTCTTCTTGATGTTTTGTTGCATTGTCGTCGTCGTCTCCGTTGATGGCTGTTCGTTGGTCGGCTTTTTCTTTTTCTGCATTTTGTAATCGTTGTTGACCTCGGGTGGTCACAGCGTAGATTCTGGACAGAGCATCGGCGTTAGTGTTCAGGGAGCCTTTTTTGTAAATAGGCTCGTACTCGTACTCCTCGACTTTCATTCGCAATCGCATGAGTCGACTGTTGGTTGGAGGATCAGTGGCCTTCAGAATCCAAATGAGCGGCTTATGGTCGGTGACGATTTTAAACTGTTTTCCGTACAGGTACTGGCGGAAATGTTTCGTCGCCCAAGTGATGGCAAGCATTTCCCTCTCGGTCGTCGAGTATCGCTGTTCTGCCTTGTTAAGCGTGCGAGAGGCATAGGCGACAGGTCGATCTTTCCCGATCGGTCCCTGCGATAGGACAGCACCGATTGCGTGGTTACTGGCGTCGGTGGTCAGGACGAATTCCTTCGTGAAATCCGGGTATTGCAGGACGGGTGCGGTCGTCAGAGCGGTACGTAGGTGTTGAAAGGCCTGCTCCTGTTTTTCACTCCAACTCCACTCTGCATCCTTTTTTAATAGCTCGGTTAAAGGTTTCGCGATTTTGCTGAAGTCCTTAATAAATTTTCGGTAGTACCCCGCGAGTCCAAGAAATTGTTTAATGTGTTTGGGTTCTTTTGGTGTCGGAAAATTTGCGACTGCTTCGATTTTCTTCGGATTTGGTTTTACTCCCTCTTCCGAGATGACGTGACCCAAAAATTCTAATTCCGGTCGGAGAAACTCACATTTATCCGGCTGCAATTTCAGGTCCGCTTCGCGCAAGCGACTCAGGACATCCATTAATTTTTTGTTGTGCTCCTCTAGTGTGTTGCCGTAGATAATGATGTCGTCGAGGTAGACGAAGCACGTGTTGCCGATCAGCCCGCGCAGTGCGTTGTTCATCATTCGCTGGAACGTCGCGGGCGCGTTTTTAAGACCAAAAGGCATTCGGTTGTAATGGAAGTGTCCTGATGGCGTCGAGAAGGCTGTCTTCTGTTTGTCTCGCTCATCCATCGGTATCTGGTGGAAACCAGAGGCGAGGTCGAAGGCGGAGAAGTATTTGGCTCTACCCAGTTGATCCAGTATTTCGTCGATGCATGGGAGAGGGTACGCGTCGTGAGAAGTCTTCTCGTTGAGCTTTCTAAAGTCAATGACGATCCTCCATTTCTTCTTCCCTGATGCGTCAGATTTTTTTGGTACTACCCAGAGTGGGGCGTTGTACGGTGAATCGCTGGGCTCGATCAGCTTCTGTTCGAGCATGTCGTTGACTTGACGGTCAATTTCTTCTTTGTGTACCGGAGGGTATCGGTACTGCTTGACGTTTATCGGAACGTCGTCGCTGGTTATAATGCGGTGTTTGACCGCTTTTGTACCTGGGAGTGGGTCGCCAGGTAGAGCGAACACGTCGGGGTAGGACGACACAATGTCCCACACCTGTTCCGCTAGCTCAGGTGGCACGTGCTGCAGGCGCACGTTTTCTTTGAGCGTCCGGATTCTTTCTGCCGAATTGTGCTCTTTAATGTGGTGGATCCTTAATGCGTTCGCCGGTGCGTCTTGGCGCGCCTCCGACGGTGAGAGGGTAGGTCCTTTGAACGGTAGCCCACGCACTAGGTCCACTGTAACCCGTTTGGGTTCTTCCGAGTCGTTAATTACTGGCACTCGGGCTTCATAGTCCTTGGCTTGGAACACGCAAGGCACTATGGAATCTGAATTTTCCTCGCTGGTGATTGCTGGTCCGTTCGCAACGTTCGTTGGTACGGTAATAAAATTGATTGATCTTGCGGGAACTGTAATAGTGAGTGGCTCAAAATCGAGTCGTTTTCCGTTAAATTGCAGGAAGTTTTCCTTTCCAATGCCGATGTACGTTTGATATTTCTCCATAAATGGAACGCCAATGAGACCGTCTTCTTCGAGAGGGAAGTCATCAGGGACAACATGAAAAATTTGTTTCCGTCCTTCGTACTCTTGTTGCGTGACGAACAACGATTTGTGTACGTCGTTGCCCATCTTAAATTCGGTATTGACTTTCCTATCGACGAGTGATGTTCCTTTTAGGCAGCCCAATTTGATGAGGCTGATAGCGGCTCCTGTATCTAGGAGAAATCTTCCTGGTCCTTGTATGTCTCGCATGGAGAGCTTGACGACTCGTTTTGCGCATCCCAAGGCGTTAACTCGAGGGATCGCTCTGCTGTTTCGGTTTCGTGTATTCTCTCCGGCGGTAGATGGTTGATTCGTAACGGTGGACGGGGTGGAGGCATGTCCTTCCGAAAACCCGATTGTTGTGCAGGAGCATTTGATCTTCGCTGCGCGTCATAAATCTTCGTGCGGCAGTCCCTCTCGAGGTGGCCCTGTCGCTGGCAATAGTTGCAGGTAACCTGCGGGCGTTGCGTCGAAGATGTGGCGACGGCTGGTCGGTTTGACGGGCGCTGTGGCTGTATTGGTGCGCCGGGGTTACGCTCAGCGTTGTTGAGCGTTCTCGTCATCATCTCCCGAGTGAGATCGTAGGCCTCGGCGGCTTGCGCACTCGCGATCGCTGCACGGATGTTTGACGGTCTTTGCGCGCGCACCTCGGTCGACAGTTCTTTGCGAAGGCCTAACAGATATTGTTCGAGGCCTTGTTCGCGTTCGTATTCAATGATAAATTTGCGTCGCGTTTCATTGGTGGTGGAATTCGCGAGTACGGCTAACACTTGATTTTGCACTTCAAGGAATCTGTTCGTGAATTTGGAAACTGTTTCGGTTTTTCCTTGGAATGTGCGCGAACGCTTGTCGCGGAAGACACTGACCGGTTGTAAATTTCCAAACAAGAGGCGCAATGCACCGTATAATTCTTCGTAAGAGTTGGTTTCGTACTCTTGGAGTTCACGCGCCGCGTCACCAATAATTCTTTTCGCGATTATTAACCGGCGTAGATAGTCTTGCCGTGTCACTTGTGGTCGCACGTCTTCGATCGACGCTATAAACGATTCGACGCCGATGTTTTTTCCGTTATATTCGCGGATTAACTCGATCGCTTCTTGTGGCGTTATTTCTTCGAATTGTTCGTCGGACACAACACTCGGTGGTCGCGAAAATTGTCCGATTTCATCGCGCACTTCTCCGCTTTTGTCACCCTGCCGGTCGAACACTTTGCCTATCGCGTTTTTGAGGGTCTCGTTCACGTTTGAGATCGACATGGTGTTCACGGAGCTTGATTCGGAGTCCGTCGCGATACTAGCGGGTAGGCGGTAATGAGTAAATTGGTTACTCACTGTTTTTGCGTTCGGGTCCAGCGCTGCTGCGGTGTTGCTCCGGTCCTGCTGTTCCTGCGTGTTGTCGGACGGTCCAAGCTTCTGGCACTTAGGGCTGGCACACCCCACACTTAGCACCAATTGTGATGTCGGGGAGGATTGAAGAAATGAACACTCGCGGATTCACCAGTCTTCAAGTCAGCAATTTATTCAGTTCACTGTACACGAGTTCACAATTAGTGTGCTAACCCGGCTACGAAGCGCGGTATTGGATCGAACGACGCGGTTAACACTAAGACGGACAGCGGAGAACCGGGCGTACTGCACTCGAGCAGCGTTACAGCTTATTAGACCCAGAGCGCATCTCGGGAGGTGCTTATAAGGAGTCGAACTGTGGGAAAATGGTACTGGTGGGGAGGAATTTTGGGTGAGAGTTCTGGAAGGTTCGGCGGGAAAAGGCGCACGTGTGGCCGGTTTCCCGGAAAAGGCATCTGGCTGATTAGGCGAGGCCTGCATGGGAAACGGGCGATAAAAAGGGCTTACGAAAGAATTTATGAGGAGTCTGGAACCTTCGGCGGAGACGGACACTTGTGTGACTGGATTCCGGGAAAGTGTGGTTGTTTGACTAGGTGCAGCGTGCATGGGAAACTAGCGATAAAAAGGGATTCGGGAAAAGTCACGTAGGCCACGCGAGTGGCGGTATTATGATGCAGGCGATAATAGCTGCGTTTAGGGGACCTATGGAGACATAGTGCGTCGCGTCGGGCCGGGCCGCAGGTCAGGAAGCGATAAATTAGGAATGCAGGCCCGTGGGCCAGAGGTACGGAGAGTCGGTGGAAAAGGGAAAAAATAGGTAGTGGACAGGGACTTGTTACAGTATTTTTCTCTTTTTTTCGTTTTCCTCTCTGTCACATTATTCATTTCCTTCCATTTTTTCCTTTAAGGAATGTCGGGTTTTTTTCTGTCTTGGGAATAGTTAGTTGAGCCGGAAGGGTCGTGTCCCAGGTCGGGGTAGATTTTATTACTTTCTTCATGGTTAGCGGGAGTAGTAGAGTCCGTTGATTTTGCTTTCTTTGCCTTGCGCTTCTCCGCTGACGGAGTGGCGGCGACAATATGTTGGGATGAGTTTGGGGCTCCAGCGGCCCAAACGAAAGACAAGGGTTGAGACAACGGATTTCTTATAAAGTACGGATTATACTGTGGCGGTGAGCAATTATCGGTAAATGTTTGGTTGGTCGTAGGATTATAAGTAGGAGCTGAGCCACCTTGATTAGTTTCTGTATTTTCGATTTCGCGTCCACTGTGAATTACGGCCACGTCATTCAATGAGTATTCATAAGACTTTTCTCCCGTGGCCCGTGGTTTTTTGTTGGCTGATTTTTCACCATTTCCGCTCGAAAATAACGGTGCGTCATTAGGTTTCTCGGATTTCCCAGAATTACCTGGACGATGACTTAAATGCAAAAGTAAATTCGTAACTGAATCCCAAATTGCTCCTAAAAGATATATTGACCATCCATATACAGTGTGTAGTGTGTATCCGTGGATGATAGTGTCGAAAATTAATTTAACAATTCGACAAATCAATAAGAATCCGATTAGCCCTGCACTAATGTTTCCAAAAATTGATAAATATCCCCAGGTTTTATCCCAAGTGGATTGAATGATTTTCGTTACAGATGCATCGTCAAGTAAATTAGAAATTGATCCGCCCTGCATGATAGTAGGTTGTCCAACGATTCCTCGAGCTACTGAATTTAGTATAGCTGGGCGTTCAGCGGGGAACATTATGTGGTCTCTCAATTCGTCGAGGTCTTTCTGTGTGTATATCCCGCTAGTAGCGAGGCTATGAGGATTTCTGTACTGCCAGGTAGGTGCCGTGAGAGGTTTTATGACCGCGGGCGGCATAGCACGCACGGGGTAGGGGCCCATACTATACCACGCGCCGTCCAGCATATACATCGGTGATACCAAACGATTGCACGTAACTTGCAATCCCATTTTTGTTAAAATATGCGTTCTAGGTGAAAAATAATATGTATTGTTTCCGATATAGACATGTAATTGATCGTAACATTCCTTGGTTTGATGTATCTTTACGTCGATAGGAATGCATTTAATTATATGTACTACTTCTCCGGCTGGAAGAGCCATGTAGCCGGGTCCTTTCATTAGATTATACGCGAATTCGTCAGGGGATCGTCGCGCGATAGTGAGAGCGTTTTGTAGGACTTGACGCTCGAGATTGCATTTTTGCGTTAACATATCGTGATACATGTGCTTGAGTTCAGTGCGAATGTGTTTCTCGACATACACGAATTTAGAATTTATGTAAGCGAATAGACCTAAATTGTTTACAGAAATAAATTCTTTCCTTATGAACGGATTTCCTTTTTCTATGGGTACGATAATTAATTTGGGGTGTTCAGTGCGAATTAAAGTGTATCCGCAGACGTTCGTCGTGCCTTTCGCGGTAAGTGCAAATACTATTTCTCCTTCTGTCATGGAATATATTATTTGTTTAAAATCGGTGTGTATGTCCGTCGTCTGATCTGCATTTCCTTCGTACAGTAATCCGTATCTCTTTGTTTTACATGTGTCCTCCGGAAGCGGGTCCCAATAAGTATTTCCGCCGTCTACATCGTCGCATTGTCCTTCATTCAGATTACACCTCGCGCCCGAACGCAAGTGTATCTTGTTCGCGTCGACGTTTACCTCGGCGGTATAATCCCTCAAAAATATTTTTACTGTCCCCTTTACTATCACGTTATCCCAGTTACCGTAAGGGTTAGAGTAATAGACTCCTTGGCAATTACCATCCGAGTCTAGACTGCCGCTGATTGACACCGGCCTAGTAGTGGTGTAATTTGCTTTGACTCCCGTAATTTCTGTATTTCCGATTTTTATGTTTCCCTGACGATGCATTTGTCGGCAACGATCTAGTGATATATCGTCGACGTATGCATATTCTCCGTTTGGTACGTCCATAGTATGCGAGAACATTCCGCATTTTCTTATCGTGCGCATAATTTCTACTTTACATTGCATTACGTGTATCGACCCATATTGATTAATTTGCAATAATTGTATATAAGTTTTAGTCACATTAATCTCGGGTTGAGGAATATTGCATTCTCCTACTTCCAGTAAGGATAAGGTGGTGATGTTGCTTGCGGCTCCTCCGCAGTCGTAGCCAATCAGGGCGTCCGCGGGGAGTAGAAGGCGGCACAAGATCGTTAGGCTCCATAGTGCCCTCTCCGTCGGACTCATCTGGAATACGCCGTTAAAACACACCTTTACCGCTGGCTTTCCTTTTTACTGGAATTCCAAATGTTTCGTCGCGGGCATCAGGTTTTTCCTTTCTTCGATGTTCGTCCCTTCTCTTTTTTTCTTGATTCTACCTGTCCGGTGGGTAGTGGCGTGTGGGAGTTCAACGGGGGAAAATGCCATAAGTGGGAAAAAATGGGAGGTCGTAAAGTTTACCTCGTGACGAAAGCGTTGGTAAAGAGTCATTCTTGTTTTCCTCATCGTCAACAAAACACCCCAAAAAAAATGGCTTCCACCTCATCTTCCGTCGATATTGTTTCGTCGCCGTCGTACGTCTCCGGATATGCGGGTAAGTTGGGCGCCTCCTTTCCCTTTGAAAAGTTTTTTTTTTTTTTTTTTTTTTTAAACGTGACCTGATGAGATCTGCAAAGACTCCAGCTTTTTCTAGACACGCTGGCGTCTTTACAGTTGCTCAAACAGGGCATGCTTTATTTCTTTTTATTAATGTTGTTGTTTTTTTTGTTGTTTCAGTTGATTTTCCGCTGTCCGCGGAAGACAGGTGGATCGAGGACAGGCGGCCCTCCATGGCTCACCTGATCGTGCTCAAGGAGTCGCCCCCCATACGTCCTGTTTCAATCATACCGGCCGTATTGGGTAAGTATCCCATTTTCCCTCTCTCTTTTTTTTCATTTTATTTTATTTTATTTTTTTTTTTATTTGGCAAGTTTTTTAATGTTTTTTTTTCTGTTCTTTTTTTTTCATATCTCGCTAGGCGGACTCGGTTCCCCGCTCTATGCAGGAACCACTGCTGGGAGCCGGTGGCCGACTTATCGGTCTGCATTGACGTTCGTTCGGGGGCCCGCATCGTAACGGAGACGTGGGATGTGCTCGCGTCCCCTCTGTCACTCACAGGCCGCTGCGTGCGGTGCAAGCTGGGGGAACCCTCCCAGGTTCGCGCGGTCCCTACTCTCGGAGTCGATGAGAACGGGAATGCGCCCCTGGTATACGACACCAGGGCCCGGTGATCTACGCTATCACGCGATTAACTAAGGCGGGTTATTTCCGTTTGTTTTTTTTCCTTTTTCTGTATTGAAAAAAAAAAAATCTTTTTGAATAAACATATTTTTATTTTAATTGTTGCCGGTGGTTGCGTTTTTATTTACGAGAAACTGCGTTCCCTTTCCCTCATCCCTGAATATAGCAAGGTGGTTCTGCCCACTTGCTATTGCGTTAATTTTAATGCGAGATCCAGCTGCTTGCGGGAGGGTCGGTCGGTCGGTGGGTCGCTTCAGCGCGTCGTCGGTTTCCTCGGGTCGGTCGGGTGTCGCCTCAGCGCGACGTTGGGATCGTCGGGTCGGTCGGGTGTCGCCTCAGCGCGACGTTGGGATCGTCGGGTCGGTCGGTCGTGGCGAAAAAAGGCGTTCACGGAAAAGTTATGTCCGTTTCAATCAAGTCGCCTTTACCCCCCTGTTATTATTTTTTTTTGTTTGCTTTTTTTTATTAGATATTGTAACAAGTCCCTGTCCACTACCTATTTTTTCCCTTTTTCACCGACTCTCCGTACCTCTGGCCCACGGGCCTGCATTCCTAATTTATCGCTTCCTGACCTGCGGCCCGGCTCGACGCGACGCACTACGTCTCCATAGGTCCCCTAAACGCAGCTATTATCGCCTGCGTCATAATACCGCCACTCGCGTGGCCTACGTGACTTTTCCCGAATCCCTTTTTATCGCTAGTTTCTCATGCACGCTGCACCTATCTAAACAACCGCCTTTTCCCGGAATCCAGTCACACAAGTGTCCGTCTCCCGCCGAAGCTTCCAGACTCCTCTCAAATTCTTATCCACGTCCCTTTTTATCGCCTGTTTCCCACGCACGCCTCGCCTAATCAGCTATGCGTCTTTCCAGGAAACCAGCCACACGTGCGCCCTTTTCCGCCGAACTTTCTGGACTCTTCTCCCAAAATTCCTCCCCACCAACACCATTTTCCCACAGTTCGATCCTTTATAAACGCCTCCCGCGATGCGCTCTATGTTCATTAACTCCGTCACTCTGCCCGAGTACAGTACGTAAGTCGCAGTTGCTTTTGCTCCGATTTGTGTCTACCGCGTCACAAGATCCATTACCGCGCTTCGTAGCCGGGTTGGTACCTCGTGTAATCTTCAAGAACATTTATAAACTCTGTAAAATCGTGAAGTGTGTGCAATAAAAGCTATTTGAAACAAACCTGACATCACAATTGGTGCTAAGTGTGGGGTGTGCCAGCCCTAAGTGCCAGAAGCTTGGATCTTGCGACAACACCCAGGAGCAACAGGACTGCAGCAGCACTGGACTCAAACAAAAAATCGGTGAGTAACCAATTTACTCAATACCGCCTACCTCTCGAAATCGCGACGGACTCCGACTCCAGTTCCGTAAACACCATGTCCCTCTCAAACGTAAATGAATCGCTCAAAAATGCGATCGGCAAAGTGTTCGACCGACAGGGTGAAAAAGAAGTGCGCGAACCAGAACAGTTTTCGCGACCACAAAGTGTCACATCCGAGGAACAGTTTGAAGAAATAACGCCACAAGAGGCAATCGAATTAATCCGCGAATATAACGGCAAAAATATCGGAGTCGAATCGTTCATATCGTCGATCGAAGATGTGCGACAAAACGTAACGCGCCAGGATTATCTCCGTCGCTTAATAATCGTTAAAAGAATCGTGGGTGACGCAGCACGCGAACTACAAGAATACGAGGTCGACACCTACGAACGGCTGTACGAAGCACTCCGCATTTTATTCGGTAATTTACAGCCGGTCAGCGTTTTCCGTGACAAACGCTCGCGTACGTTCCAAGGACGGAACGAAACGGTCTCCAAATTTACCAACAGATTCCTCGAAATCCAAAATCAAGTGCTAGCCGTGCTCGCGAATTCTACAAAAGACGAAACGCGTCGTAAATTTATTATCGAATACGAACGCGAACAAGGCCTCGAACAATATCTGTTAGGCCTTCGTAAAGAACTGTCGACCGAAGTGCGCGCGCAAAGACCGGCGAATATCCGTGCAGCGATCGCGAGTGCGCAGGCCGCCGAGGCCTACGATCTAACCCGGGAAATGATGACGCGGACACTTAACAGCGCTGAGCGTAACCCGAGCACACCACTACACTCGCAGCGCCCGTCAAACCGACCAGCCGCCGCCGCATCTTCGACACAACGCCCGCAGGTTACCTGCAACTATTGCCAGCGACAGGGCCACCTCGAGAGGGACTGCCGCACGAAGATTTATGACGCGCAGCGAAGATCAAATGCTCCTACACAACCTTCGGGTTTTCGGAAAGACATGCCTCCACCTCGCCCGCCTTTACAAGTCAACCACGTGCCAACGAGAGAGGCCGAGGAAACCGAGACAACAGCACAGTCCCCCGAATTAATTCAATTGGATCGGCAAAACGAGTCGTCGAACTCTCAATGCCCGACCTACGAAGACCAGGAAGATTTTTATTAGACACTGGTGCCGCCATCAGTCTGATCAAACTTGGAAGCTTGAAGGGATCGTCTCTGGTTGACAAAAAGATGAACACAGAATTCCGAATGGGCAACGATTTACATAGATCGTTGTTCATCACGCAACAACAATACGAAGGACAAAAACACATCTTCCATGTAATCCCAGACGATTTCCCTCTCGAAGAGGATGGACTGATTGGCATCCCTTTCATGGAGAAATACCAAACGTATATCGGCATTGGGAAGGACAATTTTTTACAAATTAATGGAAAACGACTGGACTTCGAACCACTGTCCGTCACAGTCCCAGCGAGGACCGTTCACTTTATCACCGTACCGACAAACATTGCAAATGGACCAGCCGTTACGAGCGAAGAAAATTCCGAATCCATAGTTCCTTGCGTGTTCGAAGCCAAGGACTATGAAGCCCGAGTGCCCGTAATAAACGACTCGGAAGAACCGAAACGGTTTATCGTGGACTTGGTGCGTGGGCTACCCTTTAATGGGCCTACCCCCTCGCCGGCGGAGGCGCGCCAAGACGCACCGGCGGATGCACTGAGAATTCACCACATCAAGGAGCATAACTCGGCAGATAGGATCCGAGCGCTCAAGGAAAACGTGCGCCTACAACACGCGCCACCTGAACTAGCGGAACAGGTGTGGGACATCGTGTCGTCCTACCCCGACGTGTTCGCTCTGCCTGGCGACCCTCTGCCAGGCACGAAAGCGGTCAAACACCGCATTATTACAACAGACGACGTTCCGATAAACGTCAAGCAGTACCGATACCCTCCGGTACACAAGGAAGAAATCGACCGCCAAGTCAATGACATGCTGGAGCAGAAACTGATCGAGCCCAGCGACTCACCGTACAACGCCCCACTGTGGGTTGTACCGAAGAAATCCGACGCATCAGGGAAAAAGAAATGGAGGATCGTCATCGACTTTAGGAAACTCAACGAGAAGACTTCGCATGACGCTTATCCTCTCCCGTGCATCGACGAAATATTAGATCAATTGGGAAGAGCCAAGTATTTTTCTGCATTCGACCTCGCCTCCGGATTTCACCAAATACCGATGGATGAGCGAGATAAGCAGAAGACAGCCCTCTCGACACCATCGGGACATTTCCACTATAATAGGATGCCTTTCGGCCTTAAAAACGCACCTGCAACGTTCCAACGAATGATGAACAATGCATTGCGTGGACTGATCGGCAACACGTGCTTCGTTTACCTCGACGACATCATTATTTACGGGAACACAATGGAAGAACACAACAAAAAACTAACCGATGTCTTGAACCGTCTACGCGAAGCAGACCTCAAACTACAACCGGACAAATGTGAGTTCCTTCGACCGGAACTAGAATTTTTGGGTCACGTCATCTCGGAAGAGGGAGTAAAACCAAATCCGAAGAAAATCGAAGCAGTCGCAAATTTTCCGACACCAAAAGAACCCAAACACATTAAACAATTTCTTGGACTCGCCGGGTACTATCGCAAGTTTATCAAAGACTTTAGTAGAATTGCGAAGCCCCTAACCGAGTTGTTGAAGAAGGATGCGGCGTGGAACTGGAGTGAAAAGCAGGAACAGGCTTTCCAACTCCTACGTACCGCATTAACGACCGCACCTGTGCTACAATATCCGGATTTCACAAAGGAATTCGTTTTGACAACCGACGCTAGTAACCACGCAATCGGCGCAGTGCTATCGCAGGGACCGATCGGAAAAGATCGACCTGTCGCCTACGCCTCTCGGACCTTCAATAAAGCCGAGCAGCGTTACTCTACCACCGAAAGGGAAATGCTTGCGATTACCTGGGCAACGAAACACTTCCGTCAATACCTGTACGGAAAACAATTCCAGATTGTCACCGACCACAAGCCGCTCATTTAGATACTCAAAGCCACGGATCCTCCAACTAACAGTCGATTAATGCGACTGCGGATGAAGCTAGAAGAGTACGAGTACGAGCCCATCTACAAGAAAGGCTCTCTCAACACCAACGCAGACGCTCTCTCTAGAATCTACGCAGTGACCACCCGAGGTCAACAAAAATTGAAGTTGTCAAACGAAAATGAAACAACCCAACAGATTAACGAAAACAACGACGATGATGATAATACAGCGAACCAGCAGGAGCCAACACAAGAGGAAGCACCGCTCTACATAGAATTCGAGCTGTGTGAGAATATTCCTCTGGTGCCCGAAATTAGCGAAGACCATCCACCGAAGAACATCCCGACCCTGAAAATAGTAGACTCTCCAACGGACGCCGTCGATTGTTTATACGTGGACTTCAGCAAGGATGAGATCGACTGGTACAACCGGTTGGCAACCGCTCTAATGAAAATTGACAAAGCGACTAAAATTAATGTCGGTTGCAATCATCTCGGCGCTCACCCTGGAACGAAGTCCCGCGTAAAACAAATGATTAATTTTATTTGGTCATCGCGAAAAGATCGCCCTGTGCTGTATTTGTGTGACAAAGAGCTCTACGAGCCAGGCACAGAGGAGGAACGTCAGCGGATGATAAAAGAGCACCACGGAACGAAGGCTACCGGACACTTCGGTATAGCCAAGACCCTCGATCGCATCAAGGCTGTAGCTACTTGGCCGAACATGCAGCGAGATATCGAGGACTATATCCGCAGATGCGACACATGCCAGAAAATCAAACTGGTGCGCATACGTCCACAGGCAGAAGCCGTGATCACCGATACACCTGAACGGCCAAACGATAAGATTGCGTTGGACCTCGTGGGACCGATTCCTGAGTCAGCTGACGGATACAAGTACATAATGTCTGTACAGGATCAGCTGACCAAATACATCACGCTAATTCCACTGAAGACCCAAGATGCCCAAGCTACCGTCAACGCACTCGTCGAAAATTTTATTTACATCCACGGCGCGCCGAAGAAGATCCTCACGGACGGCGGAAGAAATTTCATCAGTCAAACCTTCAAACACCTGGAAAAACTTTTCAAAATCTCACACATGACAACGACTACGTTCCATCCTCAAAGCAACGGCAGCCTCGAGAGAGCCCATGGACCGATTAAAGAACAAATCAAGGCTCTCATCCATGATCATCGCGAGGATTGGGACAAAAAGTTAAAATTCGTTTCAATGGCTTACAACACGGCAAAGCAGGAAGGCATCGGACTTACGCCTTTCGAGATGCAGTTCGGACGAAAACCAAACGTCCCAAACAGCATCCCCATTCACCGAACCAACGCCACCATTGACGAGTACTTCGAGGGACTTCGCGCAGACCACGATCGCATCTTAAAGAAAGGACGAGACCATCTCATCGCAGCAAAAGAACGCTACAAGGCAAATCAAGATGCTCACATCCATCGACCCGCTCCACTCTTCAAGAAGGGCGACGAAGTTCTTGTGGCTCAAGAACGAGACAAATCGCCACTCGCTCCGAAGTGGGAGGGCCCCGCGTTAATTCTCGAGAAAACATCCGATGTCAACTACGAAATCTTACTACGCAATAGACGAAAATTGATTCATGTCAACAAACTCAAACCTTATTTCCGACACTAATACTTGTTTTATGTCCAGGTCACAATTTCTCCACTGTCCGTACCCTCATTCCGTTAAACGTAGCACAGCAACCGGCAGACCACGTCGACCTCTGGGTACCTCCGGACCAGGCATTCTGCAACATCTCCATGACGAAGACACGAGGATCGACCTGACCACGATCACCAAGAAATCCGTGATCGTACAAAAAATGAAGCCACACAATAAATAAATCAAGAAAAATAAATAAAAGCGCCACACCCAATGTCGCAGAGATAGCAAAAATGGTGTAATTGTCATCCGGATTCTTATCGCCTATGTCGCTGTAAAATTCAACGATTTATAAATTAATGCAAATTATTGTAAAACTTTCATGTTCCGTAACACTCAATAGCCACTCTGTAAATTTGTAAACCGCTTGTCATTGTAACTCCACATGTAACTCGATTCGACCGAACTATTTATGTTATACGCGCTACCAGCCGACACTGTATTACTGCGAAGAAAATTCATTTTTTTTTGTTATATGAATTTTCTAAAATAAGGGGGGAGGTGTAACAAGTCCCTGTCCACTACCTATTTTTTCCCTTTTTCACCGACTCTCCGTACCTCTGGCCCACGGGCCTGCATTCCTAATTTATCGCTTCCTGACCTGCGGCCCGGCTCGACGCGACGCACTACGTCTCCATAGGTCCCCTAAACGCAGCTATTATCGCCTGCGTCATAATACCGCCACTCGCGTGGCCTACGTGACTTTTCCCGAATCCCTTTTTATCGCTAGTTTCTCATGCACGCTGCACCTATCTAAACAACCGCCTTTTCCCGGAATCCAGTCACACAAGTGTCAGTCTCCCGCCGAAGCTTCCAGACTCCTCTCAAATTCTTATCCACGTCCCTTTTTATCGCCTGTTTCCCACGCACGCCTCGCCTAATCAGCTATGCGTCTTTCCAGGAAACCAGCCACACGTGCGCCCTTTTCCGCCGAACTTTCTGGACTCTTCTCCCAAAATTCCTCCCCACCAACACCATTTTCCCACAGTTCGATCCTTTATAAACGCCTCCCGCGATGCGCTCTATGTTCATTAACTCCGTCACTCTGCCCGAGTACAGTACGTAAGTCGCAGTTGCTTTTGCTCCGATTTGTGTCTACCGCGTCACAAGATCCATTACCGCGCTTCGTAGCCGGGTTGGTACCTCGTGTAATCTTCAAGAACATTTATAAACTCTGTAAAATCGTGAAGTGTGTGCAATAAAAGCTATTTGAAACAAACCTGACATCACAATATATCCATGTAAAGCGGTTTCGGTTTTATAGAATTTCGATTTTTTTGCTCGAAAAAAAAAAAAAATTCCTCTAAATCACGTCGAATCTCATCAAATGAACCAAAATATTCAACAGTCAAAAAGTAACATACAACGCTGATACCTATAAAATTTGGTGATGATCGGTAAAGTCGTACGGATTTTAAACTGTTATGAATTTTCTTTCTCCCTTATTTTTTTTTTTTTTTTTTTAGGTACTATAACTCCTGTAAATTATGGGACATTCGTTGTTGATAAACGATGAATTTCGTCATGGAAACTGCCATTATGTCGGTAAATTTGGATTTTGTTGCATGTAAAACAACAAACAAAAACGGCGCCCCAAAAAAAATCGGAGAGAAGAATAAAATTCTCCCAGAATTTTCTCAAATTCGGTTCACGTGTGGCCAACCGTGGATCGCGTTTCGAGTACAAATTTGACGCTGATCTGAAAGGCCGTTCAAATTTTATGGCATTTAGCATATTTTGGAAAATTTCGTCATCACGCTGGATTATGCAAATTACAAAGTACTGGCTTATAATTTGGTCCACACATTGATTATCATGAACCAAGGGTTAGGTGCAAATTTCAGGGAAAGCGGTTCGGTGGTTAAAATTTAATAAAAGCCGAAAAGACCTGCAAAGTAGAGCCTTGCAAATTGCTTCCTTAGTATTTTGCACTTTCGAAGATGCTTTTATTTTTTTTTTTTTTTTTTTTAAGAGGCCAAAATCGATTACCTATTTCTTCATCACATTTTTTCTTTTCCTCTTTTTTTATGGGTCCCTGGACCTTAATGAGTTGATTAGCGGACTTCTGGCGAGAGGTACAAGAAAAATAGAGAAAAAATGTTCCTCTCTATTAATTAAATTCTGGGGGGGGGGGGGGGGGGTAATGGTATGATAGACGGGGGCCGAGACGCGGGGTAAGATACAACCCCGTTCGCCATGGTCATGTAGATGGGTTCTTCGGGTTTTAGCATAGGTGTGTATGCGTGTATTTCTTGGGTGAAAAAGGAGGTATTAGTGGTTTTGTCAAATGTTATGTAATGCTTGTTTAGTCTTTTCAAGGTGTCGGCGTCTACGGGTCTAGGCTGTCCTGGTACACTGTAAATTACCTCTTTGAAATTTATGTCGAGGGGAGGGCTTTCCTCTCGATGATAGCTAACGCTTTATTCTTCCTCTATGTTTGTACCGGACGCGTGTGTGAGTAGCATAATGTTTATAGTTCCAATAAAGATCGCGCATGCAATTACTATTGATGCCAAGACCGAAATGGTAAGCACTCCATTGTAGATACTGGTTCTCCTGGTGTCCTCCTTTTTACTCTCCTTGTAATTACTGATATGCGTCTGCAATTCCCGGAGCGTGAGTTCGTATCGAGGTTCGATAGCGCCGTGGATGTTGGGTGGTCTATAAGCCATGGGCAGGAGCATATTCAACTCTTTTTGGTACTGCTGGACGTCGGGGAATAATTCTCCGATATTTATGGTAACTGCTGGCATATAGTGATACTCGTGAATTATTCCGAGGTCGCGTACGCCGTAGAAGTTCGCATATTCGTTGTGAGCTGTACATCCTTCGCGTAAATGCATTATTCCTTTGCCCGCTACGCTGCCAGTTTGCGTTTTATTGTCGCATGTAATAACCATTTGTTCTCTGTCGGGTAGTCAAAACAACCATTGACTGGTGTGTCTAAGTTGTCTCCAGAACGAGACTTGATCCTTCGCTAACCTTATGTCGCAGGTGTCGTAAATCAATGGCAAATTTCCTGTGATTATTAATGTTTCGCAGATGGGTGATTCCGTTATGTCGTAAATCGGTTGACTTGGTACACATATTTTGTAGTCTTTGTATGGTCGGCAGTGGCTCAATTCTTCTTCCGAAGTTACTGTGTATTTATTATTTCCCCAGGACAGCATCAGCATCGATACCTTAGGTTGGACAAATACTGAGACCCTCGTGTAATTCCCTAGGGATTGCGGGGTCGGAAGAGCGTGTATTTGGTACAGCGAATACTTCTTCGGCTCGATGAGTGGAATATGCATAATGATGGTGATTTTTCCCCCTTGATAGGTTACCGTAAATCGTGACATGTCCATCAGGGCTTTGGGTTCTTCTGTGAGCGGTACCGGAAACCACAATGGATAATGAATTTGTGCGAAATCCAAGGCGACCTTTCTCAAGATTTCAGGGTTCAACAATTCTGTTTGAAATAATCCCCTTTTCGCAAATTGGAGTATATCGATGGTTGTTTTTAAACTTGTCAGATAAACATTAACGATCATCTCTACGCTGTTTCTCCATTCGTGCATGCGTAGTTTGTATTCTTGCATCAGTTTTTCAGTCGCGTTGAAGATTTGAGTACTCGTGGTTTCCCATATTTTTTTATGAGTCAACTCCATTGCGTCTATTTGACTTCCGATTGTGCGATATCCCGATTTTACTATATGCGTTCGGTTATTCGGTAGCCCTTTTATTCCGTCCTTGCTAAGTTCTAATTTTTTAAATTGTTCGTTGTAAAATGGTACCTCATATTCGGGTAATTTCTCGAGTAGCGCCTCGTCGGTTGCTCCGATATCGCTCAAGGGAATTTTTCCGATGTTGACAAATGTTTTGTCGTCTAGTTTGTGTATGAACTCGAGGTATTTATCGATTAGATTGGTTTTATGTTCTATCTCTTCTTTGTTGATGATCGAAATACATTGGTCGGCAAACATTATGTAACATTCTTCCGCCACTGAGTCCAAGGGTAAATGCGAAAAAATCGGACGTCGTTTCTCGATCGGTCATAAATCGAAGAACGTTACCAATTTCCATTCATCTAGTACCAAGTGTATATCTTGCAATCTCTCGTAATATAGTCCTGCTTCATTTTTGATACGTCGTATCGCGAATTCTGGTGACCCGAGACCTCCTCCCAGAAAAAGAAGGATCAGCAGGCGGTGCATCGTTGCTTTCTTAAATCACAAATATTCGAAAATAGTCGTCTTCCTTCTTCCTGGCTTATCTGTTTATTAAGTTATTGTTATATATGTATATAATGTTATTATTTGTTATTTAGAAGGAAAAAAAATTACTATTATTACATTCTTTGTTATTCTTATTTTCTTTGAATATACATATATTTTCTCTTTCTTTACGATTTTGTTATTTAAAAAATTTTGTTGTTTTTTTTTCGACCTCGTTTTATTGTTTCATAATTAAATTTTTGTCGTTGCTTTCGATATCTGGTTCTTCAGTCCGTCCCGTAGAGTATGATTTTCTTCTTTATTTTTTTGTTGGTGGGACTTCATAACGTGGGCGAGTCGCTGGGTCAGTGTGCGAGCACGTCAGGGGAGGGGGGGGGGGGGGGGAAGGACAGTCATAGGATTCCGTTGGAGATTTCCTCGATTTCTTGGATTCTGTGGTGGCACATTGCGTACTCTTTTGATGGCTAGGTGGGGATCAGTGTCCTCAAGTTGATTCGATTTTTTTCTAGTTTTCTCATTCGTGATTGCTTCTCCAAGTTGGTCTCATCGTTGTGTCGCTGGGCTTATTTTATTTCGAGAATTTTTCTGCGCTTCGTTTCTCGTTTTTCTTTCTTTTAATTTGTTTTTATTCTTTGGGGGAGAAAAAAAATGATTACTACAGTGCTAGAGAATTTGAAAGCATATCTCGTGGTTACTCTAGAGTCACTGGAGAAGTGTCAAAATTCTGTGCGTCTTAGTGAATTGGATAGGAGAAGAGTCGCGTGGCGAGGCGACGTCGTCGGCGTATCGCGGGCGTTGCAACGCGTCGTGAACGAGCTAGTGTAAGTGTTGTTCCATTTTTTTTTCCTGTAATGACAGTTCGAGTGCTACTTCTATTTATTGTGATTGCACAGAAAAAATAAATTATCGATATATTTATTATTATTATTAAAAAGAAAATTTATTATTATTTTTTTTTCTTTAGTTGGGAGGATGACTTTTTCGACGGCGCCTTTAATTTGCGCAGTTTGTTTGGGATGGAGCCTCTGTCACGTACTTTGGAGGTTGGTGGTGTTTCCCTCTGGATCCCGGAGTGTTATAACATCAACGGGGCCTATCTGACCGTTTTGACCTGGGAACCATGGACCCAAGATATGATTAATTATCTTCTGGTCTTCTTGGATGAGAATATGCCGCTGGCGAGGGCCGTCCGATCCGTGGTCCGCGTGCAACGTTTATTGAGAAGAGCAACTGAGTTCGAGTGTGTATTGTTTATTTCCCCCCTTTTTCTGCGTAATTGTTTTAATTCGATTTGTTGTTATTATCATTTTTTTTCTTTTAGCGAGGGTCCTGGTGAGGATCCCTGGGGTTTTCTCGTTTTATTCGGTTATCGCCTCCCATCTGATAATCGCGAAGCGGTAAATTTTTTTAAAGAAAAAATGGTTCTCATGCTTTCCTCTTTCTTTCTCTTTTTTTTCTATTAATTTTATATTGTTAAAATGTGTTTTAACTGCGTGTATTATATTTTCTAGCCCCTACAACAGGTTCGCGGACTCCGAACTCATTGGAAATCTATCCTTGCCTCTCGCGACTTCGTTGACTGGTGATAATTATCAACCATGGAACGCTTACGGTATTATTTTATTGTTATTTGTCTTCTTTTATTTTTCTTTTTGCCATGAGTTTTCTTTTTACTAATTTTGTTCTGTGTTCTTGTATGTTTCAGGGGCCGCTTGCCATTAAAGTGTTAATTATAGTTTTCCTTTCTCTCCTTTTGTAAAAAAAAATGTTTATTTCGTTTGTTTTGCTAGTGTGTTATATATATATATATATTTTTTTTTTTTTTTGTAATAATAAAAAAAAGGTGGTTTTAACTTGTAATGCGTCTTCCCTTTCCGTCCTGCTGAACCAGTATATATATGTATATATACATTTTTTTTCTTGATTATTAATGGAAATATGGATGTCAAAAAAATTTCATCGACTTCCACAGTTAAAATTAGCGCGTTTTTTAACTTTCGGCTGTGTTAACTCTCTTTTTTATACCATGGTGCATTTTAGAGTAAAGTCTATTACACACTGACAGTGACCGCACAATTTCTTGGCCTTGGTACAATAAGAACAACTCGTTGAATGCAGGCACGGCAGGAATACCACGTTCACAGCTCGAGAATGACAAGTTTGGCATAGCTCGGTCTCGGTCACTTCCGTTGCGTCGGATTCTTCCGGGGAGGCGAGGGGTACTTGCGGCGACGGGAATCGAGGGGTCGGGGGTCTGCTTGCTCCGGCGCCCCTAGATCCTACAGTAGCCTTACTCGGATTTTATAAATTCACCGCGGAGGACTTCCGTTTATAATGACGCTCTTCGCGAGATGCTCTGCGTGCTCGGTTGGAGGGTCCGCGCGGTCGGTTGTCCTCTGTTGCAGGCGACGGGCTGGCTCTCGGGGAGACGCGAGGGGCGCCTATGGTCGTAAATAGGTAGTGGCATTGCGGGTACCAACGAGCGTGTTGTTCCCAGGGATAATCCGTGGATTTCCAGTTCCGGATTTTTCCTCCACAATGGAAGCACATGACTTTGTCCTTTTTTCCCGTATAGAAAAATCCTGCCATGGCTAGAGTGTCGGGGTTCAATATATTTCCGTGTTTTTTCGGCCAATTAATGAAACTTTCCTTTCTTTGCTTATATCCCTCGTAGATTGGTTCTACCGGAGTCATGTATCGTCTCGGGGTATCAAATTTGTCGGAAAATATGGGGGGGTCTGGTGTTTCTGCTTGCGTGCAAAATGGCGCAATTAATCGCGGGTCTACTCCCATGGGGACATTTCCGCACGCGAGTCTTTTCACGAATCGACACTGATCGTGTTCCTTCAGGTGCCTCAACATAGGGCTGTCATCTTCCTCCCATTCTATAATTATTGCTAAACAGTCGAAACAAGTGACTGTATTGTCCCATCCCGTGTAATAGAAACCCGCAGCGGCGAGTGCCGAGGGACTTATAGAGTGCAGACTCCATCTCCGATAGCTATCTAGCCGTACTTGTTCGAAACGATATTTTTCGTGTATCATTAGTACCGACATTTTACCTGGATTAGCGTACAATATTCCCCACAGAACTGCCTATCTCCCTTTTTCCTGTGTAATTTACTCTAAAGATTTGTTATTTTCCTCAAACCAATTTTGTTTCGTGGTTAATTTAATTATTTACTCTCGCAATTAATATTATCGTTGTTATTTGTGAGAAAAAAAACGTTTATATGTATATGTTTTTTCCTTGTGACCCAAAAAAAAATTTGTTATTAATGTTACTTTATAGAGATTTGCCTTTAGTCCCTATGCCTCTTACCTAGAGTTTTATCGGTACTTTACCCGTTTTTATTTTATTGACGCGATCTCGTGACGATGAGTGTGGGATTCCAATATTTCCGAGTATTTTCTTTCGTCCCCCTTTAAGGAACAAAAATGTCGTTTTGACTAACCCGAATAATCGGCGTTGTGATTGCTGTGTGGGTATATATTGTAACGGGACGGCATAGCCCCCACCACGAGACGGCCAAATCGCCGAGACTCGTGGAGCGGGCGAGCCACAATCCCGCTACCGAGGAGTCGAGCGCCCGCTGCGCCCCACTCCGACTCCCCAAATCGTCACACGGCCAGCACGGGGGCTCGCTCGACCGGGTATATAACCCGGCCCCAGTCGCTCCTCGTGACGATTATTCCGGCATCACTCTACGAGTAATACTTACGTTCTTTAGTTTACATTTCGAGAATTCGAAACGTTCCTCTGAGCAAAGCCCAGGCTCACTTAGTTATAACTTCATTTCCTAGTTATTCATAATTCTTTAAATTCCTCGCATTAGCAATTAATAATCCACCTCGATACTGCATCGACCTGGATTATTTCGTAACATCTGCTCTGCTTCTTTGTGGCCTCTATATTGCATCGACCCCTCAAGGAAGCGAGTAATTAATTACGCCTTTAATTTCAGCCGTGTCTGAGTGCAGTGGACGCGTGTGCCTCGATACCGCATCGACCCACACGCCTCCCGATTCAGTACCGCGACTTCGCGTTTGTCCCGAGTAGCCTCGTTATTGCAACGACCCTACTGCGGGAAGACAATCGCGTGAAACAATCGTCCCCTCGCCGCGTGGCTCTCTCCACTCGTTCTCACGCCTCAACATCGCGTTGACCCGTGAGACGAGCGAATAACAGCTATTTTGGTAAACGCGTCAATCCGCGCGCCAATACGCGGACGCTGCAACCTCGGCCTCGACACTGCGTCGACCCCGCGAAGGCAGCGTTCCACCTATCGCGACACCTCCACCGTCTTAGCGACGCGGGCCTCGCCACTGCGGCGATCCCCTCGGTCTGAGACGGAGCAGAGAGAGAGAGAGAGAGAGAGAGAGAAGGAGAGAGAGATAGACACGGGATTCCCTACGCGGTTTAAGCTTCCACGAATTCGGGACATAATTCGCGGAATTCGAGTGGGCATCGAGACATCGCGCGCGGCAACAGTCTCGGCGGGCGAGACGCAGAAAAACCGTAAACAGTTTCGCGCAGCTCGTCGCCTGGCCTCGAACGTCGCCGGCCCCGGGCGACGCGTACACACAGACACCTCTACCGTGGAGCCTTATTTACATCCGTCGTATCCCGCAACCTCTTCTCCCACACTCCTATATCCTCTCCAATATACACAACGCCAAGCCGATGATGAGACGGCCACTGCTCTGACACCCGCGAGAAAGGTAATACTTTCCTCACTCGGGCACTGCAGTGCTATCTGAGGTTTTTTTTAATCCTCAGCCTACCTCCGGCCCCGAGCACGAACCTCCCCCGCGACCCTTCGCTAATCTGCATCGCAGAAAACGTTTCAATATATATTTATCGCTCTCTTTCTATTTGTCTTTACTTATAACTCCGTATTCTCTTAATTTTTTTATTTTTTATTTTTTTATATATATATATTTTTTTTATTATTGTTGGTTTATTGTAGATCTTCAGAATGTGTACACAGAATTATTTAGGTGTTCTCTTCCGGCGATTTTTCCTCGATTATGGTTTTTGACGATGAGCCCGGTTTTTCCGCTTTCGGTTTCTCCTGTTGTTTTAGAATCGGGGTTTTTAATATTTCGCGAATTCCGGTGCCCTTTCATAGAGCGCAGTGGGGGACGGGTAGTGTTTTAGAACTGGGGGTATTCATCCGCAAAGAGATTCTTACAAAACTTTCGGCTTCTGCGCGAACGTCCATTGCCGAGAGAAAATAACGGCAAATCGGTTGCAAGTACGCATGTTGCTGAGATGGAATATCGAAGGCTCGCCACCGGTTAATCGAGAGATCGCAGTGGTAGCATTTTATTGTGTCATCTACCCCGGTGTAAAAGAATCCCGCTTTTGCCATTTCCTCGGCTCTCGTTGGTATAAACTTATGCCAGGTATAGAAACTTTGTACGCGAGCGGTGAAATTCTCGTATCGGGAGTGGACTGGGCTCATTATCATCGAGACTGGGACTGGGGCTCGGAGTGGTATATTACCGCACGGGAGTCCTTTGATAAATTTACAGTCACTTCAATATTTCCGATGCGCAGTTATAGGATCGTCGAACGGTTTCCAATTCGTCAATATTCTCTCGCATTGAAAACACTTAACTAAATCTTCCGCAACGAGATAGTAGAAGCCTGCCGCTGCTAATTTACCGGGTTCTTGGTAAGGTACGCGCCAATTTACAAAACTCTCGAGTCGTACCTGCTCAAAGCAATAGATGTGGTTACTATTCCCTTCTGCCATAATTAATTTTTCTATGATATGTTGAGGGAAATTATCCCAGGTTAATTTTTCTTGCGTATTTTTTTTTGTTTAAAATAACTGATAAATTTACGATAAATTGATTAAGGGCTTACATACAGTTAGAAGGCTATAAAAAGACGGATTTTCAAGAATTTTTTTCGAGCAGACTATTCAATTTATTAATTTGAAAATTGGTGTACATATTATAATAACCTTATAATATATTAACATATTTTTTATTTGTAAAAATAATCATCGCGAATGTTGCTATCGCCGATCTCCTAGAGCTCCGCAAAAAAAAACAATTTTGCGGTGATCACGATATCTCTGGACCGGATTATCTGAAATGAAAAAACCAAATAAATTTCGTCAATATAATACATTATCTAGTATTTAATAGAAGGAATTAGCGAAAAAATAATTTTTGACAAAATGGCGGCTTCTCAAAATAAAAGACTCGATTTTGAACGAAAATTTAAGCCTTAAATTGTTTATAAAATGGAAAATATTTATCGGAGAAAAAAAATCTTCGATTAATTACTAAAAAATCTAGTTAAAAAGGTTGTGTTAAAATTTGAGACTGATCGGTTTAGACGTTTTGGAGAAATCTTGATCACCGATTTTGAAAACATAGTTTTGAGAAAAACGCGTTTAAAGTTTCAAAAGCGTTTTACATGTGGTAAATTTTGTTTTTTTTTTCAACTTACATGGAGTCATCTATTCCAGGGCCATATAATAATCCGTTCGCATCGTTGGCAGCTTCTAATAATTCGATTTGATGCTGGAGGTCGGAGATCTTGATGCGCTGCGCATCTTCTTTATCTGTATATGAATGCGCATTGGACCCAAGTGAGACGCCCATTGCATTCATATAATATAAAAGGGCAGCTGTCCCTTCGTTGAAGATGCCAGCAGCTATATATGCAGCCATTTCCACCGTTTTTGATCCGGCTGGAAGTACTTTTGGAGAGATCTTCCACACCAGTTGGTTATAGCTTTCATTATTGTTTTGGGTGAAACTACCCACACATCTTTCCTTCTTCACGACTTCTTGATCACCGTATGGGGCAGCTTTCAAAATCCCGGAGTACGTTTTAGAATCACCGTCTCCAATGTAATTTCTGTACTGCACTCCGAATTTTTCCACTGAACGCTTGAATAGGTCGATCACTGCATCAACTTCCATTTTTCCAGAAGAACCTGAATGATTACAACTGCAATCATCTTGATGGTTTTCATACCATTGTTGATATTCTTCACTATCAAGTTTGCTTTTCCAAGTTTCGCATTGTTTGCAATAGGCACTTTTCACGAGGATATCAATTACTTTCCCAGAATAATATCCGATCAATGATGTCACTCCATACAAGGAAGTATATCCTCGCTGTTTCCAAGTTCCATCGCCGGACAAGGGAAGGCTTTGCAGATTTTTCGTCACCTTGGTGTTCAGCAGTCAAGTCTTTTTCTTCATGGCAAGCATGCTGAAAAAGTTTGTCGGTTGCTGTTTTCACACAGGAATGTATATTCTTCATAATTAAATCGTAGGTGGGCTGTGTTAGGAAAGCGGGCATGTCCATTAATCCACAAAATTTTGCAGCACCTTTTAACCCTAATCCAAGAACTCTCATGACAAACAAAAAACGCCGATTTATCTCATAAGAATGCTCGATAAAAGGACTAGAATTTATGCTACGAGATGGACACTGATCGCAAAACAAAACAATTTTAAACCCGAGTCCTCGTTCAGAAGCAGTTTCAAATTTCACATTTCCGTTACAGGTTTTGCACTGCACAAATTCGGAGATGGCCGCGAAAACAGTAATAAAATTCAAAATTCGGTACTCAACGGACGGATCACGCGGCACCAAGATTTCCTCCTGCATTCTTATTTTTTTTGCAGAGGCACTGAAACTGGACTCATCCGTTTCAGCTGTTTTCGGATTGAAAACATTCTTTCGTTTCTTCGCTCTTGACTTGTACACTTTCGTTGATTTTCTAAGTTCTCTGCTAGACTTCATTTTCACGATATTATCGAAGGCACAAGTACACTGACACGACTTTACTGTTAGGCTTCTCTGCTGAGACTGACGACTACTTTTCAAATTTTGGCAACTGAGAAACATACAATAGAAAATGACAAAGGAAAGAGAGTAGGATAGACAAGGAAAGAAGGGACAGCGCCTCAGGTAGACAGCTGGCGCGCCGGTCCCCGACTGTGAGACACGCCTCCCTAACGCGCCTTCATAAATGTGTCTATAACTTCGAAAATATTCGTCTGATTGACATAAAATTTTGAGTGTGTATGCTCAAATATATGTATATTCAGAAAATACAAAAAAAAACGATTTTTTGAAAATTACAAGTGTATGTAAGCCCTTAATATATAGGGTGTCCCATTTTAATCTTACACCTAATTTATCTCGAAAAATAAGGCTCCGATCGAAAAATGAGTTACATGAAAGTTGTACGGTTCGAAGGGGGACGTTTTTCTAAAAAAAGAAATATGGTCCAACATTCAAAATGACGGAGATACGACGGCCGACTTGTTTTTTTTAATGGAACCATGACTCTTCTTTGCGACCAAAATGTTTGGCATGTTAAAACTAACAACTTTTGTAGAAAACTTTTTTCGATAAAGTCCATAATTCATTTTTTTGGAGAACATTTTAGCGTTATCCAGGATGTACCACGAGGAGGTAGTTTTCAACATCCCATTTGCGTGTGCGTGTGCGGGCGTGTGCATGCGAGGTCCTTGAGCAAAAACTCTCTCCGGGTCGCCGTTCCCGAGTTATGGGGGTCGCAAGTTAAAGTACGTCGGCGGTCGGCTCCTGACGTCACTGGGCTTCATCGCCTCCTGCTGGATGCTTCTAGGCCATGGTAATCATTTGATTCCAACGTGTGAAATTTAGTTGGGATCCCTGGAGGTCCCTTGTAGTAATGCCACTTAGTGTAGCATTCGCCAGACCCAGCTGCCTGAGCACAAGGTCGGACTCGCGGGCCCATATTCCTCTCCAAGATATCGTTATGGCTGCCACCGTGACGTGTTCCCGTGTGACACCCTCTTCTGCTGCAATGTTTCGCATTAGCGGTTCGTTCTCCTTGTAATACGCTGTTGTCCTCGCAAAGGCCTGGGGCCTGGTGCCCGAGACTATTTGGCAGTCTAAGACGTTGACCTGTCCTTCTTTCCTTGCGATAAGGTCTGGCTTCCTTAGTCCAGCCGGCGTTCGGAATGCTTTTTCCACTGTTACCACATATCCCTTACTAGCCAACGCTGAGGCGATTGTGCGGACGATTGCGTCGTGCCTCTTGATCCTGCCGCCATGTGTTCTGTGGTACTCCTGGATAATATGGGCGGTGGTTTCCGGTACTCGGCACCCGGCCCGATACATACAGTCGCGCTGCTCCCTTCTTGCACCACGGGAGGTTCTCATCGCTGATGGAAGTGCCTTGATTCGCGTCCTGATGTTTTCCACCCACTCCCTTGCTGGGATTTTGACATAGTCATCGCTAAACCATCGTGTGGACAGGTCTGATTAGTGGGCTTCTCGAAGTTCGTATCCGTCGACAGATCCATGGAGCTTTCTTGGCAAATCTTTATTTTTCACTTTCTGGTTCGAACACCACCTACGGACGGAGACTCCAAACGAGCTGGTTGCTGCTTCGCGAGCTTGCGCCAGCGAGGATATTAGTAGGCCGTTGAGTCGATTTAGTTTCAGCTCTGGTATGGCCGATTCAAGCGAGCAAATGCCAAGACCCCCCTGTTGTACAGGTGTATGGAAGAAACTGACCGTCACGTCATTTGGAAGCCGCAGCCATTGTCGCGTGGCTTTGCACACCTGTTTGTCGAGTTTTCGGAGCTCTTCGTGCGTCGTTCGACCAAGCACCATTGTGTGGAGTACCCTCGGTAACAGGTAGGTGGTGAGGACTTTAAGTCGTTGTTGTGGCTTCAGCGGCGCCGATTTGACTCGACCCAGCATAACATGGAAATCCACTGGTGAGCTCACCAAGCCTCTACAGTCGAATATCACACCCAGGTTCTTCCACTTATCGATGGCTGACAGTTGGGGAATTTCAAGCCCTCGCACCTTGAACTGTCCCGTAGTTACGACCTTCATCTTTTTGTCTTTCCCAGAGGGAACCATAGACAGCGCTGAGCATTTTGCTTGCATCATCTCTGGACCAAATTGTGCAAGGGTGTTTGCAACCGCGTCCAAGGAACGCTGCAGTCCCTCTCTAGTTTCGGCTATCAGGACCAGGTCGTCGGCGAAGGCGAGAGCGTTGATGTTTACCGTTTCTATCTTCGTACCGATGATGGGTAACAGATTCTCCAGTGCCACATCAATCACCATGTTAAACATGAGTGGAGAGAGTGGGTCACCTTGCCTGACCCCGCGCGCCGCGCGTATGGGGTTTGATGACTCACCGCCTACCTCCAGTACGGTTGTTGACTCTTTGTACATTTTCATCATGTAGTTGATCATCATCTTGGGTAGTTTGTTTTTGCGCATGACAAGTGCTATTGCATCGTGATAGACTGTATCGAACGCTTTCCGTACGTCAAGGGTTGCTACGTGCAGCGGCTTCAGTTCATTTTTCGCCTTGTGTATCAATGCTGCCAGTATTGCTATGTTTTCGGCTCCTCCATCCGCCTCGATAAATGCGCGCTGTCGCTCGTCAAGAAGGTTGCATCCGGCCACTCGCTTTGCCAGGATTTTGTGGAAGTGCCTCAGTACTACAGATGAGATAGAGATTGGGCGGTAGAGGGCCGGGTCCTGCGTCCCCGGTTTCTTCGGGATTAACACAGTCCTGGAGTTTTTCCACAGTGGGGGTAGTCTGCCACTCAGCATGATGATGTTCATTATCACAGCCTTGAGATCGTCGGGTATTTCCGACTTCCAGATGTTTACTGAGACTCCATCAGGGCTAGGCGACGAGCGTATCGGGGGGTAGCAAGTGCTTACTTGCTACCCCCCCATGGGAGTTATCGGCGCCCACACTTCGGTGAGCCTCTCTCCACTGGGTGTCTCCGTGATTGCAGTGATGTCCTCTGCTTGGGAACTTTCCTCCAGTATGCTCCTCCACTGTGGTTCTTGGTCCGATAGTGGTAGTTGTGCCCCATCGTCTGCGTCGCCATCGAGTACTTTCCGTGCTGACTTTGCTTGGTTTTTGCGCCAGAGTGTCTGCATTGCCTGGTATTCTTTTCTTCGCTTTTCCTTCCGCGATCCGTTGGTAATTTCCAGCCGTGGGTTTCGCGGCCTCCTGCTGGTATTCGCGTTGGTGAGGCAGGCCCTAGCCCAGTCCTCCAGTGCATGCTCAGGGCTGCCGTCCGTCACTGCAAGTTGTATTGCCCTGCGGATATTTTGGATTCCTGGCGTGTTATCTGGCAGTTCCGCCAGCGCTGTTAGTAGCGATTGCCGTAGTTGTTGGCTAGGGTCCGTCTGTTGGCCAGCATTACTGCTCTCCTCGGGGGTGTACGGGTTTTCGCTAACGTTGTCTGTCGCTTCTTCTGTCTCGTTGCTCTCAGTTTCTTGGTTGTTCAGATCAGTTGGTGCCTGGTCTGTCGCCTGTTGTCTGGCCGCTATCGTGGCTCGGATTTCGAGCAGGGTGTTCTTAAACTTTGCTTGCGTCCCCATGCCTTTAATTGACTCGAGTGATCTTGTGTTACCAAGTTGGTTCACCAGATACGCGTTGATATTCTTCTCGCCAGGCGGAGACATGGCCTCCTCCCAAGCAAGCAGGCGTATTTCTTCTTGGGTCCAGCGCGCCTTTGTGCGAGATACATTTATTTCCTCGTTATATTCAGCTCGGTGTGCTTGCTGACGGTGCACTCCGAGCCCAATCTTGCTGCCGAACACCCGAGTACAGTTTGGGCACGAAAATTGCGTGACTTGACCGTTCTGTTCTGGTGCATCTTCCGGGTTGGGAGGGTGGGTTCGGGTATGAGGTTGCGGTTGCTCGCTGTGGGATGGTGCAGTGGCACCTTCCCTCCTCCTGGTAACAAGATTTATATTGTTTCCAGCGAGCTGTGCACCCACAAGGGGTGCCGGAGCACTAGTGCTCCAGGTTTGACGGTTCATTTGCCTATCGCGTGTAACGCGGCCGGGAGGATGGACGGGATTACGCGGAGGCGCCACGTATGGCCCTGGCGGGACGTCACTCCCTGCCTCCGCACCCCCACTATGCAACTCGAGTCGCGGCCCATCGGTTGCATGGGCATTGTTATCCGCCATAGTCCGTCGCACGGACCCGCTCTTCGATGCGCCATTTGATCGACGGGCACTTTTTAACGTCAGTGGCCGAGTGGCCTATATCGCCACGATTATTTTCCCAGCAGTTGACACAAATGGGTGGTTCCTTTGCTTTACGGCACTGGCCTCTCTCATGTGATTCTGCACAGTGGGAGCAAATTTCGTCGTTCTCACACTCGCTCGACAGGTGACCGAACGCCAGACATCTATAGCACTGGATTATTCTGATGTGGTCGTCGAAGTTGCATGACAACCATCCTACATAGACCCGTCCCTGCTCTATTAGTTTGGCACGATCCTTCGCTGACATTTGTACGACCCACGTTGTGACGCGTTGTTGACCCGGCTTATATTGATACACTGCCTTGAGGTCATCAATGATGGCGAGACCGTTACATCGCCCCACGGTTTCGACTAGCTCGTTGCCCTTCATTTCCGTGGGCACACCGTGGATCGCAACAAGTGGTTTCATTTTTCTGTCGTCTCTTACAATGAGGCCGGCATCTGTAAGGGTCTTATCGCGTCGCAGCTTCTCGAGGTCGACCGATTTGGCGATAATACGGATTCCGCTATCCGGTAGACGATTGACTCGTTCCACTCTAAGGTTGAATTTACCCGGGTCGATGGCTTTGATTGCCGCTTTCTTGGTGTCATCCGAGTTTCGAAGTCTGTTCCTTGCTCCTTCCCTTGGCTCCATTATGAAGGTTGTGGACTTTTCCGCGTGTAGAGTTGGACCGTTCGGTAGGTGGATTTTTCGGCAGATCTCCTTTTTCCGTCGAACTTCCAGCCAGTCTCCAGTGATTGATGCGTACGAAGGTTGGTCGGTACCCATCGGCCTGGTGTTAATGGCTTCCGTAACTACCGATTTGACATTAGTCAGGGCTTCCTCGAGACCTGCTTTTTCCGCCTGTTGGTGTAGCGCCATTGCGTCTCTCGTATCCTTTCCCACAGCCTCACGAACGTCCGCAGTGATTTTATGGCCCATGGTTTTCCATTCCTCGTTATGTTCGGCCATCGCGTTGGTTGCAAGGCTTTTTAGAGACCCCTCGAGCTGCTTCGTGATGACGGTCACTTGCGTCTTCACTTCTGCCCTTAGGTCCATCTGGATGTCGGCCTTGAGTTTCGCCACCATTCCCAGAACCGTCTTTCGTTCTTTTACTAGGTAGAAGCAGGCCGCGTGGACTCGTCTGAAGAGGGCCTCCACTTTACCCATTGCTTCGACCACACCCTTTCGCTAGACCTCCGACATTCGGCCAGTCCCCGTGTAGACTTCCTCCATTGCATTGGCCATGTCCGCTGCAACCGTCATCAGATTAGTTATTGTCATATATGACTCGTCTGATTCGATGTCGATTTCGGGCGAGCTCAGGGCTGCCCTTTTGCTCGAACGCTTGGATTCCACGCTTGGAGTGACCTCCGAGCCCTTTGCCCCTTTTCCTCGCCTCACGGCGCTCACAGGTGTTGCCATTGTCGACCGTTCGCCTTCGTCGACGTACGCAAGCCAGAAGTGCGCTCGACGTTGGGCCCCAATTATGGCCTTGCGCCTCTCGTCGCGTTTCGGAGAGAACGCTGGTCCATCATCGTCGAGGGGATGCTGAAATCTCTCAATTTTCCTTGGCTGTTCGATTCGTTGGTGCGTTGTCGAGCGATGGTCGGTGGTTGAGCTCGACGCCGGTCCCCCTTGCCGACCGACGGGCGGTAGTGTCCTCGGCGAAGGCCCACTTTACCGACTTACGGCCAGTGATGCCCTCGGGCGATGGTCTCCCTTACCGACTGACGGTCAGCGAAGTACCCTACCAGCTGGTAGGGTACTTCGATGATCGGCAGTACCGCTGGGAGATTGGGCTACGCAGTTGCGGTCTAGTTAGTCACCTGAGTGGCGCTGTCGTCGCCTGCCGGAATGGCGTCGGCGATCAGCTGTTGTGGGACCTGAGGGAACGCGAGATTTTCCACTGACGATAGCAGCACTGGTCGATATCTGTTTCCCGATCTTTTTATATCGGCGGGCAGCCCTCGCCGAACTGCACACGCTGATATACTTTATGCACGGTCACAAGCACTTATCACCCGCTTTCCAGATGTCAGAGATACGGAGCGACACGCAACACGTCCGACCGCGACAAGAGAGTCATAGTTACTCCCGCCGTTTACCCGCGCTTGCTTGAATTTCTTCACGTTGACATTCAGAGCACTGGGCAGAAATCACATTGCGTCAACACCCGCGAGGGCCATCGCAATGCTTTGTTTTAATTAGACAGTCGGATTCCCCTAGTCCGTGCCAGTTCTGAGCTGAGCGTTGAATGGCGGCCGAAGAGGACGACCAAGACGGCGAACCGTCGAGGAAGCCTCGCAGCAAGGAAGTTCCGCGGGAGGCCAAGGCACGGGACCGAGCTCGGATGTGCAACGGAAACCCCCGTGAAGAGACTTCCATCGTTCACTTCGCCCAGGCCCGGCACGTTAGCCAAACCCGCTTCCATAACAAGCCCGACGCGCCCCGCTCCTCAGAGCCAATCCTTATTCCGAAGTTACGAATCCAATTTGCCGACTTCCCTTACCTACATTAGTCTATCGACTAGTGGCTCTTTACCTTGGAGACCTGCTGCGGATATGGGTACGCACCGGCGCGACACCTCGACGTGGCCCTCTCCTGGATTTTCAAGGTCCGAGGGGAAGATCGGGACACCGCCGCAACTGCGGTGCTCTTCGCGTTCCAAACCCTATCTCCCTGCTAGAGGTTTCCAGGGAACTCGAACGCTTATGTAGAAAAGAAAACTCTTCCCGGATCTCCCGACGGCGTCTCCAGGTCATTTTGGGTTACCCCGACGAACTCTCTTGCGAGGGCCCGCATTGTATACGGTTCCGCTGCCGGGTTCCGGAATAGGAACCGGATTCCATTTCGTCCGACGGGTGTGACACGTAATTTAGATTTATTACATTCTGTGACTCAAACACCGTCATCAACATAGGATTTCTCCTAGGGCTTAGGATCGACTGACTCGTGTGCAACGGCTGTTCACACGAAACCCTTCTCCACGTCAGTCCTCCAGGGCCTCCCTGGAGTATTTGCTACTACCACCAAGATCTGCACCGACGGCGGCTCCAGGTAGGCTCACGCCCAGACCCTTCTGCGCACACCGCCGCGACCCTCCTACTCGTCAGGGTTTCAAGACGGAAAATAAATTCTCCGCCACACTTGCCACTGACGGCAGAGTATAGGCGCGACGCTTCAGCGCCATCCATTTTCAGGGCTAGTTGCTTCGGCAGGTGAGTTGTTACACACTCCTTAGCGGATTCCGACTTCCATGGCCACCGTCCTGCTGTCTTGAGCAACCAACGCCTTTCATGGTATCCCATAAGCGTCGACTTAGGCGCCTTAACTCTGCGTTTGGTTCATCCCACAGCGCCAGTTCTGCTTACCAAAATTGGCCCACTTGGCACTCTGATCCGAAATCTCGTGGCTTCACCGTTGAAGCAAGCCAGAGATCTCACCCATTTAAAGTTTGAGAATAGGTTGAAGTCGTTTCGGCCCCAAGGCCTCTAATCATTCGCTTTACCAGATGAGACTCGCATAAGAGCGAGTGGCAGCGATCCTGAGGGAAACTTCGGAGGGAACCAACTACTAGATGGTTCGATTAGTCTTTCATCCCTATACCCAGTTCCGACGATCGATTTGCACGTCAGAATCGCTACGGACCTCCATCAGGGTTTCCCCTGACTTCGTCCTGACCAGGCATAGTTCACCATCTTTCGGGTCAAAACGTGTACGCTCTGGGTGCGCCTCTTCTCGCGATGAGAACGAGACGCCCCGGGAGTGCGGGACCGCATCGTGACGCGGCCCATCCTCCCTCGGTCGGCGCAAGGCCGACCTTCACTTTCATTGCGCCTTTAGGCTTAATAGATCCCAATGACTCGCGCACATGTTAGATTCCTTGGACCGTGTTTCAAGACGGGTCCTGAAAGTGCCCAAAGCAGTAGCGTCGCTGACTGGTATCATAATTGTTACAGCCAGTCCTAGGACACCGTCAGCCAACAGCTGGCTAGACCCGATGACGGCATTAGATCCGTACATTCGGGAAACGCTTGCCTCGCTTGCGACGGGCCGGACGCAGTTCGAATATTTGCGGCCGGATACCTTGCGAGTACCGCCGGGCAGCCGGGGGTCTGCCTCGCAGTGACACCGTGAGGCATCACACGCCACAGGCGCCCACCCGGGCCATAGACCGACACCCAACGGGTCGCGACGTCCTACTAGGGGAGAAGTGCACGACGACGATGCCAGGCAATACAAACGCGCGGACGCGTGCCACGAAACCGAAGTCTCCGGCATCGCGTACCGCGCGCATACCAGCACCGCTGACGATGAATCTCCCCATTCGATCTTTTGGGTTTCTAAGGTTTATCCCTGAACGGTTTCACGTACTCTTGAACTCTCTCTTCAAAGTTCTTTTCAACTTTCCCTCACGGTACTTGTTCGCTATCGGTCTCGTGGTCGTATTTAGCCTTAGATGGAGTTTACCACCCTCTTAGAGCTGCACTCTCAAGCAACCCGACTCTAAGGAGAGATCCTCCCGAAGCGCGTCCCGGTCACTATGGGCCTGGCACTCTCTACGGGTAATTGGCCCCATTCAAGATGGACTTGGACTCGAGCATACGCCTCGGAATAAGTGGATCCTCCCGAACACTACATTTCCCAGCGACAGTGCCGCGGGATTCAGTGCTGGGCTCTTTCCTGTTCGCTCGCCGCTACTAAGGAAATCCTGGTTAGATTCTTTTCCTCCGCTTAGTAATATGATTAAATTCAGCGGGTAGTCTCGCCTGCTCTGAGGTCGTCGATTGTGTTCATTTTTCTGTGAGCATAAGCGTTGGATGTGGATCTCAAACGCGTATCTCAACGAATGAGAGACTGGGAGAGAGATCGTTCGACAGTCATCTTACACGCGTGTAAACCGACGCGCGCGATACATCTCGTGTCTCGTTCACACGGCTTCACAGTCGCATCTGTCCGTTCAAACTACAAGTAGCCCGGGGACTCGATCGACCGGCCGTGTGGAGTTTCGAGAGAACGCGCGCGCGGACGCGCGACGTGACTCACTCTCCGGCTCTGACTTTTCCTTTCCGTCAATACACTCGATCGCACACACTTCTCACATTAATGAGACGCGATACTGTACGCAACATCGCGAGTGTGTTCTCAAACAAATGAGAAACACACACGGACGTATACGCGTGACAACGAGACGCAACCGTGGGCGGGCCGACCACGTAATGAAACATGGCAAGCGCGCACCAAAGTACACCGGTGGCTCGTGAAATCACGATCGCTCATCGGAGGTTCGCACAATAAGCACAGTGAACGAGTGGCCATCCACAATGCACTCAACGGAAGCATCGTTATATCGATGCATGTGACTCTCAGGCATCGTCGGGGTCATATCAAATATAACACACACGAGAGCGAGAGATGCAAAGACACTCCTCTTCCGTTTGGCATGTAACGGCCACTCTTGCGCAAAAGTGTTGCCTCCGATATTTTATTTCAAACGACGCCGAGCGCTAAAACGCGTCGACGAACGTTCACACTGTTCGCTCGTAATAAGCAGTTTGTTGTACGTAAAACGACCCTCAGCCAGGCGTGGTCCGGGAATTGTATCCGTGGACCGCAATGTGCGTTCGAAATGTCGATGTTCATGTGTCCTGCAGTTCACAAGTTGACGCGCAATTAGCTGCGTTCTTCATCGGCCCACGAGCCAAGTGATCCACCGTTCAGGGTAATCATATGTAATTTTTGTTTTTGTAATTTTTCTCATCTCAACAAACTCGACGGAGACACACGCGCACACTAGGCGCGCACGTATCATCACGACAAGAGTTTTCGCGAGTTCGCTCACGCGTGACTCGCGAGTCGTCGGAGGCTCGTGAAAGCCTCCGACAACAGCGAAACTGTCAAAAAAGTCGAACTTGAGGTTCGAGACTTTAACGTTCGTGTTCGGGCGAAATTTCATTTAAAAACCTCGGGCAGCGGGAGCAACGGCCCGCTGTCCTCTCCGGCGGAGATCCTCCATTATGGGCGAAGCGTCGATTCAACAACGTAAAACGCACAGGCGAGCATCGTCACTGTCACTCGAATTTACGCGAGAGTATGTGAGAGTCACCGGTACACTAACGTGTGAACGAGCCCGAGAATGGAATCTCTTCCCCGCGCTGCATAGGTTACCACGCGAACGTTGCGACAGAATTCGTAGGGCCGTGCCTTTAAAACACGGCCTCGTTCGACAGAAGCGATGCGTCAGCACCATTTATGTTGCTTCATAAGATTCGTTACACTGTGTTTTTGTTCGCTGCTCTGATAAGCTAGCGTTTGTTATGCATTAATGATCCTTCCGTAGGTTCACCTACGCAAACCCTGTTACGACTTTTACTTCCTCTAAATGATCAAGTTTGGTCATCTTCCCGGCAACATCGGCAATGCCGTAACATTGCCGCGCACCAGTCCGAAGACCTCACTAAATCATTCAATCGGTAGTAGTGACGGGCGGTGTGTACAAAGGGCAGGGACGTAATCAACGCGAGCTTATGACTCGCGCTTACTGGGAATTCCTCGTTCATGGGGAATAGTTGCAAGCCCCAATCCCTAGCACGAAGGAGGTTCAGCGGGTTACCCAGGCCTTTCGGCCAGGGAAGACACGCTGATTCCTACAGTGTAGCGCAAGTGCGGCCCAGAACATCTAAGGGCATCACAGACCTGTTATTGCTCAATCTCGTGCGGCTAGAAGCCGCCTGTCCCTCAAAGAAGATTTGTTTGTACGTCGGTAGTAAAAACCACCCGACCGTAGGTCGGGGGCCTTCAAGATACCAGAAAGTACGCCTATTTAGTAGGCTAGAGTCTCGTTCGTTATCGGAATTAACCAGACAAATCGCTCCACCAACTAAGAACGGCCATGCACCACCACCCACCGAATCACGAAAGAGCTATCAATCTGTCAATCCTTCCGGTGTCCGGGCCTAGTGAGGTTTCCCGTGTTGAGTCAAATTAAGCCGCAGGCTCCACTCCTGGTGGTGCCCTTCCGTCAATTCCTTTAAGTTTCAGCTTTGCAACCATAGTTCCCCCGGAACCCAAAAGCTTTGGTTTCCCGGAAGCTGCCCGCCGAGTCATCGGAGGAACTTCGGCGGATCGCTAGCTGGCATCGTTTATGGTTAGAACTAGGGCGGTATCTGATCGCCTTCGAACCTCTAACTTTCGTTCTTGATTAATGAAAACATTTTTGGCAAATGCTTTCGCTTCTGTCCGTCTTGCGACGATCCAAGAATTTCACCTCTAACGTCGCAATAAGAATGCCCCCATCTGTCCCTATTAATCATTACCTCGGGGTTCCGAAAACCAACAAAATAGAACCGAGGTCCTATTCCATTATTCCATGCACACAGTATTCAGGCGAAGATAGCCTGCTTTAAGCACTCTAATTTGTTCAAAGTAAACGTATCGGCCCACCTCGACACTCAATGAAGAGCACCACGATGGGATATTAGTTGGACCGCCTCGTGAGGAGCTAAGCCCACCGGTAGAACGTCTCACGGCATGCTAGTTAAACACCGCGAGCGGTGAACCAACATCGTGACACACAGATTCAACTACGAGCTTTTTAACCGCAACAACTTTAATATACGCTATTGGAGCTGGAATTACCGCGGCTGCTGGCACCAGACTTGTCCTCCAATGGATCCTCGTTAAAGGATTTAAAGTGTACTCATTCCGATCACGGGGCCTCGGATGAGTCCCGTATCGTTATTTTTCGTCACTACCTCCCCGTGCCGGGAGTGGGTAATTTGCGCGCCTGCTGCTTTCCTTGGATGTGGTAGCCGTTTCTCAGGCTCCCTCTCCGGAATCGAACCCTGATTCCCCGTTACCCGTTACAACCATGGTAGGCGCAGAACCTACCATCGACAGTTGATAAGGCAGACATTTGAAAGTTGCGTCGCCGGTACGAGACCGTGCGATCAGCACAAAGTTATTCAGAGTCTCCAAGGTAAACGGTGGACGAGCGAACCCGCCACTGATTGGTTTTGATATAATAAAACCGTTCCTCCCATCTCTGGTCGGAACTCTGGTTTGCATGTATTAGCTCTAGAATTACCACAGTTATCCAAGTAAATGTGGGTACGATCTAAGGAACCATAACTGATTTAATGAGCCATTCGCGGTTTCACCTTAATACGGCATGTACTGAGACATGCATGGCTTAATCTTTGAGACAAGCATATGACTACTGGCAGGATCAACCAGGGAGCTTCGTCGTTATTTCTATAACGAGATAGCTCGGGAAGAGAGACGTGTCTCGTCGACCCTCGTTTTCTCGAAGTGTTCATCACTACAATAACTTCATTGTGATTTTCATTTTTGATTTTAATTATATATTCTTAGCTCAACCAAGAACTACTCTCATGTTGAGCAAATTCGAGGCTCGGCTACGGATTGCATTCTTCGTTCATCTTGTGACTTTTTAATTTGTGCGAATCCGCGTCATAAGATTTCAAAACTTTCTCGTTTTGGAAAACTTTTGAAGCTAGACATTTTTATTCGTAGCGACTTGATGTGCTCATTTTGAGACACATTTCATTATTTTCGTACATTTATTCTCGCCCGGAAATGGGTGAGTCGATGCTAGGTATACTTTTTATATATTTCGTATAAAATGGCCTAAAGCGTCTACCACATAAGAGCCATACGGTCATAGACACCGACTCGTGGTAATGTTGTGTGTTATTTGATTTTATACTACTCCGGTCTCTCGGTGTCGGCCTCAACCTCACCTCTCTATGAAGATACGAAAGGGTCGGACTGCGGTTTGGCGTCGGACGGCTTATACATGGGCCGTAAAGGGGAATAAGGTGCTACAACTGCCCCCGAGCGCTGGGTTCCAATTTGGACTTAGAACATTTTTCACAAAATTTTATTTTTCGTTATTCCCTCAAATAACTCGAGTTATCAAACGGATTAAATTTTTTTTTCACAAAAAACGATTTTTTCACTGACGCATGGAACGACTTCTCCGAGGGACATAGAAACATTTTCTCAAGGATGTTTCTTCTCACTATTTGATAATACAACATGGCCTTTAAGGGGATGCTGGAGTAGATTTTTTTACCGACCTTGGTCGGTAAAAAAGTACGGTTTCGTAGTTTACAAAATTCGTCGTAATTGGATTACGAATGAGTCTCAAATTGCACAGGATTACAATATCAACATAGGCGCATCGGCGTCCACTCGAATTTTGGCCCAAAACGCATGTCAAATAAAGAAAATCGTAAATTTGTAAACATATCGAAAACCAATATGGCCGCTCGAACTGTCAACACCTCATCTTCCGTATTATATACACATTTCTAGAAATCACATTCGAAAAAAGAGCGTGGACGCCGATTCTATGAAGTCTTCCGTATTTTTTACGATCGTTAGACTGACGGCTGCCCAAAAGAAACGCACGAATTATGTAAACTACGTTTACGCAGTCTGTACGCGACCAGAGTCCGTCAAGAAGAGCGCGAATGTAGTTCCCCGATTATGCGACAGGTGGCGCCAGCGTCATCTTCCAGACGGGAGAAAGTGAAATAAAACCTGCTTTTAGAAAACCGATAAAAATTATGCAACGAGAATGATGTGTTTGTTGTTCAAGGAATTTCCGATTCACAGAAGCGATTCCGATACATACATAGGCGAACCGGCAGAATCGTTTCAATTCGTTCCGCTAGTATCGATTGAATGGTTCGCCATGTAAATGGAATCTTCCGATAAAACAATAGAATCCTAAAGTAAGAATTTACAAAACTAATACATATTTTGTACAGGAAAACCCATTGAATTGGAAATTTCTTGAAAAAAAAAACGAATAATTTATTCATTACTCGACTATACCGATTATTCATTTTTGAATTGGGCGATAACAATACAAAAGTTGAGATGCCTATTTATCACGTTACTTTTTATTCGCTTTCAATAGGAGAGAAACGTGTCGCTTATTGAGCGTTTTCATTCCGATTCGAGGTCAAGTGAATTTGATCAGTTTCAGTAGGGATGAATGGGATATTGCAGGGAACCATTTACAGTGGCACGAAAAACAATGACAATGCTTTCCGATAGTCATGAATTGTAAAAAGAAACCTAAATGGTTGGTCAAATAGTGGGGTGTTAGAAAAAAAATACAACCAATTTTTTTTATCCTTTTATTTTCCTCCGAACTTATTGAGAGTTCCTCAGGCACTATAGCGGCGTCGCGTATCCCGCCGAGGCCAACGTGGCGTCTAATTTTCGAAGCGACTTCATTGCCTCGTTCCGTCGCTTATTTTTCTCCCTGCGCCTTCGGTATCTTCGCTCCTCTGGAGTTTCGGCAATGCGCTGTAACTAAAAATGATACAAATAAATAGGAGCTTTTACAAAAATACAGGTGGTAAATTTGCAAAAAAAAACCTCGCACATTGGTCTTCATTTCTCATTATAAGTATTATTACCGGCAGAACTGGAGCTCCGAAATGTGACTGCTGCTGCTGCTGCTGTTGTTGTCGCCGCCAGGGTTGGTGCCGCTGCGGCTGCTGCTGGTGCAGCTGGTACTGCTGGTAATGTTGCGACTGCGGCTGCTGCTGTTGCTGCTGTTGGGGTGGCAAGCCGCACGGTAGCGTGGCCAGTTGCTGCGTCCCACGGTACTGCTGCAGTTCCTGCTGCTGGGGCAGGAAGTGCTGCTGCTGTAGCAGGCTATTCGGCTGCTGTTGGGGTGGCAAGCCGCACGGTAGCGGGACCTGTTGCTGTGCCCCACTGTACTGCTGCAGTTCCTGGTGCTGGGGCAGGACGTGCTGCAGCTGCTGCTGTGGCAGGAAGGGTTGAAGCCGCTGCTCTGGGAGGTGCTGCAGCTGCTGCTGCTGTGGCAGGCCATGCTGCTGCAGTTGCTGCGGCGGTGGCAGACTAAACTGCTGCAGTTGCGGCGGCGGCACACAGTACGGCTGCAATTGTTGCTGCAGTGGCTGCGGCGGTGGCAGACTAAACTGCTGCAGTTGCGGCGTCGGCACACAGTACGGCTGCAATTGTTGCTGCAGTGGCTGCTGGATTTGCGGAAAGCCGACCTGTTGCAACGGTGCCAGACTGCACTGCGGAAGCTGCCCTAGCTGTGGCAAGCTGTAGTGCTGCAGCTGCCCCTGTACTGGCAGATTGTACTGCTGCAGTGGCTGCTGCTGCTGTAACAGGCCGACCTGATTCAGCTGCTCCGGTATTGGCAGGCCGTACTGCTGCTGCGGCTGCTGCTGCTGCTGCTGCTGCGGCTGCTGCTGCTGCTGCTGCTGCTGCTGCTGCTGCTGCTGCTGCTGCGGCTGCTGCTGCTGCTGCTGCTGCTGCTGCTGCTGCGGCTGCTGCTGCTGCTGCTGCTGCTGCTGCGGCTGCTGCTGCTGCTGCTGCTGCGGCTGCTGCTGCTGCTGCTGCTGCGGCTGCTGCGGCTGCTGCTGCTGCTGCTGCTGCGGCTGCTGCTGCTGCTGCTGCGGCTGCTGCTGCGGCTGCTGCTGCTGCTGCTGCTGCGGCTGCTGCTGCTGCTGCTGCTGCTGCTGCTGCTGCTGCTGCTGCTGCTGCTGCTGCTGCTGCTGCTGCTGCTGCTGCTGCTGCTCCTGCTGCTGCTGCTGCTGCTGCTGCTGCGGCTGCTGCTGCTGCTGCGGCTGCTGCTGCTGCTGCTGCTGCGGCTGCTGCTGCTGCTGCTGCTGCGGCTGCTGCTGCTGCTGCTGCTGCGGCTGCTGCTGCGCGCCATTCGTTGCAGCTTGAACCCAACAGCCCGTCTCTGCACAGAAGCGTATATCGCAGTCCTCGGTGTCCTCGGTGTTCTCGTCCCCGGTTTCATCGAGCCCGGCCTCGCCGATCTCGGCTTCGTCGACCGCGAAACTTTGCTGTTGCTGTTGTTGCGGTGGCGCCTGTTGTTGCGCGGCGAGAGCTGCCTTCGCGCGTCGGAGCTCTTCGCGCAGCGCCTCGATATCATAAATCTGCAGAAAAAACTAAATTGTAATAATGTCACTGCAACTATATATACATTATCAGCAAATTAAGAAATTATTATAAAACTTATAGTAACTTGGGGTTATTGAAATTGTGGTTGTAGACTTCGTTCTTATAACCAAAGCTCTACGAGTGACTATTTGAACTCAATGGACTTTCTACGCAAAGAATTGTGGTTGTAAGAACACTATCCGATACAGTGTTTTTACAACTACAATTCCTTGCGTAGAAAGTCTGTCAAGTCCATATACAGTCACTCGTACAATTTGTTCTTGAAACCAAAACTCTTCGAGTGACTATTTGAACCCAACAGACTTCCTACGCACAGAATTGTGGTTGTAAAAACACTATCCGATACAGTATTTTTACAACCACAATTACTTGCGTAGAAAGTCTGTCAGGTTCATATACAGTCACTCGTAGAATTTGTTCTTAGAACCAAAACTCTTCGAGTGAATATTTGAACCCAACAGACTTTCTACGCAAAGAATTGTGGTTGTAAAAACACTATTCGATACAATATTTGTACAACCACAATTCTTTGCGTAGAAAGTCTGTTGGGTTTAAAGAGTCACTACGGAGAGTTTTGGTTCTAAGAACAAATTCTACGAGTGACTGTATATGAACCTGTCAGACTTTCTACGCAAGGAATTGTAGTTGTAAAAACTCTGTATCGGATAGTGTTTTTACAACCACATTTCTTTGCATAGATAGTCTGTTGGGTTCATATGCAGTCACTCGTAGGATTTGTTCTTAGAACCAAAACTCTACGAGTGACTTGTTGAACCCGACAGACTTTCTACACAAAGAATTGTGGTCGTAAGAACACTATCCAATACAGTGTTTGTACAACTAAATTTCTTTGCGTATAAAGTCTGTCAGTTTCAAATACAGTCACTCGTAGAATACGTCGACACCGGATGATTTTTTTCGCACACGAACGCGCACAGCTCAGTCACGCGGTCACACAATGTAAACAAACTGTCTTTCGACAGGTTGTTTACGTTGTGTATGCATTACTTTGAGGTTACACGTTCGTACGCGGCCACGAACATAACCCGACAGAAAATGACATAACCCGATACAAAAATCGAAAAATCTCAATTGATTATTTACTTACCTCGTTGTTGTTTGGCATGGCTAGCTGTTGGCTCGCCGGCGGCTGACTGCGCGTATGCGGCCTCTCCATCGCGGGCAAACTGTAGCCTGTGAAAAAATCATATAAATAATTGCGTACGGTGAACATTCGATAGATGTTTACCGTCCAGAATAAAAACATAAAAAATGAATTTACTTACGCGATCGAGGCATCGTGGCACAAATAAATGTTTTTGTGGACAAGCACGTCTAAACCCGAGAACAGTCAGCGGTCGAATGGCTGACTGGGCGGTGGTAGGAGTGGGGCGGAAGCGGGTCCCAACGGGCAAATGGTATCCAAGCGAATCGGCGGGAACTGCCGGCGCGTCAGTCACGTGAGCGAATCGGCGCGGCCGCCTCAATTTAAATTCTGGCGCCAATACGTGGCCATAAAACGAATTACACGTACATTTTACGTTTCCAAGCAAGCATGCAAGCACGTATATCACGTAATAAAATAGTATACTTTTAGGTACATTCGTTGAAAGAAGAATATGTTGTCCTAACTAAAAATGTCATATTTGTTTGTTGTCGCGAGTTGTACTTTTTTTATGATAATTTTTTTTTGAACGGTTTATTGCTTTGCAATATTATAAATAAATAAAATCCATAATATTTATTTTTTTAAACGCAATATTATGAATAAAACGAGAAAGTCGTTGGTAATTTTTAATTACCCGTGGTCGTTCATCTCGCAATATAAGAACTCAGATTATTCCCTCCACCGAGTGAGTCGACGGGCTCGCACTGACTGGAAACTCCGTGCGAGCCCGTCAACCCACTCGCTCGGCGGAGATTTCGATTTTTTTCTCAGTAATATGTCGTCCGAGCTAGAAATGTCATATGACATTATTTGTTTGTCGTCGCGAGTCAGATTTTTTTACATGATTAATTTTTTCGTACGGTTTATTGCTTTGCAAAATTATAAATAAATAAAATCCATAATATTTATTTTTCAAAACGCAATATTATGAACGAAACGATAAAGTCGTTGGTAATTTTTAATTACCCGTGGTCGTTCATCTCGCAATATAAAAACTCAGATTATTCCCTCCACCGAGTGAGTCGACGGGCTCGCACCGACTGGAAACTCCGTGCGAGCCCGTCAACCCACTCGCTCGGCGGAGATTTCGATTTTTTTCTCAGTAATATGTCGTCCGAGCTAGAAATGTCATATGACATTATTTGTTTGTCGTCGAGAGTCAGATTTTTTTACATGATTAATTTTTTCGTACGGTTTATTGCTTTGCAAAATTATAAATAAATAAAATCCATAATATTTATTTTTCAAAACGCAATATTATGAACGAAACGATAAAGTCGTTGGTAATTTTTAATTACCCGTGGTCGTTCATCTCGCAATATAAAAACTCAGATTATTCCCTCCACCGAGTGAGTCGACGGGCTCGCACCGACTGGAAACTCCGTGCGAGCCCGTCAACCCACTCGCTCGGCGAAGATTTCGATTTTTTTCTCAGTAATATGTCGTCCGAGCTAGAAATGTCATATGACATTATTTGTTTGTCGTCGAGAGTCAGATTTTTTTACATGATTAATTTTTTCGTACGGTTTATTGCTTTGCAAAATTATAAATAAATAAAATCCATAATATTTATTTTTTTAAACGCAATATTATGAACGAAACGATAAAGTCGTTGGTAATTTTTAATTACCCGTGGTCGTTCATCTCGCAATATAAGAACTCAGATTACTCCCTCCACCGAGTGAGTCGACGGGCTCGCACCGACTGGAAACTCCGTGCCAGCCCGTCAACCCACTCGGTCGGCAGAGCGGTTGCTTTGTTATCTCGAAAACGAGCAGTGCCAGCTAAACGTTTCACGTGATTTCATTTGTTCATCTTGTAGTAGCTTTTCCCAATTAATTTAAAAAAACAAGCTCTACAAAGCTAAAGTCCGGCGAGCTCTTCCCTTTATTTTCCCATGGGCGCCAGGCGCTTTCGCGCCGGGAAGAACTCGCGTTATTGACGGACCAAGCTGCGTTTGCCAGACTAGCCGCAGCCGTCAAAATTGTAGAGTGGCGGGATTCATGAGTCGGCGATCTCGGGATGGTCAAATAATAAATAATGATTCACTTCGGATTCAAATTTGCGGGAATTGACAATGCAATTTATTTAAGACATTAACAAACAAAGAAGATCAATTAAATTATTATTCCCGCAACTGCATGTGGTTGAACAAAAGGTAAATTATTTCCCGTGTCCGTTGCTCGGCGTCAAACACGCCGGACCTCGCAAGGTCGCGAGTCACCGCACACGCCGCGGCCCTCGCCACACGCTCACACTCTCTCTCTCTCACACGCGGCGGGAGGGATAACGGTCGCGCGGGTTTTCCTCCGGACCATACCAACAAAACTCAAAAACACTGCCGGGGAAAAGCCGCCAATATAACGCAACAAGAAAATCAAGAAAAATGCGTACCGTTTCCCTTCCCGCACACTGACTCTAATTTTACGTCGCGGGATGCACAAAAAAAAACAATGAACACTCTACGTTAAGATCCTCGGCGCGACGGTCAACTTCCCGCGACCGAACGACCGTTAGCTAGAACGAACTCGCGCTCGGATTTTCCGCAGGACCGCCCGGACGATCGGGCCTCTCACGCTGCACCCGGCGCCGAACCTGGTTCTCGGAAAATATCTAGGCGCGAAGGCCTCGAGGGCTCGTCGCCGAGACACTGCGCTCGCGTGCACGGACTTCGGCGCCGTGAGATGCTCGCGAGAGCCCCGTCGACACGGCCGTCTCGCGCAAAGGCGGCGAGTGCGCGATGTTGCGCCGAAAAAGACAAAAGGAAACAATTGAAACGGACGAAATACAAGAAATGATACTGACGCCGCGCGGCGAGGCTCACCCGATGTCCTCGTCAATTATCCTCCCGAAAACTACGCTCGCGGGAGGCGTGTTGCAGCGGCTTGGTCCTCGTCCTCGCCGTTCCGACTGTCTCGGTCTCCCGTATTCCCTCGCCGATCTCGCTCGCTCGCTCGCTCTGCCGTTCGCTCGACGGCTCCTCGGGAAGTGCCCAGAGTGTTGCGTCGCTCGCACGCTCGGGGAAATGATCCCCTCTCCGTCTCGTAGTGCTGGCCGGCAGGCAGGCGGCCAACTCTGCTGTGCCGCGCAGCATTGCGATTTCTCCAGCTGAAATCGTTCGCGCCACAGTTGGCTGACGTGGCGCGAGAAATCGACGGCAGAAGTCTCTCCGGCGGCGGCGACGGCGGGAGGCTCAAACAACCGAGCGATCGGCGGCGTAGCGACGAGGCGACGGCGAAATCCCAGCGTTGTCTCTCTCTCTTCCGCGCAGTTTTGGCGGTCCGGGCTCACCCCGACGACGGCGTCAGCGTAGATAAATCGCGTAAAGCGGGAAAAATTAATAAAATAAAATTAATAATAATAATAAAAATTATCTATGGCCCTGCGGATCGGTCTAGGCGTCGTCGAGCGGACGAGCAGAGCGGCGGTTTGGCCGCACGGAATTTTCCCGTGTTACAATCTTCACGAGTTGTAACCTTTGTACATTATTATTCTTCTATACGTTTCGTCGTTCTGCCGTTTTAGCGATAATACATAAACAACTTTGTATTGTATAGTTTTCCAGAGTTTACAATAAAAAATATTACTCGTTATTACACTTCATGTCGGTTGCTTTGTGTAAATACAGCGTGTAGCGCTGTATAACGATATCTTGTGGGTCGAGTGATCTACTTTCTTAGACATGTATTTGTTTTTTTTTAGACAGATTCAAAAGTAAAAAAAAAATCTCCCATATGATATTGTACTTGGGCAAGGGTCGTCAGCACAACATGCTCAACGGGATGAAAGGATCCTTAGGTGACTGTCTGCATCGATTCTGATTTCCACGAATTCACGTCGGGGTAGCATTTTACAAGTAGCTAATAGTAGATACGCGACGGTCGATGTGTTTGTATGTGAGAGTCTCGGCCAATTACTGCCTGCTAACGGTGATAAATCTGCTGTATTTTATTCCTAACATTTTTTTTAAATCCGGTTCAATTTATGCATACAATGTAATTTTTTATGTGAGATATCGTTTGGACGAAGAAATAGTAAACAAACACAAGCTCTCTCACTCGCACTCGCATACACATGGCAGTAAAAGGCTCTGGTGAAACCTCGTGGAGTAGAGTGAGACGCAAGGAAAACAAAGCGAAACAGGTCTAAGCAGGCTGGGGCTGATAGCAACCGTCGTGCGCCCACTGACTTGAGCCTCGCAGAGGGAGAAGGAGAAGTTTGCTCGAAGAATAGAGTGAGAGGTAACGAAAACAAGCGAACCTTGGCTAAGCAGCCGTGATACGGAAGTAACGTGCCGGTCGAAGTCACATCAGTTGAAGTTGCTGCTGGCGCTGAGACGCATGTTCATGAGCATTTCTCATGAATAACAATAGATAAACAAGTGAAAAAGTGTTGACATTACGCATTCGTCATATATAGTGTATTGTGTACTGTATAGAGTATTGATTGTATTAGTGTTATGTATTTAGTTAATTAGTGCTGAGAATGGGGCAAAGCAAAAAAAGGGGGAAACTGTATGCGTCGTCAAGGAGAAAGTCAAAAAATAAAATATGTGTGAAAAGTCGAAAGTATTTGAAGGAGTCAGTCGAATCTGTTGGTTACTTGAATACAGTGCAAGTTCCTTTGGATTCTTTGAGCGAATGTTCGCCTTGTTCAGAAAAGAAACCGAGAGTAAGAAGTTTGGATTCTCCTCTTGTGCCTGGAATGAATGATGCCCAAGTTTCAGACTTTCAGGACATACAAGGGGTGAGTAAACTGACATTGTCACGAATGTTTCTGATCGACAACAGTCTCACCGTCGGTACAAATGTGGACGACACAGATCTCGCCGTCAATCTAAATACAGGTGACGCAGATCTCGTTGTCGGCACTAACGCAAACGGTGCAGGTATTGTGATGAGCAAAATCATGAATGACGTAGATCTAACTGTCGATGCTAAAGCGAACGATGCAGATCTTACTGTTAACGCTAACCTAGGGAAGCGTCGGTTTACAGATGCATACATCGAAGGCCGCCGGGTTGTTGATATTGGTTTTGTATACAACGAGATTCATAGGACATTCGATGATCATGCGCAGCAAAATAATTGCCTTTTTAGTGATTGGAAATTAGTCAATACTCGTCGCCGTGGATTTCTGACCCAGTTGTTTTTTCACTGCCAAAAGTGTGGTAACAAAGACAGTGTTTGGTCAGAACCTATCGGTGAGGATTACGTAGATGTAAATACAGCCGCCGCTATGGGAACATTAACTATGGGTATAGGACTCTCCCAGTTGGAAGAACTGTTTGCAGCTATGAATATCCCCTGTATGTCCGAAAAGGCATATATCAAATACCGCGAAAGCATAATTGAGGACGTCGCGAAAACTGCTCAGGATGAAATGAAATTAGCAGGCGCGACTGAGAAGGAATTGGCTGTTCAAAGAGGAGATATTCATAAAGGTACGCCCTACATTTCAGTCGTTGTCGATGGCAGCTGGATGAAGAGATCATACGGTACCAACTATGATTCACTTTCTGGTGTAGGTGCCATTATAGGATACCATACGGGCAAAGTCCTCTTTATCGGCATTCGAAATAAATTTTGTTCAGTGTGCGACAGAGCTGAGCGTAGTAGAACGGAACCAAAAGATCACAAATGCTACAAAAACTTCGATCGCAATGCGAGTTCAACAAGCATGGAGACCGATGCTATTGTTGAGGGGTTTAAAAGTAGTTTAGAAGTGCACGGATTAATTTATAAAATGGTCGTTGCCGATGGTGACAGCAACGTTTTTAAATCAATCAGAGATAACGATCCATATCGCGATCAGGGGGTTGAGGTGAAGAAGATTGAGTGTACTAATCATCTTCTGCGGAATCTGTGCAAAAAAATCAAAGCTACGTCAGAAACAACACAGCTAAAAGGACAAAGGAAAAGCGGATTTGTGACGGCTCGAAATGCGGTCGGAAGACAAATTTTACCAATTCGAAGGGAAGTGGTACATGCAGCAACCCGGTGGAGAGAAGATAAGCAGCCTCATCACTGTCGAGTCAAGGGATTGCAAAATGAACTGCTGGGTATAAGCAGCCACGTCTTTGGTGAGCACAAGCGATGTGGAGATCGCAAATGCCACGTCGATGGGAAAAAAGGTGAAAAAAATATTGTTCCAGAGCTGAAGGCCCATGGACTGTATCAAAAAGTGTGGCACGCTGTCGAGTACATCAGCTGTTTTTCAGACAGTTTGTTGTTCAACTTGACGAACAACATGGTAGAGTCGTTCAATGCCATCATCTGCAAAGATATTGGAGGGAAACGCATAAATTTCGGCTTGAGAGGATCTTACAATGGCCGAGTGGCAGCAGCGGCTATACAATTCAACACACAGGAAGTACTAACGAAGTTTCACGAAAGTACGTGCAAGACCGTTCCTTCCATTGCAAAGAGACTGGAGAAACGACGACAAATCAAAGTAAAGAAGACAAAACTAGCACGAGCAATGAAAGGACGAAAAAGAGGATTTCGGCGATCACAAGGTCTTGATAAGCATTACGGACCGAGTTCGGAGAGGCCGGATGTGGACCATGATGTTTATGAGAATCTTCGTGATAATCATTTCAAGCAATTGTCCGAAAACGCGGATAACTGGAAGCAAATTGAATATGACACGAGAGAGCAGAGTCAGTCCGAATTGTGGATATCGTTGCGGAAAAAGATGTTGACAGCGTCCAACTTTGGACCTGTTTGCCGAATGCGACCGACGACGTCTTGCGCAGCAAAAGTGAAAGAGATACTGTATCCACCAATATCAGACGCATTGGCTTTGACGTACGGTCATGATTACGAGGAGACAGCTAGGAAGGAAATGAGCGTTAAATTGAAGAAAGAAATTCGACTCTCCGGTTTGTTCGTAGATCAGGAATTTCCCTTCTTAGGTGCTTCACCCGATGGTCTCATTGATGAAGACGGTCTGGTTGAAATTAAATGTCCTATGACGGCGAAGGATTTTACAGCGCAAGAAGCTACAGAGGCATTTACGCACCTAAAAGGGGTATTTCATAAAAAGAACCCTGATGTTATGAATCGGAGTCATCGATATTTTTATCAGGTGCAAGGTCAAATGCACATTTCGCGACGAGACTACTGCTTTTTCGTGGTGTGGTCACCGAATTATATGAAATGGATTCGAGTGGACAGAGACGATATGTTTTGGGACCGTCAAATGAAACCTTTTCTTCTTCGGTTTTATAACGAGTGTATGCTACCAGAAATTCTAGACAGCCGATTCAACAGACATATGCCTATTCGGAATCCGGATTACATAACAAAGGCTATAGAGGAGGCTAAGCAGAAAAAAATGGTAGTAACAGTTGAACAAAAACCGGATGTTCACCGTTGCATCGGGCGAACGCGCGAGCCTCGCAAAAGAAGCATTTCTAAAATTGCCATGAATGAGCAAGACGACGACTGCGTAATAACCAGTCAGGAAAAAGGCGCAGGCTTCACGCCTGAGGAAGCGAAAAGGTTCAGACATATGCTTGACAATAAAAAACATTCTCTTACAACAATAAGACGAAATGTTTTACCGGTAGGGAGCCGGTTGGATGATGATTCGTTGGATGAGTTCCTGCGAATAGTGAGGGAGAAGTATGGGTTCGAAACGCAAAGTGTAGAATACATGTACTCTCATCCCACTTTGATCGAGCCTGTGTAAACCACTCGTAGCGTCCAACTCATAGGAGGAACTCTTACGGATCATTGGAGGTGTCTTGCTTTCGATGGCACAAAACTTCGTGTGTACGATAGTCTTCCGTGCTCCAAATATAGTTCGCTGGTCGATGCGGAGAAGGAATACATTCGATTGCGGTATCCTACAATACGTGAAATTGATATAATTTTCCCGAAGGTTCAACAACAACCAGCTGGCGTGAGTTGTGGAATTTACGCTTCTGCATTCGCGACCAGTGTAGTGTTGGGCCGCGACCCTTGCAAAGAAAGTTATTCCAAAGATGAGTTATCAATGAGGCGCAACTTCCTACGAATTATTGAAAATAAATCGTTGTTCGTGTTTCCTCGAGAATAATTGTCTATTGGCATACGAACTCAATTCCATGTCAATGTTACATGTAAATGCTGTGTACAGCTTTATTGACGGAGATGGCTTGGTAGACTTGCGCTGGTTTTATATCAACAATAGCGTTATTTAAACCAGAGTTGTCAGATGAGATATGTACTCGTTATGTTTCAACAAATACGAGTTTAAAATCAGAGTCTTCTTACAAGATGTGTGCTGGTTTTCTACGTATCGAGCTAGTTGATTACAGAAAAGTGTCTTCTTATCCAGAGTTGTCTGATAAGATGTGCTTGTTATGATTCAACGAGTTTGTTTATTAAATCAGAGTCGTCTCAAAAGATGTGTGCTGGTTTATCATGACAAAAACGGTTTGTGTTAGTATTACTCGAATAAAAACAAAAAATCGAGTAAAAAAAAAATCTCCCATATGATATTGTACTTGGGCAAGGGTCGTCAGCACAACATGCTCAACGGGATGAAAGGATCCTTAGGTGACTGTCTGCATCGATTCTGATTTCCACGAATTCACGTCGGGGTAGCATTTTACAAGTAGCTAATAGTAGATACGCGACGGTCGATGTGTTTGTATGTGAGAGTCTCGGCCAATTACTGCCTGCTAACGGTGATAAATCTGCTGTATTTTATTCCTAACATTTTTTTTAAATCCGGTTCAATTTATGCATACAATGTAATTTTTTATGTGAGATATCGTTTGGACGAAGAAATAGTAAACAAACACAAGCTCTCTCACTCGCACTCGCATACACATGGCAGTAAAAGGCTCTGGTGAAACCTCGTGGAGTAGAGTGAGACGCAAGGAAAACAAAGCGAAACAGGTCTAAGCAGGCTGGGGCTGATAGCAACCGTCGTGCGCCCACTGACTTGAGCCTCGCAGAGGGAGAAGGAGAAGTTTGCTCGAAGAATAGAGTGAGAGGTAACGAAAACAAGCGAACCTTGGCTAAGCAGCCGTGATACGGAAGTAACGTGCCGGTCGAAGTCACATCAGTTGAAGTTGCTGCTGGCGCTGAGACGCATGTTCATGAGCATTTCTCATGAATAACAATAGATAAACAAGTGAAAAAGTGTTGACATTACGCATTCGTCATATATAGTGTATTGTGTACTGTATAGAGTATTGATTGTATTAGTGTTATGTATTTAGTTAATTAGTGCTGAGAATGGGGCAAAGCAAAAAAAGGGGGAAACTGTATGCGTCGTCAAGGAGAAAGTCAAAAAATAAAATATGTGTGAAAAGTCGAAAGTATTTGAAGGAGTCAGTCGAATCTGTTGGTTACTTGAATACAGTGCAAGTTCCTTTGGATTCTTTGAGCGAATGTTCGCCTTGTTCAGAAAAGAAACCGAGAGTAAGAAGTTTGGATTCTCCTCTTGTGCCTGGAATGAATGATGCCCAAGTTTCAGACTTTCAGGACATACAAGGGGTGAGTAAACTGACATTGTCACGAATGTTTCTGATCGACAACAGTCTCACCGTCGGTACAAATGTGGACGACACAGATCTCGCCGTCAATCTAAATACAGGTGACGCAGATCTCGTTGTCGGCACTAACGCAAACGGTGCAGGTATTGTGATGAGCAAAATCATGAATGACGTAGATCTAACTGTCGATGCTAAAGCGAACGATGCAGATCTTACTGTTAACGCTAACCTAGGGAAGCGTCGGTTTACAGATGCATACATCGAAGGCCGCCGGGTTGTTGATATTGGTTTTGTATACAACGAGATTCATAGGACATTCGATGATCATGCGCAGCAAAATAATTGCCTTTTTAGTGATTGGAAATTAGTCAATACTCGTCGCCGTGGATTTCTGACCCAGTTGTTTTTTCACTGCCAAAAGTGTGGTAACAAAGACAGTGTTTGGTCAGAACCTATCGGTGAGGATTACGTAGATGTAAATACAGCCGCCGCTATGGGAACATTAACTATGGGTATAGGACTCTCCCAGTTGGAAGAACTGTTTGCAGCTATGAATATCCCCTGTATGTCCGAAAAGGCATATATCAAATACCGCGAAAGCATAATTGAGGACGTCGCGAAAACTGCTCAGGATGAAATGAAATTAGCAGGCGCGACTGAGAAGGAATTGGCTGTTCAAAGAGGAGATATTCATAAAGGTACGCCCTACATTTCAGTCGTTGTCGATGGCAGCTGGATGAAGAGATCATACGGTACCAACTATGATTCACTTTCTGGTGTAGGTGCCATTATAGGATACCATACGGGCAAAGTCCTCTTTATCGGCATTCGAAATAAATTTTGTTCAGTGTGCGACAGAGCTGAGCGTAGTAGAACGGAACCAAAAGATCACAAATGCTACAAAAACTTCGATCGCAATGCGAGTTCAACAAGCATGGAGACCGATGCTATTGTTGAGGGGTTTAAAAGTAGTTTAGAAGTGCACGGATTAATTTATAAAATGGTCGTTGCCGATGGTGACAGCAACGTTTTTAAATCAATCAGAGATAACGATCCATATCGCGATCAGGGGGTTGAGGTGAAGAAGATTGAGTGTACTAATCATCTTCTGCGGAATCTGTGCAAAAAAATCAAAGCTACGTCAGAAACAACACAGCTAAAAGGACAAAGGAAAAGCGGATTTGTGACGGCTCGAAATGCGGTCGGAAGACAAATTTTACCAATTCGAAGGGAAGTGGTACATGCAGCAACCCGGTGGAGAGAAGATAAGCAGCCTCATCACTGTCGAGTCAAGGGATTGCAAAATGAACTGCTGGGTATAAGCAGCCACGTCTTTGGTGAGCACAAGCGATGTGGAGATCGCAAATGCCACGTCGATGGGAAAAAAGGTGAAAAAAATATTGTTCCAGAGCTGAAGGCCCATGGACTGTATCAAAAAGTGTGGCACGCTGTCGAGTACATCAGCTGTTTTTCAGACAGTTTGTTGTTCAACTTGACGAACAACATGGTAGAGTCGTTCAATGCCATCATCTGCAAAGATATTGGAGGGAAACGCATAAATTTCGGCTTGAGAGGATCTTACAATGGCCGAGTGGCAGCAGCGGCTATACAATTCAACACACAGGAAGTACTAACGAAGTTTCACGAAAGTACGTGCAAGACCGTTCCTTCCATTGCAAAGAGACTGGAGAAACGACGACAAATCAAAGTAAAGAAGACAAAACTAGCACGAGCAATGAAAGGACGAAAAAGAGGATTTCGGCGATCACAAGGTCTTGATAAGCATTACGGACCGAGTTCGGAGAGGCCGGATGTGGACCATGATGTTTATGAGAATCTTCGTGATAATCATTTCAAGCAATTGTCCGAAAACGCGGATAACTGGAAGCAAATTGAATATGACACGAGAGAGCAGAGTCAGTCCGAATTGTGGATATCGTTGCGGAAAAAGATGTTGACAGCGTCCAACTTTGGACCTGTTTGCCGAATGCGACCGACGACGTCTTGCGCAGCAAAAGTGAAAGAGATACTGTATCCACCAATATCAGACGCATTGGCTTTGACGTACGGTCATGATTACGAGGAGACAGCTAGGAAGGAAATGAGCGTTAAATTGAAGAAAGAAATTCGACTCTCCGGTTTGTTCGTAGATCAGGAATTTCCCTTCTTAGGTGCTTCACCCGATGGTCTCATTGATGAAGACGGTCTGGTTGAAATTAAATGTCCTATGACGGCGAAGGATTTTACAGCGCAAGAAGCTACAGAGGCATTTACGCACCTAAAAGGGGTATTTCATAAAAAGAACCCTGATGTTATGAATCGGAGTCATCGATATTTTTATCAGGTGCAAGGTCAAATGCACATTTCGCGACGAGACTACTGCTTTTTCGTGGTGTGGTCACCGAATTATATGAAATGGATTCGAGTGGACAGAGACGATATGTTTTGGGACCGTCAAATGAAACCTTTTCTTCTTCGGTTTTATAATGAGTGTATGCTACCAGAAATTCTAGACAGCCGATTCAACAGACATATGCCTATTCGGAATCCGGATTACATAACAAAGGCTATAGAGGAGGCTAAGCAGAAAAAAATGGTAGTAACAGTTGAACAAAAACCGGATGTTCACCGTTGCATCGGGCGAACGCGCGAGCCTCGCAAAAGAAGCATTTCTAAAATTGCCATGAATGAGCAAGACGACGACTGCGTAATAACCAGTCAGGAAAAAGGCGCAGGCTTCACGCCTGAGGAAGCGAAAAGGTTCAGACATATGCTTGACAATAAAAAACATTCTCTTACAACAATAAGACGAAATGTTTTACCGGTAGGGAGCCGGTTGGATGATGATTCGTTGGATGAGTTCCTGCGAATAGTGAGGGAGAAGTATGGGTTCGAAACGCAAAGTGTAGAATACATGTACTCTCATCCCACTTTGATCGAGCCTGTGTAAACCACTCGTAGCGTCCAACTCATAGGAGGAACTCTTACGGATCATTGGAGGTGTCTTGCTTTCGATGGCACAAAACTTCGTGTGTACGATAGTCTTCCGTGCTCCAAATATAGTTCGCTGGTCGATGCGGAGAAGGAATACATTCGATTGCGGTATCCTACAATACGTGAAATTGATATAATTTTCCCGAAGGTTCAACAACAACCAGCTGGCGTGAGTTGTGGAATTTACGCTTCTGCATTCGCGACCAGTGTAGTGTTGGGCCGCGACCCTTGCAAAGAAAGTTATTCCAAAGATGAGTTATCAATGAGGCGCAACTTCCTACGAATTATTGAAAATAAATCGTTGTTCGTGTTTCCTCGAGAATAATTGTCTATTGGCATACGAACTCAATTCCATGTCAATGTTACATGTAAATGCTGTGTACAGCTTTATTGACGGAGATGGCTTGGTAGACTTGCGCTGGTTTTATATCAACAATAGCGTTATTTAAACCAGAGTTGTCAGATGAGATATGTACTCGTTATGTTTCAACAAATACGAGTTTAAAATCAGAGTCTTCTTACAAGATGTGTGCTGGTTTTCTACGTATCGAGCTAGTTGATTACAGAAAAGTGTCTTCTTATCCAGAGTTGTCTGATAAGATGTGCTTGTTATGATTCAACGAGTTTGTTTATTAAATCAGAGTCGTCTCAAAAGATGTGTGCTGGTTTATCATGACAAAAACGGTTTGTGTTAGTATTACTCGAATAAAAACGTTGTCTTAACCAGAGTCGTTTAAAAAAATGTGTGCTGGTTCCGATACGGTAGGTAGGCTATTTTTATCAGAGTCGCCGAACAAGGTGTGTGCTGGTGATTTTTTAGAACCTGGTCAAAAGCCATCTATGTATAGATGGCACTTGATCGGAATAAACAGTAATGCGATTCATTATTATTACATTACAGTAATTGTCTTACAAGTCCACGAGGATTTGAATGTATACAAACGAGGATTATGTCTAATTAATATTCGAATTTCATTGAAATGGTTTATCCGTTATTTTTTTTTGGCTAACAGGTTTAGCGTAATAAGGACGGAAAAACGATATGCATACTATTTCCTATTGTTTTCAAATTCTAATTATTGCCTGCAAACCGCATCTCAGTAAGGAGAACCATTGAACGTGCTCATTTCCAGGTACAAGTTGTCGCGAGCACGTCAAGAGAGTAGCCCGTCGAAGAGGCGCCGTTTAGTCCTGCAATCATAAGAACTTCTGGAATCTTTTTCAGCGCCTTGAGGTTCACTGTGTACATGGTAGTAGCGAAAAAGAAAAGAATGCAAATAGCTTCTAATCGCTATCGCTTTCGCTAAAATAACGAATTTAGAATTTTTCGGCAAAGTAACACGGGGGATCATGATATGTGCTGTGCGAGGCCTACAAACCGCTTCTCCGCCAAGCAAATTGACGGGTTTGAGGCGTGGATCATGACGCAGCTCGCTGCATGCCACCAAACACTTCACCAAGAAAGGAACTAAGGGTTCGATTGATTAAGTTGAAAAAGGGGCGTTGGTGTGTATATGTAGTAACAACAAATATTATTACATAATGTTTAATAAAACTATACAAAATACAAAACTGTATTACTATACAGCGCGAAGCGGGATTTATAAGTTTTACTACCCGCGCTACCTCTTAAAAACAGGGACTAGAAAGCAGATTTAGTCAGTTTTGAGTTTTCAGTTTGACCGACAAAATTACCAAGGATAAATGAACTTGGTGTCGGTCTGAGACTCTCAGCCAATCACGGGGCGTATAGAACAACGACGTTTGTGATATATCGAGATTTTCGAGCCACTTGCTTTTTAGGAGGGAACAATAATCACTCTAACCCTCAATTTCTTCCTTAGTATACAATCGTAAGAACGATGTACCACGACCATCAACGAGACGCGATTCAGCTCTCGCCTCAAACCCATGATATGACGTGACGGAGACACGATGTAGTAAACTACGTAAGATGCAGAGACTTTTTTTATTTATTGCAGAGTAACGCATACTTGTGCGGGCTTAGAACGATTTTCTTATAATAATAATGAATACCGTTTCGTTAGAAAGAAAAAAAATAGTTTGAACTTTTTGTCATAGTCAACAATGTTGAAAAAAGTATAATGATGGATAAAAGTATTGTAATAAAATTTCATTTATGATTGCTCGTTTTCGAGATAACAAATTCCTTCGACGAGCGAGTTTTTGTGTCAACGGGCACTCAAGATGCTTGGAATAACTGACAGACCGTCAACTCACTCAACAGAGGAACGATTTGTAGCCCTCGGATTACACAGGATATCAATGTAAAGCCATGAGCCATGAATGAATATGATATATAAATATATTTTTTACATTTGTATTCTAGCGGAAATCCGTCCTGCAAGTGTTTTCGTATATGCTCGATAAGTAAGGGGACTGGCAATAGCTGTACGTAACAACAGTTCTCGTTAAATATTATGAAAAAAATGGTCTATCCTTTATTTGGTTATGTCACTGATTTGGCAATAAAATAAACAGTATAAATAAACGATAATGTATAACAGATAAAACTCTGAAATGAAACTAAACATGACATTTTCAGTTGCTACAGATGTTTTCGAAATAGCAGAGCTACGTTCCCGACGAGTGAGTCGACGAGCTCGAGCAGAGATTTGCGTCGGCGCGAACCCGTCAACTCACCTGGTCGAGAATACATTCCAAGTCCTCGCGTTACGCAGCAAACAAACGAAAGTACACAAAAATTACGAACGACTGTCATTTCATTCGCAATATTTCGTGTTTATAAAAATTGTTATTTTGACTTTATTTATTGATAACATTGCGAAGCAATAAGCTGCGAAAAAACATTAATGTACAAAATGTGCAACTCGTGACGACAAACAAATGATATCATATGACATTTTTAGCTGGGACAAACCTTTTCTGAAATAAAAAATTCAATTCTCCGCCGAACGAGTGGGTTGACGGGCTCGCGCCGAGTTTCAAGTCGACGCGAGCCCGTCGACTCACTCGAGGGAGGGAATAACCCGAGTTCTTTTATTGCGGGATGAATGATCTCGTGTAATTAAAAATTAACAACGTCTTTATCATTTCGTTCATGAAATTGCGTTTAAAAAATAAATATTATGAACTTTGTTTATTTATAATGTTGCAAAGCAATAAATCGTACAAAAAAAATAATCATGTAAAAAAATCTGACTCGCGACGACAAACAAATAATGTCATATGACATTTCTAGCTCGGACGACATATTACTGAGAAAAAAATCGAAATCTCCGCCGAGCGAGTGGGTTGCCGGGCTTGCACGGAGTTTCCAGTCGGTGCGAGCCCGTCGACTCACCCGGTGGAGGGAATAATCTGAGTTCTTATATTGCGAGATGAACGACCACGGGTAATTAAAAATTACCAACGACTTTATCGTTTCGTTCATAATATTGCGTTTTGAAAAATAAATATTATGGATTTTATTTATTTATAATTTTGCAAAGCAATAAACCGTACGAAAAAATTAATCATGTAAAAAAATCTGACTCGCGACGACAAACAAATAATGTCATATGACATTTCTAGCTCGGACGACATGTTACTGAGAAAAAAATCGAAATCTCCGCCGAGCGAGTGGGTTGACGGGCTCGCACGGAGTTTCCAGTCGGTGCGAGCCCGTCGACTCACTCGACGGGGGAAATAATCTGAGTTCTTTTATTGCGGGATGAATGACCACGTGTAATAAAAAATGACCAACGTCTTTATCATTTCGTTCATGAAATTGCGTTTAAAAAATAAATATTATGAACTTTGTTTATTTATAATGTTGCAAAGCAATAAATCGTACAAAAAAAATAATCATGTAAAAAAATCTGACTCGCGACGACAAACAAATAATGTCATATGACATTTCTAGCTCGGACGACATATTACTGAGAAAAAAATCGAAATCTCCGCCGAGCGAGTGGGTTGACGGGCTCGCACGGAGTTTCCAGTCGGTGCGAGCCCGTCGACTCACTCGGTGGAGGGAATAATCTGAGTTCTTATATTGCGAGATGAACGACCACGGGTAATTAAAAATTACCAACGACTTTATCGTTTCGTTCATAATATTGCGTTTTGAAAAATAAATATTATGGATTTTATTTATTTATAATTTTGCAAAGCAATAAACCGTACGAAAAAATTAATCATGTAAAAAAATCTGACTCGCGACGACAAACAAATAATGTCATATGACATTTCTAGCTCGGACGACATATTACTGAGAAAAAAATCGAAATCTCCGCCGAGCGAGTGGGTTGCCGGGCTTGCACGGAGTTTCCAGTCGGTGCGAGCCCGTCGACTCACTCGGTGGAGGGAATAATCTGAGTTCTTATATTGCGAGATGAACGACCACGGGTAATTAAAAATTACCAACGACTTTATCGTTTCGTTCATAATATTGCGTTTTGAAAAATAAATATTATGGATTTTATTTATTTATAATTTTGCAAAGCAATAAACCGTACGAAAAAATTAATCATGTAAAAAAATCTGACTCGCGACGACAAACAAATAATGTCATATGACATTTCTAGCTCGGACGACATGTTACTGAGAAAAAAATCGAAATCTCCGCCGAGCGAGTGGGTTGACGGGCTCGCACGGAGTTTCCAGTCGGTGCGAGCCCGTCGACTCACTCGACGGGGGAAATAATCTGAGTTCTTTTATTGCGGGATGAATGACCACGTGTAATAAAAAATGACCAACGACTTTATCGTTTCGTTCATAATATTGCGTTTTGAAAAATAAATATTATGGATTTTATTTATTTATAATTTTGCAAAGCAATAAACCGTACGAAAAAATTAATCATGTATAAAAATCTGACTCTCGACGACAAACAAATAATGTCATATGACATTTCTAGCTCGGACGACATATTACTGAGAAAAAAATCGAAATCTCCGCCGAGCGAGTGGGTTGACGGGCTCGCACGGAGTTTCCAGTCGGTGCGAGCCCGTCGACTCACTCGGTGGAGGGAATAATCTGAGTTTTTATATTGCGAGATGAACGACCACGGGTAATTAAAAATTACCAACGACTTTATCGTTTCGTTCATAATATTGCGTTTTGAAAAATAAATATTATGGATTTTATTTATTTATAATTTTGCAAAGCAATAAACCGTACGAAAAAATTAATCATGTAAAAAAATCTGACTCGCGACGACAAAGAAATAATGTCATATAACATTTCTAGCTCGGACGACATATTACTGAGAAAAAAATCGAAATCTCCGCCGAGCGAGTGGGTTGACGGGCTCGCACGGAGTTTCCAGTCGGTGCGAGCCCGTCGACTCACTCGGTGGAGGGAATAATCTGAGTTTTTATATTGCGAGATGAACGACCGCGGGTAATTAAAAATTACCAACGACTTTATCGTTTCGTTCATAATATTGCGTTTTGAAAAATAAATATTATGGATTTTATTTATTTATAATTTTGCAAAGCAATAAACCGTACGAAAAAACTAATCATGTAAAAAAATCTGACTCTCGACGACAAACAAATAATGTCATATGACATTTCTAGCTCGGACGACATATTACTGAGAAAAAAATCGAAATCTTCGCCGAGCGAGTGGGTTGACGGGCTCGCACGGAGTTTCCAGTCGGTGCGAGCCCGTCGACTCACTCGGTGGAGGGAATAATCTGAGTTTTTATGTTGCGAGATGAACGACCACGGGTAATAAAAAATGACCAACGACTTTATCGTTTCGTTCATAATATTGCGTTTTGAAAAATAAATATTATGGATTTTATTTATTTATAATTTTGCAAAGCAATAAACCGTACGAAAAAATTAATCATGTAAAAAAATCTGACTCTCGACGACAAACAAATAATGTCATATGACATTTCTAGCTCGGACGACATATTACTGAGAAAAAAATCGAAATCTCCGCCGAGCGAGTGGGTTGACGGGCTCGCACGGAGTTTCCAGTCGGTGCGAGCCCGTCGACTCACTCGGTGGAGGGAATAATCTGAGTTTTTATATTGCGAGATGAACGACCACGGGTAATTAAAAATTACCAACGACTTTATCGTTTCGTTCATAATATTGCGTTTTGAAAAATAAATATTATGGATTTTATTTATTTATAATTTTGCAAAGCAATAAACCGTACGAAAAAATTAATCATGTAAAAAAATCTGACTCGCGACGACAAACAAATAATGTCATATGACATTTCTAGCTCGGACGACATATTACTGAGAAAAAAATCGAAATCTCCGCCGAGCGAGTGGGTTGACGGGCTCGCACGGAGTTTCCAGTCGGTGCGAGCCCGTCGACTCACTCGGTGGAGGGAATAATCTGAGTTTTTATATTGCGAGATGAACGACCACGGGTAATGAAAAATTACCAACGACTTTATCGTTTCGTTCATAATATTGCGTTTTCAAAAATAAATATTATGGATTTTATTTATTTATAATTTTGCAAAGCAATAAACCATACGAAAAAATTAATCATGTAAAAAAATCTGACTCGCGACGACAAACAAATAATGTCATATGACATTTCTAGCTCGGACGACATGTTACTGAGAAAAAAATCGAAATCTCCGCCGAGCGAGTGGGTTGACGGGCTCGCACGGAGTTTCCAGTCGGTGCGAGCCCGTCGACTCACTCGACGGGGGAAATAATCTGAGTTCTTTTATTGCGGGATGAATGACCACGTGTAATAAAAAATAACCAACGACTTTATCGTTTCGTTCATAAGATTGCGTTTTGAAAAATAAATATTATGGATTTTATTTATTTATAATTTTGCAAAGCAATAAACCGTACGAAAAAATTAATCATGTAAAAAAATCTGACTCTCGACGACAAACAAATAATGTCATATGACATTTCTAGCTCGGACGACATATTACTGAGAAAAAAATCGAAATCTCCGCCGAGCGAGTGGGTTGACGGGCTCGCACGGAGTTTCCAGTCGGTGCGAGCCCGTCGACTCACTCGGTGGAGGGAATAATCTGAGTTTTTATATTGCGAGATGAACGACCACGGGTAATTAAAAATTACCAACGACTTTATCGTTTTGTTCATAATATTGCGTTTTGAAAAATAAATATTATGGATTTTATTTATTTATAATTTTGCAAAGCAATAAACCGTACGAAAAAATTAATCATGTAAAAAAATCTGACTCGCGACGACAAACAAATAATGTCATATGACATTTCTAGCTCGGACGACATATTACTGAGAAAAAAATCGAAATCTCCGCCGAGCGAGTGGGTTGACGGGCTCGCACGGAGTTTCCAGTCGGTGCGAGCCCGTCGACTCACTCGGTGGAGGGAATAATCTGAGTTTTTATATTGCGAGATGAACGACCGCGGGTAATTAAAAATTACCAACGACTTTATCGTTTCGTTCATAATATTGCGTTTTGAAAAATAAATATTATGGATTTTATTTATTTATAATTTTGCAAAGCAATAAACCGTACGAAAAAATTAATCATGTAAAAAAATCTGACTCTCGACGACAAACAAATAATGTCATATGACATTTCTAGCTCGGACGACATATTACTGAGAAAAAAATCGAAATCTTCGCCGAGCGAGTGGGTTGACGGGCTCGCACGGAGTTTCCAGTCGGTGCGAGCCCGTCGACTCACTCGGTGGAGGGAATAATCTGAGTTTTTATATTGCGAGATGAACGACCACGGGTAATTAAAAATTACCAACGACTTTATCGTTTCGTTCATAATATTGCGTTTTGAAAAATAAATATTATGGATTTTATTTATTTATAATTTTGCAAAGCAATAAACCGTACGAAAAAATTAATCATGTAAAAAATCTGACTCTCGACGACAAACAAATAATGTCATATGACATTTCTAGCTCGGACGACATATTACTGAGAAAAAAATCGAAATCTCCGCCGAGCGAGTGGGTTGACGGGCTCGCACGGAGTTTCCAGTCGGTGCGAGCCCGTCGACTCACTCGGTGGAGGCAATAATCTGAGTTTTTATATTGCGAGATGAACGACCACGGGTAATTAAAAATTACCAACGACTTTATCGTTTCGTTCATAATATTGCGTTTTGAAAAATAAATATTATGGATTTTATTTATTTATAATTTTGCAAAGCAATAAACCGTACGAAAAAATTAATCATGTAAAAAAATCTGACTCTCGACGACAAACAAATAATGTCATATGACATTTCTAGCTCGGACGACATATTACTGAGAAAAAAATCGAAATCTTCGCCGAGCGAGTGGGTTGACGGGCTCGCACGGAGTTTCCAGTCGGTGCGAGCCCGTCGACTCACTCGGTGGAGGGAATAATCTGAGTTTTTATATTGCGAGATGAACGACCACGGGTAATTAAAAATTACCAACGACTTTATCGTTTCGTTCATAATATTGCGTTTTGAAAAATAAATATTATGGATTTTATTTATTTATAATTTTGCAAAGCAATAAACCGTACGAAAAAATTAATCATGTAAAAAAATCTGACTCTCGACGACAAACAAATAATGTCATATGACATTTCTAGCTCGGACGACATGTTACTGAGAAAAAAATCGAAATCTCCGCCGAGCGAGTGGGTTGACGGGCTCGCACGGAGTTTCCAGTCGGTGCGAGCCCGTCGACTCACTCGGTGGAGGGAATAATCTGAGTTCTTTTATTGCGGGATGAATGACCACGTGTAATAAAAAATGACCAACGACTTTATCGTTTCGTTCATAATATTGCGTTTTGAAAAATAAATATTATGGATTTTATTTATTTATAATTTTGCAAAGCAATAAACCGTACGAAAAAATTAATCATGTAAAAAAATCTGACTCTCGACGACAAACAAATAATGTCATATGACATTTCTAGCTCGGACGACATATTACTGAGAAAAAAATCGAAATCTCCGCCGAGCGAGTGGGTTGACGGGCTCGCACGGAGTTTCCAGTCGGTGCGAGCCCGTCGACTCACTCGATGGGGGAAATAATCTGAGTTCTTTTATTGCGGGATGAATGACCACGTGTAATAAAAAATGACCAACGACTTTATCGTTTCGTTCATAATATTGCGTTTTAAAAAATAAATATTATGGATTTTATTTATTTATAATTTTGCAAAGCAATAAACTGTACAAAAAAATAATCATGTGAAAAAGTCTGACTCGCGACGACAAGCAAATAATGTCATATGACATTTTTAGCTCGAACAACGTAGTACTGAGAAAAAAATCTAATTCTCCGATGAACGAGTGTGTTGACGGGCTCACGCCGACAAGAAACTCCGTGCGAGCCCGTGAACTCTCGAATGTAACTTTATTCGTTCGTCGTTGCACGTTGTATGTTCCGTACATTGCCGTTTTTCAGGTGCCGGGTTATTGTCGTTATCATGTTTTTATTCCTCGATCGCAGCGACTCTACGCTCTGAGGGTGGAACTCCGTCGCCTCCCCTCTCCTAGGGAGTTGAAGTCCATAGAGACAGAACGACAAGTCAGTGGTAAGACAACACGTGCCGCACGTCGCTGCGCGGAATACGATTGTACATAAAATCACAACCGCTCGCTCGGCAGCACGTTTGACTTGGTTGCCATATTGTGTACATTAGTGAAATAATAGTCGACCAGTGATATAATTGTGAACGTTTCTTGTGAAATTGTGAGCTAAAAGTGAAATTAAACGTGAAAGAAAGTGAAGAAAAAGCGTTACAAACGAAACGATGGAAGACCGGTTTACCACCGATTCTTCTGGGATTCAATACGGATTGGTCAAATATCATGGAAAGTGTGATCTTCGGAAGGCGAAAGCAGTAATTGCAAGTACACCCATGCGAGATCATCGATATGCGGTCCACGTGGTAAGTTTTTTATCTGTTCTATGTATATAAATGACACAACCTGTCGCTGTAGCACGTTTACACGGAGAAGGATTTGTATCGCCCAGTTGCCTGCACCAACACGTCAATTTCTATTACGGAATTCCTGAAAACATTAGAAACATTGTTGCAGGCAAAAATTAGTCCATTCGTCTGTGTGTGTGTATGTGTAACTCGCTATAGCGTATCTATGGCTGTACGTCTAACGCAGCGTGTTCGCGCAGAGGTCATTGTTGCGGCGACGCGGCCGAAGCTAGCCGCGGCAGCTTGAAGTCGCACCGCGGGCGCCAGGGCCGAAGCGACTGTCGGGAGGGCCCGCCCGGCACACTTTTTCCAGAAAATTTCTTTTCATAAAATTGATACTAACATAGTCAGTAGCATTCTGTATGCGTAGGAAAAATAATTAGAACCGAGTTAGATATTTCTATTATTATTACATTCCACGGTTTATCAGCAGCGTCGTGTCTAGAAATATGGAAATACAGATATTTTTGTTTTTGGTAAAATGAACGTAATAATACTGTATTTTTACTGCATTTACAGTAATTTTTTCTACAAACTTTGTGTTGTAAAAATACGCTCATGACAATCATTCATACATTCCGGTCACATAGTTTTTTTTTCGATTTACCGTGAACAATGCTATACTTTATCTGTACAGTTGTGAAATTATCGGCAAATGATGCTGAAGTTTGCATTGTTGGAATGCAAGGAAAAAAATTATTGTAATGCACCTGGATACTCAGGATGGATATTTAAAGTAATAACGAGTACGAAGGACACGAGAAAAAATATTTAGGCACCCTTCAAGGGATAAAATCTTGTTATTTAGAAAATAAAATCAAGTTTTCATATTGCCGGGATTTTTTTGGCAGATTATCGTTGTGATCACACTGAACGTACAAAAAATCAAGAACTCGCTCCGACCCCCGGAACGCACCCCTACCGCGAGGTGAATTCTTGTTATTTTTTTTTAATCAAGTTTTTATATTGTCGCGATTTTTTTGGCAGATTATCATTCGTTGTGATCACATTGAATGTACAAAAAATCAAGAACTCGCTCTGACCCCCGGAACACACCCCTACCGCGCGGGGGGCGGGGGGGTCACCACAGATAATGCTAAAAATCCGTTTCAGATGATTCCGAAACGATCTAGCAAGTCGCTTGGAGACCGATTTTTCGGCGGTCAACCGACTAAACTCGGCACAGCTGATTGGCCGGCGCCTCGATTCGTCGCCGAGAGCGCGACGAGACCGCATGAAGGCCGCGGCTAAGATTGTTTTAATTTTTTTTTTCATCAACTACTGCTTGGCGGACATGCCGAGAGTAAAAGTGGATTCGATTGGAGTGGAGTATACCCCGCCCCCCCACCCCGGTAGGGGTGCTTTCCGGTGGTCAGAGCGAGTCAACAATTTTTTTGCGTTGTTATTGCATGCAACGATAATCTGGAAAAAAATTTCCAGCAATTTCGAAATGACTTTGTAGAAGAATTACAAGATGTCACTGCCCAGTAAGAGCGCGATCCGGGGATCGTAGCGAGTTCTCAATTTTTTGTGCGTTCAGTGTGATCACAAGAAATGACACCCCCGGTAGGGGGTGCGTTCGGGGGTTGGACCGAATTCTCGATTTTTTTACGTTCAGCGTGATGAGAAAAAACGATAATCAGAAAAAAAATCGCGGCAATATGAAAACTTGATTTTTTAGAGACATAACAAGATTTCACTTCTCGGGTGCCTACATTTTTTGTCATACTCTTACTTGTCGTTATTACTTTAGATATTCAATCTGAGTATCCAGGTGCATTAAAATAATTTTTTGTTGCATTCCAACGATGAAAACTTCAATATCATTCAATACAGGTAATAACTTGATTCCCATTTGCTTATGTTTATTGTTCATAAAAAAACGATGCAGCAACAAAGATGCCCACATACTAGTACGTATCTCCGAAAGTCAGAAAATAGTTATATATAATTTGTAGATAAATCCGTTTATTCACTGTGTGAAAATTTGCTCTTGCTGAAGAAAAAAATGTTAGATGTAATTTGTATCTGTGACCTGTCGCTTTCGACATAACTGCGAAGTATATTCACAGCCGTAACACACACACTCGGATAACGGATCTACCTAGAAATTGTACACCATGATTTTCTTACGTGTACAGATACGTTCTTGTGCGCGGGCTTACAATTTTTATTAGTTCATTGGTTTTCTATGAACGAAAAACACAAAGCACATGAAATTAAACTTATCTGGATTTATTAGTCGGAAACCTGGCTAGCAACTATTTGCTTGTCTCCTCAGCAAGTTGTCGCCGGTCATCATGTATTTATAAACATTTCTCTCGAAAAATAAACGAGAAAATTGTTACTTTACGACCCTGAATATTTCTGCAACTGCATAATTTAAAAGTTGTCATGCCGTTACTGCGCAACGCTGAGGCTGAGCATTTTTTTACTAAGGTACCTTTATACGTCTTACGATTCTCTAGTGGCGTCTATTTTTTATGATTTTGAAAAATTGGCAGTCATTTTAATCCCCTTGTTTTGTTACTAAAAATACGTTACACTATTTTTAGTAAAAGAAAGGGACGAGAAACGCAAAAGGTCAAGATGTGCTGTGGGAAAACAAATTTATTGTGCATTGATAAAGCGGTGCGGCTGAAACAAAAACTCGAGACTAAAATGGCTGCCTATTTTTTTTTTTAAACAATCGGCGCCTCCAGAAAATCGCAAGACGTACAAAAGTGCCTTCGCACAACAATTCTCAGCCGCAGCGTTGCGCAGTAACGGCGTGAAAACTTATTTTGCAGATGCAGAAATCTTCAGAGTCATGTTACTTTATTTGTTTATATTACTTGTGTAGTAAAACAATGAACCGGTCATTACAAAAGGACGAATTTCGAGCAAAGTCAAAATATGCTTAACAAATTACAAAAATGTAGTTTTTTTAAAAGTATGTCGATTATTCGTTAGATTTTTTTGTAAACTGTGTACAATATTTTCGAGACAAGCGCCTATATTTTTTTATCGTACAAAAAATTTAATTGGCACTACATTCCGAGCGGGACGAGATATAGTAATGATATTTTATAGCAAAATGAATAGAAATGAATTATTGTATATTTGCTTCCTCATAGAGGAAGCTTTGTTTTCATGAAAAAAATTTTTTTCGAGATTTTCATGCCAGTATGCTTAGAATCACCTAAAATGTCGAGAAAAGTGGTTTAGAAAAAATGTCCGTATGTATGTGTGTGTGTGTGTGTGTGTGTGTGTGTGTGTGTGTGTGTGTGTGCTGGGCCTCGAAAATTCAATCGCCTCTCGCTCAGAAACCGTTCGAGCGATCTGGCTCAAATTTGGCACACAAGTAGAGTAGTTGCCCCTCTTCCAATGGTCAGATTTTTGATAACATATATACAGTCATTAAGATTTTATGTAGTTTTTAATTTGTTGAAAAAAGGGCGTGGTCGCTCTAACTTTCGTAAAAGTTCGACGATTTGGCTAAATAGTTCTTCATAATGGAAGATACGTTCAATGTTGTATGGTATTGAATTTCTACGAAATCGGTAAAGCGGTTCGGATTTTATAGACTTTTGAATTTTCGAAAAAAAAAATATTTTGTTCTAAATCACGTCGAATTTTAACAAATGAACCGAATTGTTGTATAGTGGAAAAACAACATACAGGCCTGCTACGTACGAAATTTGGTGATGATCGGTAAAGTCGTTCGGAATTTACACCATTTTGAATTTTTCAAAAAATGTCGATTTTCGCTATAACTTCCACGAAAGTTAAGAATGTAAGACAAAACTTTGTATCTAATCAAAATTCGATGTAACGGTGTTTGTAACAGAGCTTTCTTTAGTTCAAATAAAAAAAAAGTTGCAAAGTCGAACTTTGCACATTGCTTCCTCATTTATTTTCGATTTTCACAAAGCTTCCTCTATGAGGAAGCCAAAAATGATAAACAAGCTTCTTCATAGAGGTGGCTTTGTGAAAATCGAAAATAAATGAGGAAGCAATGTACAAAGTTCGACTTTGTTTAGCCTTTTGATTATTTATTCCAGTTTCGGAACGTCATCGAGCCACGTGATGAGATACGAGAGTGGACCGAGGCGGACGTTGGACAATTCATGGAGGATACACTCGAGCTGTCATTGCAGTCTGTAAATGACTACAGATTGTACGAGAAGTGCAAGGTATCCGTAGGCGAACAGGGCAACGGTAAGCAATTGAAGGGTAAGCGACGAAATACGATGTGCCGGCAAACGCTTCAACGCTTGAACGACACCGACACAGATATTAATCTGGACGATGTCGAACACAGTGTTGGGGATGAACGCTCGTGTGTTTTGTCGCGTGTGGAGCGATTTTTCAAGCACGCAACCCAGCCGAACTCGACGTATTTATATATTTATAACTGCGAGAGTCCACCACAGGGAATGACGAGTTGTTTGAATGGTATCAGCGGCCATTTAGATTCGTCGAAAAATTCCAGAGTCCAGGAGATGCCCGGGATCAACACGAGCATGTTTTACGTTGGTAGCGGAGGCAGCTTTACGGAAATGCACGTGGAAGATAGTCTTGCTGACAGCGTAAATATTATCCACGCGGGAAAAGGAAAAATCTGGATGATAATAGACAGAGAGCATTACGCCCGGATAAATGAAATCGTAAAGCAGACGCTGAAAGAGGTATCGGATGTAATGGACAGCACTGAAGTTGAGGAGTCGGCGGAAGTTTGTGTATTGCCTCTGCATCACAAAAATCTGGTTCTGACTCCTCGATTTTTGGACGAACACAATATCCGATACGAATTCGTTGTGCAAAACGCCGGTGATTTGCTGTACGTGCGATACGGTATTCTGCATCAGGTGGTAAACATGGGCGTAAATGTAGCTGAAGCTATCAACGTGGGAAGCGACGAATGGAATTTCAGCAACGATTTGAAGACGCTTTGTCCATGCGACAAGTGTCAATTGATACATGCCGCAACTAATACCGATGTAGACATGTCGGTGAAAGTTGGAAAGGTGAAAACGCGGACGCACATATGTGATGTGTGTGAAAAAATCTTTGGCACAAAGATGTTACTCGCACAACACCGGAAGATCGACCACAGAACGTCTACGTCTCATGTGTGTGGTATATGCGACAAGGTATTTAAACATACGCAAAGCCTGAACCGACACGTGCGATTAATTCATTCTACTGGCGAAGATGCTAGTATAAGACCGCTATTTTGTGACATATGCAAGAAGGGAGTCGAGGATATAGTTCGTCACAAGCGGGAAAGACACCAACAGCTGGTAGAATGTTCTAAGTGTAAGACGAACTATACACGACACGATCTTGCTGAGCATCAAAAAATGTGCATGAAATTCCCTTGCGCGGATTGCAGCAAGGAGTTTAAATCACGCCAGTCGTTAGGAAACCATCGCGCGAGGTGGTGCAACAAAAATGCGAGACCGATGATCAGCAAGAAACGTAAAGTCGATAAGTGATTTACGACCAGTGAGCAATTTTCGGCTGTGACGTCAATGCGTGAGACGTGTGCACGACAAGCACCTGTACCGATGTCGACAAGTAGCGAGTTCAACAGCCATCTAAGCAGATAGTGCTGATTCTTACTCGCAACTGTCATTCCGTCATTTTTTTATTTATTTTTTATTTATTTTTTCTATTCATAATATTCATCAGAAGTGTGCTGACTTCGATGAGCATCAAGTCGAATCGAAGATAGTCATATCAGATCTCGGCAAGTTGCAAGTTGAAGACAGAGTCATTTGATGGTATCGATTTTTACAAGCAGCTTCCCTGGTGAAAACATTTCTCTAAAAATGTCTGAAAATGTTCTGACAATTTCTGAAAACCGCCGTGATAATACACAAAAATACCGCTGAACTTTTCTGAATTTTTGCAGTTTTTAGAAAGTCAGTTTTCTCTGAAAATAAATATTCTTGATTTTTCTGAAAATCTGATTTCCTTGCCAAATTCTCTGGAAAAACTTCGTTGATATGTGTTCCCGGTTTCGCTTTCTTACGTTCTGTAATATTCTCTGGACTCACATTTCCGAGGGAAGCAGAGTTTTGCATAAAATCGTATTTACTCTGAAATTCTACTCTTTGTACGAGTAAGAGAAGGAGTAGAAGTTGAAGAAAACTCATAAGAGAAAAGCAGTTTCCCAGAAAATAACTCTTACTTTCTCTGAGAAAGTCTACTTGGATTTTCTCTGAACATAGTTTATTTGAAAAGAAATAAGTTTAGTAAAAATTTTCAGAAAACACTGAAATGTTCTATAAGTTGTAACTGCTTGAATTTGACGTAAAAACTTACAGAGATTTTCAGCAAATATCAGCTACTTTGAAATTTTTTTTTGAAAATATCTTATCGCTGAATCGTTCTAGTTAGAGTTTTTTAGACAAATTGTACGAGAAATATTTTCACCAGTTTTTGAAAGACGATGCAGAAGTGTGCTATTGTTGATAAGCTGCAACTGGAATCTACAATCGTTTATCGATACGTATTCTGATTCCGACAAGTAGCGAATTGAACACAGAGTCATCTGCGTCGTCGTGTTCTAATTTCTTACAAAGTGCTATCGAAGCCGGTCCTTAGAGAAGTGTGCTGTGTTTGAAAAGTAGCGTGTCGAACACAGAGTCATCTGAAAGGACGCACTGGCAATTTATAGCCAAAATGCGTAAGATTAGTTTTCCGATTTGGAAGCTTTTTTTTCCGAGTTGGTGCTTTGGCATTCAGATGGTCCAACACATAAGAAATGGTTTAGAACATTTGGGATTTGACGTAATCGGATCAAAGCGAATTTTTCACGGCACCATTTGAACAATGTTTATCCCGTTCTGACTCGGGCTGAAATTTCATGCGAAAAAAACAAACATTGAACCACGATTAGTGTTGAATTCAGCTATCGTCGATCCAGTGACTCCAATTTTATGATGAATAGAAGATTTTGAAAAATTGTGCCGTATTTACTCATATATATGTGGCTGTCGGGCTACAATTTTGTACATACATTCATGATAACGTATTATCAAAATGCATTTTTCCAGAGAATAATGGTTGCATACTTTTGGTAAACAAATATTTCAGTATAAGCAAATCATTGTGTTGGTAATCAAGATTGCAAAGTAGAATCTGGCACATAGCCTCATTACTTTCTTGCATTCGCACGGCTGCAACTTTGCGGAGTTTTCGTCAACTTGATCATTCTTATAGAATTTTGTTGAACAATACAAGATAATGAGTAAGCCATTTCGAAGGTTCTATGTTGCAGGCAGGTTTTAAATTTAGAAAGGTTGCTTGAAACCCTTTCTTTCACTGACACCGGAGAAGGTTCATTTAAAAATTTGAATCCCCCAATCAATTTTCGCCAAATTTTACACTTGATCATGGTTCACTGTTGATCGATTCATGAATCGGTCTTCTACATGTGAAATATTTTTGTCAGACATTTTATAATTGGGAGCTGTTGCGTGAACAAAATAAATTACACGAGACCTATATAACGTTTACCTCTTGATTGATCCACGTCAGATTCAAATCTAAACGTTTTTATAAGACTATATGAGAACCGAAGCTAAACCGATAAAAGAAACATTTCCGTTATCATTTGTTAACATTGGGATAAAATTCACAACAATGTTTAGGTTTTGTGAATTTTATTTGGAATTCTCGATTACAGCGAGGGAGGTGCATTTGTTGCTCAGGCACGAAAAACAACTTTCCTATCGCATAGACGTAGCTTTCTGATACAACGAAGAAACAATTTATCATTTGTAAATTGTTGTCAATCTGCATGTTTTTTTCTGCTGATGAAAACAGTTACAAATATTTTATTACTGGTTTTCAGCAGGCAAATTACTAGCTCGTAATCACTTCACAGGCATATTGCACGACAAAACTGTCAATGTTCTGGAATGATCACGATGATTGGAACTAAGTTGCTCCCGGACCATATGTTTGTTCCTCGATCATTTACTAGTCGAATGGAACAGCAAAAATGGGTCCGGAATATAAATTCTGATGACCTGAGCTTTGCTACGTTTTCTTTTTAGCGACATCATTATGAGTATGGCTATATGGCACGTGATTGAAGCATCTCCGACAAGCAATGTTTTACAACAATTGTGTTTTGAGATTACTTCGATCGCGTATAGCCGTGTTTTTGTTGCGCTAAAAGGCGCTGCATCTGTAACGTGGCCAGCTGATCGGGTGCATCACGGCCTTGATACAGCGGCTTGGCTACCGGCTCGACGACAGGGGCTTGTGACTACCGGCTCGACGACAGCGCGCTCTGTGTGCAGCCTGCCGCAGCTCGGCGTGGCCCGCCGCACATAGAGCGCGCTGCAGTCACGTTCCGAGCGCTGCACGTCGGAGTCGGTAAAGTAGAATAAGATTTTATAGTTCCAACTCAGTGGCGCAGGGGCCACGTCGTTTTCAAAAATCGCCTCCAGCATCCCCTTAATTGCCATTTAAGGAACAATGAGCGTTCCTTTAATTTTTGATAAAAATTTGACGCTTCGGTAAAAAATAACGGTTCAGCAGATGAATTTTTAAATCTTGGGGGGTCGTTGGGCATGCATTGAAGTGAAAAAAACCCTAGTAACATGAGTCATTATCGCAATATCTGCCAAGTTGACGTGGATTTTCCAAAACGGGAAAAAAGTTCATTATTTTGGTCTTTTTCAAATCAATATTAAGGTTACAAAAAAAAAAAAAATCTCAAAAGTAACAGAAGGTTCTTTTAGAGCATTTCTTCCAGTTTACAAAACCCACCTTTAGCTCGCTGTGCGATCAATAGTTCATGAGATATTGCTTATCTACGAAAAAATCTCCTTTTTTCTTTGAATGCCGATATCTCAGCAACAAATGGTCATACAGAGATCCGCAAGAGACCGTTTTAAAGCTAAAGAACCAGGCTAAAGGACCCCAGTATTGATAAAGCCACAACAATTTTTTTGAGCCCGTGGACGATTTTGAAAACGACAAAAATTTTGAAAACATTTTCTTCCCGCTTTTCCTTAAGTTCATGCCGAGCGTGTTGCTTTAAAAAAATGACTTAAAAGATTTTCAAACTAGAGATATCAAGCTTTAAAACGCATTTTGTTTTATTACGATTCGACCATTTTTCACAAAATGACAGCGCTTCAAAAATTAACGAAAAAAAGGTCAAATTCAACTGTTCCCTTAATTTTTTGCTGAGTGTATAATGTATTTCGTGTATAACATATAAATAAAACAAATATTGTATTAATAATGTATTCCATAAATAATATTTTTCACACCTCTTCTTCTCCTTGTTTCGTGGCTATCGCCATAACGGCATGTGATACAATTTTTATTCGCACTTTACATACACTTGGGAAAGGTAAACCGGCCCGGTTTGATTTGCTACGTCAATTACAGGCGACATTTAAGCACTCTATCTTGAGCGCGCTGATGTTACGTGCCTGCGTGCGTGTAGCGCACGTTTCACGGCGCGTTCCAAATTCCTCGCGTGAGGCGCGAGGGTAATTTTATTTTTATTCGTGGGCCGCGTGCTACGTCCCGTACGGGCCCGCGTCCTAAATCCTTAGAAAGGAAGAATACCTGAAAGGTAATTTGTTGGGAAGAAACTGATCCGTAGCCACAGAGATTGGGTTAAACAATATATTCTAATTTATTCAAATATTTCGATTCTATTAAGGAAAAAATGGGCTTACAATTCCAACAAATATTCTGAATCATACGCGCTCACGCATACCTCCATAACCCATGCAACTTACAGTGGATGATAATCCGGGGAAGTCGTCCGGTCGGAAACAGCAAAATAAAAATAACAAATATGTTTCACCCACTGTTGCACTTAATCACTACTCCACTTAATGTCCTTATGTCACTTATAGTCTCTATGAATGTTGATAAATGACCAAAAGTCGGTTTGGTCGATTTGAAGAAAAAGTCCTTAAGAGGTACGCGTCACGATTAACGGCGCGGCGGAACACACTCGCTCGATTTCTCCAAGTCGAGATTTACTGACCAGTGCGCCCACGGGTAAGCGGAGTTACTCGAAAAAGAATCTTTACGGATTCGCGGTTAATTCGGAACTGAATTCCCTCGCGGCCCTTCGAGAGCTCGCGAGTTCTCGGGGAGACGAGAGGGGATCAGTCCCGCGAGATCAGCGGAAAAGCGCCGAGCTCCGACACGCGCGGGGATCGCGATCGTCCGGCGCGGCGGAAACACAACACTTTTGCGCATTGGCGGATATTCTACTCCACAGGAAATGGCTCAGCGCATCACGTGAGCGCAGCTGCGGTGTGGAATGACACCCCAGGTGGTAGCTCAGCGATGCGCTGTTGCTCAGGCGCGTCACGTCCGAACGTTCTCGAGACGCATCTCGAAAAAGTTCGGGACGTAACACCCCTCCCCCCTTGGATTCGGCAACGTCCTCGTTGGCCCACCGGGTTACTCGCGTTCACTCGCTGATTTCGGGAAGAACGCACTTTTCGCGGGCACTGGTATTGGCCCGGCTGCGAAATGCCTGTCGCGACAGGAACCTCTTCAGTCGGTCTGCACGGTCGAAGAACACTCCGTTGTCGTTGGTCGGTGATTCGATGTCCGTCGGCTCGCCGTCGCTGGCCGTCAGCAGCTCGCCGTCGCTGTCCGTCGGCAGCTCGCTGTTGCTGGTCGTCCCGTTGTCCGGCGGCAGCTCGCTGTCCGTCGGCTTCCCGTCGCTGGCCGTCGGCAGCTCGCCGTCGCTGGCCGTCGGCAGCTCGCCATCGCTGGCCGTCGGCAGCTCGCCGTCGGCTGTTGTTTCGACGTTTGGCAGCTCGCTGTTGCTGGTCGTCCCGTTGTCCGGCGGCAGCTCGCTGTCCGTCGGCTTCCCGTCGCTGTCCGTCGGCTTCCCGTCGCTGGCCGTCGGCAGCTCGCCGTCGGCTGTTGTTTCGACGTCCGGCGGCAGCTCGTCGTCGCTGGTCGTCCCGTTGTCCGGCGGCAGCTCGCTGCCCGTCGGCTTCCCGTCGTCGGTTGAGTCGACGATCGTCAGCAGCTCGTCGTCGCTGGCCGTCGGCAGCTTGCCGTCGCTGCGCTCCGGGTAGGCGGAGGTGATTCGGCGACGGCCTCGCATTCCGCCTCGCCCGGGAGGGTGTTGGCGGTCGACCGGCGGTTCAGCGGGTGTCGGCGCTGCATGCGGCCCACGGGTGCTGCCCACGAGCTGCGAGTCCTCGGCGATTGTCGCGTCGGGCGTCGTTGGCGTCTCGTTTGCTGCTGGTTCACCCCAAATTATAAACCCGCATCGCTCGTTCGCGCGGAGCTGCAGCCTTGTTGTTTGCGTCGCGACGCTCCGGACCAGCGGTGCGGCCCGCGTGCTCGATTGCTTGGCCGCGATTTTGGGCGATGGGGCCGTCGGAGGTGCCGCTCGTGCGGATGCAGTCCGCTTACCCTTGAGCCTTGTCTGCACCGGCCGGGCGAAAGGAGTGGCCTGGAACACCACGTAGTCGGCGCGCATCTCGCGCAGAGTCGCGTTGAACGCCTCGTTGCACTGGCCTATGTGCTTGCGGTAGTTGGCCTCGGCCAACTCCATTGTACATAAGGGGCACTTCGGATGAGGTCCGGCGGGAGCGTTTCGCTCCAAACACGCGGCGACACTCGGACACTGATCTTGATTTTGACCGCACACCGCGCACAATTTTTTTGCGGTCAACCGCAAGATCGTAGTGATCAGACCTCGTTGGTTGGGTGATCCGGTGCACTTTTGATCTGGCATCGTTTTTCGATTTTTTTTTCTTTTTGGTACTGAGGCCCGTGTCACTCGGAGGAGGATTGAAACAGTAATGATCCCGCTCTCCGTTCGCTTCTCCTTCGGGGCCCGTGGTCCACTTAGTCAGAGGTGGCGGCTTGGGGGGGGGGGGGGGGGTAGAGAACGCCGCGTTGTTCGTGCTGTGTTTAGGCTGGCGGGCTCCGCCGGGCTCGTGCGTAACTCTACCCCGGCGTCGGGGTGCCTATCGCTGCTTATCGCTGGGCCCTCGGCGCTTGGCTGCGCCGTCTCTCGGTCTTGGCGTCTTAGGCCATGAATCAGGCAGAGTGTTGCGGCGGTTATTTGGCTGCGACACACATATAGCGCGGCGGCGACTAGTATCGCTGCCTGTACCGAGAATCCGACGAGAAAAAGGCCTCGTTGATGCTACCTCTCTCTCTGGTGCGTGCCTATCGCCCGTATTCGTTCTTCCACTTCATATAACGATTCGCCGTCCTCGAGCGTCTTCCAGTTGCGTAGCACATTGTTTCTTCCGCTTCGTCCGTTGTCCTCCCGCATCAATGAAGTCAATACTGGCTCGGGTGCATCGTTTATTATTGGCGCAATTATTGACACGTTCAGCGATACCTCCGGCTGATAGAAGTAGATATAATAGGCCGGTTCTGGATCAAGGGATCTGTTACCGGCATTTACCGACCTCTTTAGCTCAGACACGAACCACTTAGTTCAGACTCGAACCCGAGTGATGGCGCCATCTGCCCCCCCCCTCCCCCACCCACGCACCCACCCACCTCCCACCAACCACCCCCCCCCAAACCAACCACCCACCACCCACCACCCACCCGCCCACCTGCCCCCCCCCAAACCACCTACCACCCACAACCCACCCGCCCACCTGCACCCCCCCCAACCAACCACCGACCACCCACCACCCACCCCCCACCCGCCCCCCCCCCCAGATTCAATCTGTGATGGAGAATCGCAGGGCGGATGGGTGGGAGGGTGGTTGGTTGCATGGGGGGAGGTCAAGTACAAATTTTCTCTCATTCTCAGCCTCGACATTAAAATGGATACGACACGTTCTGCTCTCAGACCACGGTGGGAGTTTTGGTGGATTGTGGCGTCTGTGAGTGGGTTTCTGTTGGGATTGGTGGGAGGGTCGTGGGTGGGTGGATGGTTGTGTGCAAGTTTACGATCGAATGGAGTTGGGGTGTGGTAAGACTTCATATCTTGCCAGTCGTTGACAACCCTCAGTCGAGTACCAAATTTATCGTGTATACACACTTGAGTCCTACAGAGGTTCACTGTTTAGCTGAATAGAAAAGCGAGTCTCACTCTCTCTCCCTCTCTCTCTCTCTCTCTCTCTCTCCCTCTCTCTCTCTCTCTCTCTCTCTCTCTCTCTCTCTCTCTCTCTCTCTCTCTCTCTCTCTCTCTCTCTGCACAGCCCTTGAGTTGACGTCAGACTGAATATGACACCCCCTGCTAGCGAGCCGTGGGAGCTGACAAAGAAAGAACTCGAAAATATTCCAAAGTCTATGCTTTTAAAATATTGGCCTCGATATATCCATGTGTTGTGGGATCGTTTGCATAAACGTATTCGCACCGATAATGAAGTAATATCATACCTTCCATGCATTGAGCATTGGAATATGCCCCATATGCAATCGCACATCGATGGTCCAACACCATTTCGACGTAACTGTGAAATGTGCCGGAGGAAAATGAGGGGAATTTTGGTGGAACGAAGTAGGGATGGAAAGGAAAACAAAGAACCGCTTTGATTCAAAAATCTTTTATGTGGGTGGTTTGGAGGCGGGTGGGGGTGAGTAGGACCCCCAAAAAATGGAGGGGATACTAGACCAAACGCATATAATCTGCTGTTTCAAGCTTAAAATGCATCAGTCAAGATTGTCATGCAGAGCAAACGTTGTGAGCTAAGAAAACGTTTGGACATACTTTTGGAAAATATTGAAGACTTAAAAAATCTCATTCGCGTGAGATCTGATCTTCTCATTATTACGAAGAAACTGAGAAATACCACGATACACCAATATGGATCTATCAAATATCAACAAGGTGGGCAACATCCCGGAATTTCTGCCGACGAAGAAGCTCGCCGATCTCTCGAACGGCTCAGAATATCAAATTTCCAAACTGAAACTGGTTCAGACACGATTCGGCAAGAGAATTGTCGTGGAGATCAACGATGAATTCGCCGTATTTCTATCACCGAGATTTTCAAAAGTGCTTGATAGTGATCCTGATCTGCTGGAGAATATGGCCGATGCTGCTCAAACGATAGAGCTCTACATGAGATACTCTGGAGGTAAATTTAGCAACATGTAATTTAGAAGAGGCGTATAAAAAAGATTATGCATTGTAGCACGGGAAAATTACTGGTCGTGCTCGAGACATCGCTTCCCGCTCGCTCGACCGAGCCTGAGACCGATCCGCAGGGCCATAGAATATATTATAGCGATATATTATTAATGCTTGTTTTTTCTTTATGTTTGCCTCCCATTTTTCGACGAGAATTGGCGCCGTGCGCCGGGGCGAACCCACGACGACAGGTCAGCGTGGGAGTGCGACGGGGGACGGACGCGGGACTGCAGCTGCGACCTCGCCGCTACGCCACTGCGCGCTGGACGCATTTGGATCTCCCGCCGTCGCCGCCGACTGGAGGAGCGCCGCCGCATGCACCTCGCGCCACGCCTGCCAACCGTGGCGCGGACGATCGCCGCCGTTCGCGGTCGATCAGCGGTTCGATGGCAGAGTTGGCCGCCTGTCCGTCGAACGCCAGGAGAGGGGATCAGAACCCCGGTGCGTGCGAGCGAGCGAGACCTCGGGGCACTTCCCGAGGACGAGTCGAGCGAGCGAGAACCACGAGGAGCACGCAGCCATACGTCGAGAGAAGGAGCGAGGAAAGACCAAGGGGAAAAACGCACGGTCCCAGTCCCGCGTGGCCGGAGGAAACGAGGAGCGCCTGCAAAACGGTCGACGGGTGAGCCACGTCGCGCGGCGTCCAATTTATATCTTATTTTCGAAATTTGTTTTCCCCGGTAATTTCGGGTCCTTCTGACTACCTGCCATTTTGCCTTGGCACGACGAGGGCAAGCGACGGCCGAGTCAACGGGCTTCCCGCGAGATCGCCGGTCGCGCCTCTGTCCAAGCGCTCGAGCGCTTTTCCTCGGACTCCCGCCCACGCGGCAACGGGCCGAGGAAAGTTCGTAAAAACGGGACAGGCGTGTCGCGGAAGGCCCGGGCGACCGGGCGGCCCTGCGAGATAACACGCGTGCGGGAGACCGATCCGCGGTCGTACGGTCGCGGGAAGCTGCCTGTTTTTCTATTTGTTGGTTCTTCCAGTAATTAAAGTTCGAGTCAGTGTGCGAGTGCGGGGCGACACGGGTGCAGAGAGTGTGCGTGGGTTTCGCGGGTAAAGCAATATTTTCGTTGTAACCGGTGGACGTAGTAGCCGGATTTTGCGCCACCGAGAGTGTGTGTGGCCGCGGGACTTGTCAGCGCCGTCGAATGTGCCGGGTGTTCGGTTTGTTTCATTCTTCGTCAGTTAATTTAGTCATCGTTGGTCGTGTCGCGTCCCGCCTCGCCACGTGTGTGTGACCGCGCGAGAGAAAGAGGAGGAGAGAACCGGCGGGAAAATCGTCCGTCCGGCGAATCCGAATTTTCCTCTCGTCGCGGATTGAGTGAACGAGCGTGGGTGTGTGTGGCGAGAGCCGCGGCGCGCGGGAACTCGCGTCCTCGCGAGGACAGGCTGCATTCGCGCCGAGAAACGAGCCCAGTTATATTTTTTTGTTATATTGTTTCTTTCCCCGTTTTGTGGGGGGAAGCAGTTGGCAGCGGGAATATTAATTTTCTTTTTTTTTCCTGTTTAAATGACCTCGAGTCGAATAATTTCCTTGTGTTCTGAATAAATTACAGACTTGTCAATTCCCGCAATAATAGTGATCGAACGGAGTTTATTTATTCGTTGAACCGTTACAAAGGAGAGAGAAACCCAGTGTCAAGAGCCCCGATTCCTTATCCCGCCACTCTGCCATTTCAAAGGCTGCGGCTAGCTCGACACAGCAGCTTGGCCTTTCAGATCGAGTATTTTCCCCGGCGCGCAAGCGCCTGGCGCCCAAAATAAATAAAGGGGAAAATACTCAAGGCTTTAGCTTTGTGGTGTTTTGGGAAACCCTAGGAATAAACGCTGCAGCATATCTCATGCTGTTGCTGTATAACGAAGACTGTTTCCTCGAATATTCCTTCCCACGACGTGGTGATGGCAGCGAGCACAACGAGAATCACAAAGGCGGCAACAGCAACAGGGACGACGGTCGCTTCAACTGCGACGGCTACGACGATGAAGAGGAACACGACAACAGCAACGACAATGATAACGACAACAACGATGAATATAAGAGTGATGAGAAAAATTCATCTCAACAAGTGTACAGTGAATAACAACAAAGACTTTAAAAGGGACTCTAGTGGATAATTAGTGATAACGACGAGGAAAAAAAAAATGGTGTCAGTTGAATTTACTAAGAAAAATTACTTATATGTAAAAAGCACTTTTTCCATAGTTTTATTAATAAAAAAAGACAGTTTTATAAAATATTGTATTTATTTCAAAAATCCATTGTACATATTTTACGGATATTCTTTCTCTATCCAAATCCTTAGAGATTTCACATTTGCGTTGGAGCAATTATATTTTGTGTCGCATGAATGATACGGACATTCACTATTCGCTGATATTTTTGGTAATTTTTGCAAAGATGGGCAGTCGAGTGATTCCATATCGATAATATTTGCTGATGATGAATCCATGAATCTTCTTAACCAAATGGTTTTCTCCAATCCCTTCACGTAAATAATGCGAGCGCTCTTCAAGACAGCTTGAATTATTGTTGTGGCAGCTTCGTATGTTATATCTCCAAAACTCCATCGCATTCCATGAAAATTGCGTTCCAACCAGGAATTCATTGCTTTATACTGCGCTGGTAGAGTCTTCCAGGGTACTGGCGGTTCGAAGAATAACGTCAATGGTTCGGAATTTACGTCACCGTTGAGCTCCACGAATGATATTTCCTTGAGCACAAGTTCATTGACAGGTCTTTTGAACCCTTGAAGATCGACGATAAAGTCCATGGCACAACGGCGACTGATAGGAACAAATTCATTGCCTGAGATTTTATACCAATTTCTTCACCCCACCACTGATTGGATTATACTCAACTATACGATCATGTAGAATTAAACAATATGCAGACGTTTGAGCCGGAATATTATTTTTGAATTCAAATTCGAGAAGAACATCCACGGGTCCGGACTTGAGAGAATCATTTTGCTTTGAACAGTCAATGACAACGAGAGGAGCATATTTTAGAAATGAAGATTGATCCAACCACGGTTCCGCCTCATGATTATAATACGTAGATTGGAAGTTTGCGTACATCTCATAGAGCAAAGCATACTGATTTTGATCTATATTGAGGTTTAAATTTCCATAAGGATAACATTGCGAATTTAAATATAGTTTACCGTCGGTGACTTTGCAATGATCAAATTGACTCGCATTCTTTGATTTCTTATTTTTTCGATCTGTTTGAAAGGCCAAAATGACGTATCGCGGTTTTTCCAACTGAGTGGAAGTCTTTACTGTCCACACGTGCTTAGAGGTGGCGGGGAGCAGCGGATATTCATACAATTCCCACGTTCGGAAACTCATGGAAATCGGCGAATCTTTAGCGATAAACTTTAAAAGTTGAATTTTGCGTTGATCGGAGATTGTCACATATGGTACAAGCCATTCAATTTTTTGCAATACAAGCTTGAATTCTTCCGCTGCTGTCTGCAGAACAGCATTATCATCAGTCTTTGATCTCGATAAAATCAACTCATGCTTCGCATTCACAACAATTTTTCGATAATCTTCGGCGAAACCTAGCAACAAACTCAGCCGTATACATAGATCAAAGTAGCCTGCTGCATTTACAATTTGATTTGTTTCTTCAACGTCAAGCCAACCTGCGTTTTCGAGCATGGAACTCTTACCCGGGCTCAGAGATGAATATCCCTTTATTAGACTTGTAAGCCCAACATTTTTATTTCGATCAATTTCTATGGCATTTAACTCATATCGAATTTCGTCAAATAAATGACATATGGCATTATTGACAAGTGATGTGCCGAGAAGCGGTGTGCCATCACCTTTAGATAATTTTCCACATATATGTATAGAACTTTTACTAGGTAGTATGCACAAATCTTGATGTTGCACGGAAATACGTATCTCATCACTGTTATTAAAAGATGCCGATGCATACGGTTGGTGAGCATGGATCTCACAGTGTATTATTGATTCATCAAAGATAATAGGATTTTGAATATTTACTATTTCACCCTCCATTTTGTACAACAAATGCAGAGAGCGCAGAGGAAAAAATGTTTTATGCGTTTTTTCCACGAATTCGGAGACCCAAATTCTTCAAGAATAACACGTTCTGACGTGTTAGCACTTTGAGAGTTGGTCGACGACTGGCTGCTCTTGTCCATGATGATGTCTTATTATGATTATTATTATTATTATTATTATTATTGTGGGTTTGATTGAAAACTATGCCCATTATGATTTTATGTGCAGTCGAATAGTTATAACTTCACCACGAAAATTTACTAAATCCCCGTCTTGATCAACTATTCGAAGTTGTATATTGTCTATTGTTCTGCTCGTGATTGGTAGATAAATTACATGTGACGGAACTTCAATGATTTTATATCCAGGTGGTACGAAAGGGAAAAATTCGTGAATCGTGTGGACTTTACGTCCGTTCATATATGCTCCTGCGGTTATGTTACACTCGACTCGTAGGGCATTCTCTTTGAGAATGGCTACAGGGACATCAGATTCATGCGTTTTATTAGCTTCCAAGCGACGTGGAGTGAATCCCAACAGACGTCCAATGGAATCTTGAGGCATGAAATTGATATCACGATTACACTCTATTTCACTACGCAAAGTATCATTATTCGGTTTAATATTGATGATAATATTCTTTTTCGCCAACTCTGTTTGCAAGCACGTCTGAATATCCTCAATTTCATGGCTGCCAGTTGGTATAATTATTGTTTCATTACCCACGTAAAATTTATTATTACCATCATCTATATTCGGAATAGAATTAAAGGTTAGTAATTCCACGAGTCCGAGAGTATAATTTTTGTTGGGTGAAAGCTCAATAGGGGGAAAGTATTTCGCTTCAAGCACGGAGGATGTTCCAGATATAGTCAATGTAAAACTATCGTCCATGATGACGGTAAATTAACAACTGACTATAAATAATCATGATTTACTTTTATATAGTAAATATTTATCTTTACGGTTTAACTGTCGACAGAGAAACTTTAGACACAAATGACCGCATTCAATTGTATCGTACTCTTGATAACTCTTATAATTATAATTCACGCTACCAACACCAAAATATCTTAAAAGTTCGGATGGTGGTTGAAGATCACCAAAACTGTCAAAGTAAATGACTCTCCTTCCACTCTTTTTGTATGCAACCCAGTGTGTTCCAGACCCCGTATTGTCATCCAAATTAACAATAGCCGATTCACATCTCAAAGGTCCACTTTTTGACAATTTATCTCGCATAAAAACTCCTCGGAAATGGGGTATTTTCATAATTTTTGCATACTTCGTCGATCTTTTGCAGATCGACATCGGTTAAAGGTTGGCGCGGTAGCGTTATTTCACGTTTTTTGTCGCGATATGAAGACCCAGCCCCTGCTTGTATGGTTTCAGATGTAAACCTTTCCCCAAGCTAATGGCCTCCATCGTTTTATTATGCCGCTTACTTTCCTCCAACTCTCGTTTAGCAGCTTCAGCGGCATTTACAGCTTTGGCTGTACTCGCCGCACCACCGGACAATGCACCAGCAGCGCTAAGACCGGCGAAAATTGGCACCAGGAATGGCAGGAAACCACCAATTTTACGTGGTACTGCAAGAATTCGAGGGGTGCGCAATTTACGTTTACCCCCACCACTCTTCACAGCTGCTCGAGCCCCCTTTGGTGCTGACGTAATAGCTACTCGAGGATTAGTGCTATGAGTCATCGTTTTCTTAGCAGCACCGATAACTTTTTTCCAGCTAACACTGTTGCCATTGTTATGCTTCGCCTTCTTCTTCTTCTTCTTCTACTTCAACCCCATACCGAATTTTCTTTTAGCTTTCATGATGTTTGTCACAGCCCAAGCACTCGCTGTCTCTCCAATGCTAGCGTCTTTAGTCGAGACGCGTTTCCAAGCTTCTTCAGCTAGAACTTTATCCGCAGCACTTCTAGCGTCAAGATTTTCACGATTTTTCGAATATGCAATATCGTGTTGCTTGCAAGCGGCATCCAGTGGATTGATACCTCGATCGCCTCGTGCGAGACGTTTAGCCAATTTTGTACCTGGTCCACAGTACTGATATCCCGGTAGATGCAACTCAACGGGGAGTTTATTAATCAGAGTGTTAACCAAACCTTTACCACACTTATTCTTCACACAGCTACTACTGCGATGCATGATCGTACCCGCTGGAAGGCGAATGCCCAACTGCCGAATGATTTGCATAAAACTCCATTTTATAGTGTTTATCCCATTAGTCGTGCATAAGATGGGTTCGAAGAAAGAAGCGATTCGCCAAGGGGGGCTGTCTGTAATAAATTTCGATAAATTTACGCGAGGGGAGAAAAAGCAAAAACGTCATGGACATTTCTTGCCAGATAGTATTCGTGCAGTATTTTGTGGACCGTCGAATTGTGGTAAAACCAATGCTCTGCTCACTCTAATAACACATCCGAATGGTTTGAGGTTTGAGAATGTCTATGTTTATTCAAAATCTCTCGCGCAACCAAAATATACATTGCTCGAGCGATTACACAAACCCATAAATGGAATTGAATATTTCCCCTTCAATGAGCATGAACAAGTGGTGACACCTTGCGATGCACGTCCAAACTCAATATTTATATTTGATGATGTGGCATGTGAAAAACAGAATAATATCAGAGCCTACTTTTCCATGGGGAGACATGAAATTGTCGATTGGTTTTATCTCTGTCAGACGTATGCTCGTATCCCCAAACATCTCGTACGTGATAATGCAAATTTTATAGTGCTATTTAAGCAGGATGATATGAATCTCAAACATGTTTACAATGATCATGTTAATACGGATCTGTCTTACGTGCAGTTTAGGCAAATGTGTTCAGACTGTTGGAATTCATCGAAATATGGATTTATTACGATTGACAAGGATAGTGAAGTAAATGAGGGTAGATATAGGAGTGGTTTTGATTCATTTCTCAACATAAACAAGTGAGATAAATAATCCATCATTTGACAGGGAGATGTAATATCATCGTTGACTCGGTGTCGCTAACATGAAGGGGGAAAAACTTTTGAGAGAAAAAGATGTGTTGCGTCAAATTGTCAAGGCGAGCGATGCTATTCGACGAAAACATCGCATGATAAAGACGGGTAAAGATAACGCTGATCAGGCAATGCAAAATGTATTTAAACCAATAGTCTCACCATTGGAGAAATTGGTATTACATCAGAATGAGGCTCCAGAAGTGAAACGTGAGAAAATAAGTGTAAAGAAGGAGGAGAAAGAAGAAGAAGGAGCAGTTAGCGAGGAATTCGATTTCAATAATGATTCAACATTAAACTCAACATTAAAAGATTACTCTTTTAAGTCGGCGCATGGCGGTGATACTGATAGAGATGATGACGATGATGGCATTGAGAAAGATAATATATTACATCAAAATGTTGATGAATTGATAAACGAGTATCTTCAGTTATTACGATCGAATAAAAAGACGAGTTTAGATATTTCTTTTGGTGTACGCATGTTCAGCAATGATACGCTCATGATTGGTGATTCTCCAATAACTTTTGACTCTCAGTACATTCACGTGCAAAATAAGAAATATCCAAAAACTGCCGGATTAGTGGAGCTATTGTTCAAAAAAGTGCCTAATGTGGAGGCTCTTACATCGAATCATTTGCAAAATTATGAGAATATTGTTATTACCACGAATGCTCATAAAAAATTCTATAAAACTGATGGTGATATACGAATGGATAATAGTTGGAAATTTAAAACTTATATCGCAAAAGTATTGGATCGTTCTACGCGCATGGGCAAAGGCGTAGCAGCGTATAAGGTGGCTCGAAAAGATACAAAATTTGACTATATTTTTTGGGATGATCCCAACGAGCTGGTAGATCGTCTACGTCTACTTGTTGCATCTCAAGCCGCGGGCAATACATCTCATTCAAATGAAATTATATCAATTGTTGAGGAATTACGAGAGGCTAAGATCATTTACTAAAAACAGGCGCATCATTGAAATTTTGCTCATTTGCACGATGAGTGTCGATGTGTTTGGACGACAGTTGGATAAGGGTGTGGTTGTGAATAATCGCGGTCCTCCGGGCAGACCTGGAATTGGATTTAAGACTACAACGGATGGTCATTATGATTTGGAGCATAAACGATTGTGTAACTTTGCCAATCCCGAAGAACCGAATGATGTCATTACGTTAAATGTGTTGCGTCAGAAAAGTCGGAGCATCATAAAAAGTTTGCGTAAAGAAACGAATGACAGTAATTTACTTCTAATTCAAGGCCTTCAAACTACAATAAATGATATAACAAATACCCTTAAGGCTGATATTGAAACCCTCCAAAATTTGGGGATACGCAATTCAAAGAGTATTTTTCAACTGGATACACAATTGAATAACCTGGAAAAAAATGAACGGGAAAAAGGAGACTCTGGTGCGGGAGCTTCATAGATCCGCTCGACGAAATTATCCTCGTCGACGTGTGGATATTCGAATTATCGATGAGACGTGGCAGGCCGATCTTGTGGATATGTCATCAAATGCGAATAAAAATTCGAACCACAAATTCCTCCTCACCGTCATCGATGTATTCTCTAAATATGCATGGGCTGTACCGATGAAAACGAAGACTGGTAAAGACACATCGAGAGCTATGAAATCGATTCTTGCGAAAGGACGTGCACCCCAAAAGCTGCACGTTGACCAAGGAAAAGAATTCTACAATTCGGAATTCCAAACTTTAATGAAAGACAATAAAATTCATATGTACTCAACATATAGCAATTTAAAAGCTTCTATTTGTGAACGTTTTAATCGTACGCTGAAAAATAAAATGTGGTTACAATTTAGTCTTCGTGGAAGTTACAAATGGACTGATATTCTCGACGATTTAATACTGCAATACAATAATACCGTTCATCGTACGATTAAGATGAAACCGAATGCTGTGAATAAGAATAACGAGAAGTTATTGTTGCAGGATATTTTCAAGACGACAAACACGCAATCACGAAAGAAAAATAAATTCAAACTTGGAGATAAAGTTCGAATAAGTAAATATAAAAATGTATTTGCCAAAGGCTATACGCCAAATTGGTCAACTGAAATATTCGCGATAAGCCAAGTTAGGCATACAAATCCCGTTACATATAAACTAATTGACTATCAAAATGAATCTATTGCTGGTGGATTCTATGAATATGAACTATTAAAAGTTGAATACCCCGACATTTATTTGGTGGAAAAAGTTCTTAAAAAACGGGGCAACAAATGTTTGGTAAAATGGTTGGGCTTTGATAATACCCATAACAGTTGGATCGATAAAACCGAATTGTAAATATCTACCCTAGGGTCAAATGACCCTAGGGTGGATATTTACAGGGTAGAAACCCACCGCCGCTGTCGCCGCTATTACCGTCCGTCGGTATCAAGCTGGAATGCAAGAGCACAAGTGAAGCGAGTGATTAAATTAAGGTAGTCCTCCCGCCTTGTCTGACGTCGCATAAGTTCGAGAGAAAATGAGACAGAATTATGAACAGTTCTCGATAAGATAAAAATCTGAAAAAAATCAAGCATATGGAAGATGCTGAAAAGATTATTTTGGCACAATAATAATTGAAAACAGTTAATAATAAATTACTTAAATAAATAATAGTGCAATAAATTATCCGGTAACCTAATTTTTTTTTGTCATGAAAAACATTTGTTTGTTGTTCCGAATACGCATCAATTTTGAGAATTTTGTCTAATGTTTGATAATGACGTTTTTTTTTCAAGTATAAAATTGAAAATCAGACAAAATTCGGAAAAAACTTCGGACGACTACCTTAAGGAGGGTTGAGGAACGCATTGTTCGCGATGGTTGGAGGGATTTTTAAATGAATGTCGATTTTTGTTAATTTTTTTTTATTTTAACATTTTTTCTTTTTTATGTAGGAAAAATACAAAAAATTGTGATTAAAAATATTGATAAATTTAATATTAACTACCTAAAAATATCATATAAAAATACAAAAATTACAAATAAAAAGGTTTACATCAATGGTATATTTGTGTGTGTGTGTGTGTGTGTGTGTGTGTGTGTGTGTGTGTGTGTGTGTGTGTGTGTGTGTGTGTGCGTGCGTGCGTGCGTGCGTGCGTGCGTGCGTGCGTGCGTGCGTGTGAAAAATATTTTGTTATTCTGTGAATTTTACGCGCACAGTAACATAATATTTTTCAGTCATCGGAGTCTGAGCCATCGAGACTGTTGACGGTGGTCGTTGACGGGAGCTCGATATTGTAAACTTCCGCTATCTGTAAGCGCGGCGACAGGTGCTCAAATGCACACGACGTGGCACCTGAAACAGAACAATAAAACATAAATATATTACATGTATTTTTTTTTGTTTTTGTTCTTATATTATTATTTAATTTTAATATTTACCAGAATCTGATGACACATCATCCGCTTGCCACTGTATGTCGACGAAGTCGAAATCGTCGTCCACAACACGCAGCGGCACCACGGGCTTTCTCCGAGGGCTACGGTGGACCCAGCGCCATCCGTGCGGCAGGTCATTTCGCCCACGCCACTCCGGTAAAATATCGAAGTCGTCAATCGGCAGTGGCGATGCGATCCTCCGCGGCGTTTGTTCCGGCGATGGTGGGGATACTAAATCCCCCAGGCCCGACATCGTTGACGAGTCGTCATCGTCGTCGTTGTCGTTGCTGGTGTTGTTGTTGCTGCCCGACGGGCCTGCCACCACACCATCAAATTGCTCGTATTCGTTGAACCCATGGGATGATGGTGGTGCGGTGTGTTGCGTCTCAAGCCAATCCATCGTTTTCACCTCACGCGCTTCAATGGAGTTTGGGTCGATTGAATCGGAGAGAGGTGTCAACGCTGCTGCTTCGGCTTGAGCTTCGCTGTCAGGCTCCTCATCGAAGTCCTCCAATAAACAGCGTTTTGCTGAAACAAATTAATACAAAATTACATTATGGAGAGAGAGTGTGTGTGAGAGAGAGTGAGAGAGAGAGAGAGAGAGAGAGAGAGAGAGAGAGAGGGAGAGAGTCGGTCTTGTTAAACACATGCAATTTTTCGTGAGAATCGGCAATGAAAACGTCAAGCCAAGAATTAGATAAAGCTATGTGAAACGTAGGTTCAGATTCGACGAGGTGAAGCGACTGCGAAAATACCCAGTTTCGCAGGTAGTTGGACTCGAAATTGTTGCGCGCGAGGATACAATTTAAATCACCCGAGATTACGATATTATTGTACGCATGCGCAAAGCGATTAAACGATTCCGAAATAATAAAAAGTGCAAACTGTAGAATTACAAAAAAAGTTTAAAAAACACGATGATATTATTCATTATTTTGTAAAAAATTTAAAAAAATGACTCACCATGCTCGTTTAGAATTGGCATCAGGATGTCAACGTCCTACCAATTCATCCGATTGATTGTATTGAGGGCCTCATCGAGCAGACCCTGGTGGTTCAGCAGTCCCTTTTTAAACGCTGCGCTGATGTCCGACTGCCTTGCGGACATCATCATTCCGCGAACTTTCCGCAGCACAACCTCTTCAGGTAATCGACGCAATTCACTAATTCGCCGTTCACTCCACAAAAATCTCAAAAACGAACACCGTCTAATCAAAAACATCACGAGGATGTGGACGTGGCAATAGAGGGAACTCATTTCGATGCTGCTTGTTTGACGTGAAAATTTCAACTGTCTAAGAATCACCCCCAAAAGGCTAATTTTCAGCTAAAGATAGAAAAGATGGAGTGGGGAAGATGCTGATTTTCTCGCAAGGAGACGAAAAAATAGTTTCCAGGCGCACGACAGGGTTCCTAAGTGGCATTGTATCGTGAAAATTCTCTTGGGCCGTTGAAGAGTCATAAATGCTGGCCGATACTTACCACGTGCGATACCGGTTAAGAGGTTGACACTGCAGCGTTGCTAGCGGGTGGAGCGTCATTCGCTTTCTCGCTCTGTTACTCTCTTCTTCCGTCACTCCTTGCTTTCCGCGTTGTAGAAAGTAAAAAGCATGTAACTCTAGCGACAAGGGTGGTCATCCCGCACATGGCTGGTGGAAAGTTTTTCTTTTTTTTTGAGGTATGCATAGGAACGCACTGTTGGCGAAACGTGGGAAGGTTATGCTTGGTAACCATAGAAGGTTATTTCTTTTTCTCGAAGAAAATGTTTTTTTTATTTCATGAGTGAAAAAAGACTGCAAGTAAAATCTATGTACCTAAACATACAAATAAGTATAAATAGTATTTACAAACAATATTTTGTATCAACTACAAATTAAAAAATCTGCATATACATTAACATTTACATACACATATACATTAACATTTACATTATATACATAATATACATACACACGCACACACATTATATACATAACATTCACACGCACACACACACACACACACACACACATGCGCGCGCGCGCATTATTTTGCGCGGTAACCCCAGGTCACCGTATCCGTGGAGCCAGCGGAGAGCATCCTTTTGTCGTCGTTCCAACAGAGAGCTAATTTTTGCTGTCTCACAGTTTCGACGACGTGTTTGCGGCTGTGAATCATCCGCTGCTCCCTAATCACATTCTCTCGCTCGAACAAACATCCCTTATAATCTTCGAATGTGATTGTTTTTAATGTGGATCCTCGGATACCTTTTGCCCTCTTTTTCGCCTTATCATCACCGCGAATTTTAAATGAATATAATTTGGCTCTTAGACCAACAAATTCCTCCATAATTTCACCGTTATTCTCATCCTTCATCAGCCCGAGAACTTTTTTATTCGCCAACGGTATGCCGTACGGGTTGTTGGGTGCGTAATCTGATGTATCAAATCGGTACAAATCTTTTTTTATCATGTCGAACATATCGGGGACTCTGACGTGATAGATTAAACTGTCCGTGTCTGTATACAAAAGTTTCGCCCTTTCATCGAAGTTCGCCTTCATATAATTATAATGGAAATCATAAATATATATTTTCGACAAATCGAGAATTGCGAAACCTGCGTATATAGGCTTGACAAATTTAACTCTAACTTTCTTCAATTCAGTGCAGCTGTGGAAAGTCGGCTTTGCTATAAGGGACCGCGCGCCATATGCCCCGTCCCACTTGGTCACGAGTTTGACTTCACGATGACGTCTCACGTTCTCCATCGTTTTGCCGAATACTGCATTATTCATTAATTTGAAGAAATTCTTCTCAAATTCATTTGATGATTTTTTACGTAGTTCGGTATTTAAATCTATATATTTTTTCAGCCATGTGTCCTGTTTAAATTGCAATACGCAGTGAATATTCGTTATTTTCAGGCCCAGATGGAGACACAGTTGCAAATTTCGATAATGAATCATATATCGGTTTTTCGGCAATAACGTTGTCGTGAGTTTTGTTTGTGTAGATCCGGGAGGGATAAAATGCTCCGGGCAGAGAGGAAGATCTTTGTGCAGTTCGTGAATTTCGATCGGATAGTCGAGATCAATCTCAAGAATGTACCCAATCGCATTATCCTCCGGAATCGACTCAATGTCAATTGTGCTATTTTGTACCCACTCAAAGGATCCGCATAGCAAAGCTTGACTCATCGCTGCGCCGTATAAGTTATTCACATCGAAATACATCAAATATAATTCATCTTCAGCGCTGTTAAAATCAGAGCCCATGTACCGATTGTTCGCCTTTGCGTAACGATTCGAACATTGCGCCACACCACCTCGAATGCCCCGCTCGATAAATAGCAACATATCAACATCGGTGATAAGCTGAAGTTCGATACTCGTACACTTAAGCATAGCATCGAACGCCAGTCCGGGCGCTGTGTAATAATGCAGCGGATCGAGATTGTACGTGTTGCTGCAATTGCTTCGAAAATTTTCAAAGATATCTGCAAGCAGCAACACATCAGTTTTCAAATACAAGTCGGAGTATTCGCCTAAGTTATTAATGTGAAATGTCGTCCAAACGTCAGTTGCGTGTGTGTAGTCCTCGTCGCTAATGTTCTCGTCGTATAATTTTGAATAAAAATTATTTTTTGTGGGCAGCTGTGTCTCGTCAAGTTTTGCCCAACTATCGAGATAGTCGTATGGGAAGACTCCTTTTCTCGTCAATAAATCTAATTCCACTGCATTATTACAATGTTGCCCTGTTATCACCTTATCCCCGATATTGAGGTATGAGGCTAATTTTTCGAGGCTGCTCGGCATGAATCGAAATGAGTCGATGAAACGAAATTGTATGCACATTTCACCCACGCTTTTCGAAAAGGAAATATATTTTTCCTTGTTCACGGGCAGGAGTGTTATCGAGCCCGCAAACGTCGTAGCCAACGCACGAATCAAAAAATGTGCATCGTAGCCCGATAGGTTGTGAAACACTACAGGAACTACGTGCGATTTTGTGAAATTTAAATTGCAATCTTGGTGGGCGGCGCCGCGGAATTTCCCGGTGAAATGACAATGATCGCGAACTTTTACGCACCCATCAACGAGCGGTAGTTCGCAAATATGACAAATCTCTGCGGACTTGAATGCATCTGATTCCTCGGTGGTCAATCGTTTCATCGGCACAATATTCTTTACTCTAAAATCCAAAATTTGTGGAATTTTTTCTAATTCACGCATAAATCAGAGTATGCAATCTTTACCGCGATGGCTCTTGTACTCCGCGAGAGATTTGTCATACGCGCAGTTAAAATAGTACCCGAGACTGTGAGGCGTATGTTTTTGATAGGCTTGCGGTGCAATGATAGGCTCGAGGAGGCATTCCAGATCCGCGTAAATTACAAATGGGACGCTTTCCTTGTATCGGAAGTTCTTAGACTTTAACATTGATTGTTCGGGTTCTGGTAAAATTACACTACAATTGTTCATAATAGCGCAGTCTACTATATGCTCACTGAGCGTCGATTCTTCACGAAAGTGACACAAACATCTGTCACATAGCCATGTGCGATGGGCAATGTTTGAAATTTGTTTGCTCACCAATCTCAAAAGATTTTTTATCCACGCGAAGTGATGCACCGGTGTGTAAAGCTTGAATTCGTCGACATCCTCGTTGTCGGATGCCTCTTCTTCCTCGTCTTCTCTGGCGTTGGGGCTTTCCACCATCAGTAGATGGATCGTTGGTCTCACAGATTTGTACGTGCTGAGATACACGGGCACAATTTCACTTCGTCGATTTTTCCCACTCTCGATACCGTAAATGTTTATCGACAGGCCATTCATTCGCTCAAACTTCGACACATTTGTGACACTCATTGGAAAATCCAGTCCGTCATAATTTAAAACTTTGCTATAGTGGCGATACGAGGTGGTGCGATCTACAAGTGTTTCAGCCGGTAATAAAGCGGCCGTTACTGACCACAAGAAGCAATATGCGTCACTGTTTCTCACATTAACAACCGCTTTTTTCAAAACTATGTCCCGCGGTAGCTGCACGTACGTTGAAATCCCACCTCGCAATGGCACAAATTTGTTTATATTTACACGTAAGTGTAAAACTTCGCGTAGACTCCAGCCAGATTCTTTCTGCTGAAAATCTTCGATTTTGCGTAACAGTGCAGATTTTACATGCTCTTCGAGCCACACGGTGATATCCGTCGATTGTAAAATTGCACCGTTTGCCGTTTGAAAGGACTTCTCCTCCTCGAGTGTTTCGTCAATTTTTACAATTTCGAAAATTGCAACTAAACTGATATTCACTTTTAAATTTCGCTCAGTGTGGCGGGCTTCGGTCAATTTCTCAGCGAGGAGACTTAGTGCATCATCGAGGAAATTCACGGGGTCTTTGTGCTGTAGATTGACGATTAGCCCCGTGCGTACTTGTGATTGGAAAGCAGAGTCCATCTCCATCCATCGCACTCCACCCGCGGAAACGCCCGTACCGCACTTTTTAAATTTTTCAGCGAGCGTTGTCAATGTGGCGATCACTGCCTGATATCGCAGTTTTTCACCAACACTTAAATCTTGTGATCGCAAAATTTTTCGCAAAAGCGTCACATTGTTCTCACTGAAACGCAGACACTTTTGAACTTCCGCGTGAGATATCGGCTTATCTTTGTGCGCGTCATATCCCTTTTTCATAATGTTCGTGATTTTGTTACACTTATCCGGATCCATTTTTCTCCCCTTTCTTAACTCACAATCAAATATGAGTTAAAGAAGAAGAAGAAAAGGGAGAAGAAGAAGAAGAGATGTCGACTGGCTGACTGATACATGGATTATGGAAAAATTTCAAAAATTCACAGGAATGAAACAGATTTCCCACCCTTAGCTCATTAGCTGTTAAAAATCTCAGACTGGACCAAATAGATGAGGTGGAGGTGGTAAAGCAGACCAATAGGCGCTAAACGCCAAGCGTCAAGTACCCAACACCCACCCCCCAAGAAGAAGAAGAACGTCTTGGATGCGACCGAGGACTCCACGGCGTATTGGGTGGTATTTTCCTTTGACATGCTGCAGTTTTTTCTTTCACACTCCAAAAATTCTTTGTTGTAACTTCGAGAGTGTATACACAATAAATTTGGTACTCGAAACCCTCGGCAATGGAAGGCAACTATGACGACGTTGACCGGTCGCAGGAGATATAATTCTAACACGAGCATTCTGTGTAAACAAAATAATTTTAAAAGATAAAATGAACCCCCCCCATGGGGAAGGGGTGGTGGATGGGAGGTGGGTGGTGGTTGGGTGGTGGGTGGGTGGGTGGGTGGTGGGTTGGTGGGTGGGTAGGATGTTTGGCAGTGGTGAGGGGGGGGTGGTTGGTGGTGGGTGGTGTGTGGTGGGTTATGGGTGGTGGGTGGTGGGTGGTGACAGGGGGGGGGGGTGTGGGTGGTGGGTGGTGGGTTGTGGGTGGTGGGTGGTGCGTGGTGGGTTGTGGGTGGTGGGTGGTGGGTGGTGGGGCTAGATGGCGCCATCACCCGGGTTCGAGTCTGAACTAAGTGGTTCGTGTCTGATCTAAAGAGGTCGGTAAATGCCGGTAACAGATCCCTTGATCCAGAACCGGCCTATTATATCCACTGATAGAAGTATTCCTCCTTGCTGCGGTACGTGCGAATACCCGTGAGCGTGGTGCCTCGCATTTTTCCGATGCAATTCGGGCTAAGGTAGAGTACGTCTGCTCCGGTGAGTTCGACGTGTTGGTCCGGCTGCCCGGGGCAAAGCACGTGGACTTTCTCTGGCCGGGCGAATGAGTACAGCCATCCGCCTTGCGAGGTGAGGTGTGCCCAGAACGGGTCGTGCCGAGGGCGGAGGCGTACGTTACATCGTTGGTATGTTTCGGCCGACGGTGCCGTGAGCATCCACACCTCGCACGACTCGGTGACGGCAGCTTCATGCACAGGAATTTCCATCGAGCATATTAATTTGTGGTCGACGCGCGTGCATGTCTTCATGTCGATTCTGTCGGCCTGGAAGTATGTGCGGTGGTTGGTTGACAGCGAAATATACGGTGCGGCTGGCGTAACGTAGGCTGAGCCGGTCGCGTTGTTGACGTTCTGCGTAACGGGCCAGGCGTGCAGCCGGTATAAGTAAATACTGTCCGGTCTAAGAGCGGTACATGGGTGACGATTATTAATCGTCCCTTGTGGTAAATTACATCCGTTCGTGCTATCAGAGCCAAGGTTTCTCCGCGTAAATAGTCGAGTGAGATGGGAAAATCGAAAATGGTGGCTCTCAACTGCACTTCACGCGCCACGGACAGTAGTTGTTCCCTCGTTAGCATTGAGGGTTCATATTGCCCGTTGCGCGCCGTGGCAATTATGTGGACGTAATGTGCACATGCCTCGATGTAACGGTCGATCTTATTCTCCACCCGCACAGCATAATTAATAAGGGAATTATTATAGTGCATTTCCGTGGTAACTCGGTGCATTAGTTGTAATTCCTGCTGCAATTTGACCACGATAACTCGCAGGTCCCGGACCCTTTTTGTTTCTTCTGCGTGTTCTCGATGCAAATCTTGCAGTTTCGACGATATGATGTGCGTCTGCCGCCCGATCAGATGCGTCAAATTGGTCTGGTCGGCGAACAGGCGGTCTATTTGAGTGTTCAAATACTCGGCATCGTCTTGATCCAGGGTCCCGAATAGCGATTTGCTTAGGGTCCCAATTATGCCGAAGGGCGCCGCCCTTTTCCTCATTGTGCGGGGAATTTCCTCTGGCAGCAGACCTAGCACCCGAGATTCCTTTGAAATGCTCTGCAAATCCTCGGTTAGGCCTCGCGCGCGCGCGAGGCGTTGCCGCAGGAGATCGACTCGCAGCAGGTCGTGGCATGAGTCGCGGGAGTGGATTCTACTGCATGAATCGTAGATCCAGTCTAGTCCCGTATCTTCCGTTTGGAAATCTTCGATGAATGCTTCCGTGTCGATGTACGTGGCGATCTGCCAATCCGCGTGCTGCAGCTGTAGGGGGCCTACACGCTCGTAGTACAAGCCTGGTGGATTGTTGATGGTCGTCACGTGGTAACTGGCTCCACGTCCTGGCGGGAGTGTTATTGTTGCGACCGCGAGTAGAATGGGGAGACGCATCGCGATTTCGTCGCCCGTCGGGGGTCACCTGTAATACCAGTGTCACGCACATTTTTTATTTTTTTTTATTTTTTTTATTTTATTTTTTTTATATATTTTCGCAAACACACACATACACTCATTCTTCGCTTATTGCTAGTTTGAGTTTGTCGGTATGCCTGCGGATCAGTTTCCCCTTGTCGGTTTCCAGTACCGCATTTTTTCGATCGGAAATTTCTTTTACGTCAAAAGGGCCGTTCCACCGGCGATCAAATTTTCCGACTCGAGGCTCCTTTTCTGCGTAAACGCGGTCTCCGATTTTTAGATTTAATGGCTGGGCCGTTCTATCATAGTATTTTTTTGACCGGAGCTTGGCTCTATTTAAATTTTCCCCTGCTATCTCGCGTATCTCCGATAAACGTTTTATGAGCTCGGCGACATAGTTATTGTAGGTCGCGAGTTTTTCTTCCGCGGGGAAATGACTGGGCAGACGTGCCAGACGGCCGAAAACAATTTCAAACGGGGTGAAGCTTGTCGCCTCGTGGACGTACGTGTTGTAGGAAAATTCCGCGAAGGGCAACAAACGATCCCAGTCATCGTATCTGTCAGCGTAGTGCTTGATATATTCCGTCAAGACTATATGACTACGCTCCAGAGCTCCGTTCGTTTGGGGTCTATATCCCGAAGTGGTTTCCTGCTTTACTTTAAATATTTTGGAGAGCTCATTCAGTAGGCCACTTGTGAACGCGGCGCCTCGGTCCGTTAGTAGCGCTCGTGGGGCACCGAACTGGCTGAACAGGTGCCTTGCTATTGCCTCGGCAATAGTAGTCGCCTTGAGGTCCGGGATCGGTTCAGCTAGGCAGTATTTAGACAAGTGGTCCTGCATCGTGAGAATATGTTTATTCCCATGAGGCGATGTCGGTATCGGACCCACTGTGTCCAGTGATACCTTGTCGAAAGTATCGACCGGAGTGTCAGTGACTAACATCGGCACGCGCGTTTTTATGCGCACGAGCTTTTGTTCCTGGCAGCTCTTACAGCGCCGTATGTAGTCCTGAACCTCGTTCCTCTAGTGGGGCCAGTAAAACCTTTCCCGAATTTTTCGGTACGTTTTCGTGACCCCCTTATGACCTCCCACGAGGCTTCCGTGATATTCGGCTATTATGTGGCTCCGGTCTTCCTCCGGAGGTACGATTATTTTCCCGTAACACAGAATGACAACCGTGGGTCCTCCGGCGAAGATCTCATTGAGCCACGTCAATAATTGATCACTCGGCAGTACATCCGTAAGGTCCCCACCTCGGGAGATTCTAACTGATTTTATTTCCGACGAGTGGAGGACGTCTCGCAGATTGCAGAGCCCCACGCGGATTTTGTCTGCGCGCGTCTCCTCGAAATATCTTTTCTTTATGACCAAACTGTATATTTTATTTTCGCCGTTAGGGGTTACGATTATTTGTCCTACCCGCGGGTTTTTCGATTTGATAGACGCGGAATCGATTAGCCCTAAATCGGACAGTATTTTCCCGATAGGTGTGGTTAACTCGCCGTCAGCCGATATAAAATGAGCGATATTCCCTCGTTTGTACGTGAGGCTTTCCCGAGTGCCGATCACAGAGAATTTCTTCTCATGAACCAGTTGTTGGCTGGAGTCATGCCCGTCTGTCTCTCTCTCGCTCATATACCCCGGGTCCCCTGGCGTGAAGTGCGTTGGCACTTCGACGAATTCGTCGGCCTTGCAAGGTTGAGGGCTCAATCCGTCGCCGGAGGCTGCTGGCTCGGGCGCGCCCGGCAGCGAGGGGGGCATAGATAGAGGGTTGGCCGCAGTCGTCACCGGGACCGACGGCCATGCTGGTTGCGCATTCCCTTATTCGGGAATGTGCGATAACGAGCTACGCCGTCCGAACGGTGTAGAGCGGGCTGCCGATTTAAGTCCCGGCGCCGGCGTTTCGAAGAACGAGCGGCGCGGCCGCAAGCCCGGTGTACGAGGGAGAGCGAGCGTCACACTCGCCGTCTGTCTCGGCTCCTCGTTTTCATCATCGGCTTCTCTTTCCTTTTCGGACGGCTGCGCGGTTAGCGGCGGGGACCCCCCGACTCTGTGTAGGAGTTCTTTCTCCGTGACTTCCCCCATGCGCTCGGCTAACTTGTCGATTCGGCGGGATAATTCTAAGTCCTCCATGTGGTCATCGTATGGGTCGAGTTCGGCAAGCGCCTCCTTGACTTGAATATCGACCTCTTCCCCATCGGCGATAGACACGGGAAATTCAGGTTCCTCCCAGTCAAGTTTCCCTGGACTCGATTGAAATTTTTCCTCGAGCATGTTAATCGACTCGTGGAATTTGTCAATGGAGTCTTGCAGGGCTTTTAACAGTTGTGGTTTCGAACCCTCGGGTTCTTGACAACATGACTCGTCCTCCTCGGAGTCACTGATTCCGGGGCTTCCGACAATGATTAAATTATCGCCCTTGTCGGTTTCTGTTTCCTCAGTCGAGGTAGTGACGGTCGCAGGGGTTTTTTCCTCTTTTTCCTCTGGTATGACGTCACGGCTTTTTTTTAAGACAGGCCCCTTTTTCGGCAGTAAAGCTGCAGGGAGCATGCTGTGATGCAAGCGCTGTATGGGAGGAGCGCTTGACTCACTCGAGCTCGTGCCGGCCGCAGAGGATTCGGCCGGGGCGACGGGGTTTCCCGCCTTGGAGCGTGTACGTGCGGCTATTGCATTCATGTCGGGTAGTGTGAGTTTCTTCCCCGCGACGGTTGCAGTACGCGTGGCTGTTTTTGGGTTTTCCCGTGCGCCGGACTGGGGAGCGGAACCTAACCGGGGCCTACCACGCGGGTTTTTAATGGGCAGAACCCTTGAATCCTCCCCGCGTGAATCTGAGTCACTGGAGGTCCCGGAATCGGGATTAATCGGGTTGCGTGATAGCGCATCCGCATTGGAATTTAGGCGTCCGGGCTTATAAATGAATTCGTAGTTATAATTCCGGAGCCTCATTCGCCAACGGACAAGTCTCTTCCCGCGATCGTTAGTCGAACCGATCCACTTGAGCGGTTCGTGATCCGAGACGAGTTTAAAATTTCGTCCGTACAAGTACGGTTGAAATTGGTCCAGGGCGTTTATGACCGCTAGACATTCTTGTTCCGTTGTGCCATAATTCATCTCGGGTTTACTCAGTACGCGTGAATAATATGCAATGGGTAGGTCGTGTCCATCGTGCTCCTGGCTCAGCACTGCGCCAACCGCGACTCCAGACGCGTCTGTGGTCATGATGAAAGGCTTTGAAAAGTCAGGATATTGCAGGATCGGTTCCTCGCAGAGGGCTCTGCGTAGGTCTCTGAAACTGCGTCGCTCTCTTTTCCCCCACTCGAAAGGCTTTTCCTTTTTTAGCAGGTCTGAGAGAGGTTTTGCGCGGGCCGAGAAATTTTTGATGAAGCGCCTATAGTATCCCGCGAGTCCGAGGAATTGGCGGACGTTCTTTTGGGTTTTTAGGGTCGGAAATTTTGCAACGGCCTCGAGTTTCCTTGGGTCAGGCCTTACTCCATCCTGGCCGATCACGTGGCCCAGATACGCGACTTCCTTGCGAAGAAACTCGCACTTGTCGGGCTCCAGGACAAGGTTCGCCGCCTCCAGACGTGCCATAAGCCGGCGGACCTTTTTCCTGTGTTCTTCGAGTGATTTTGCGAACACGACGATGTCATCCAGGTAGCTGAACATTTCCGTTCCCTGGAGGCCTCGCAGGACGTTGTCCATGAGCCGCTGAAATGTGGCTGGGGCGTTTTTCAGTCCTTCCGGCATACGCAAATATTCGTAATGACCGTTGGGCGTGGAAAACGCAGTTTTTTTCCGGTCTTTCGTATCCATAGGGATCTGTTGGAACCCGCTCGCCAAATCGAACGTAGAAAAGTACTGTGCCTGTCCCAACTGGTCCAATATATCTACTATATTGGACAGTGGGTAGGCGTCGGAGATCGTCTTTTCGTTCAATTTGCGGAAATCGATCACCATTCGCATTCTCGGTCGCCCCTGTGAATCAGCCTTTTTGGGGACAATCCACACGGGGGAATTGTACGGAGATTGCGAGGGTGTGATTACCTTATTGGCGAGCTTTTTCGTTACCTGTTCCTCGATTTCATCGCAGTGAACAATCGGGAACCGGTATTGTCGCGTATGTATGGGGAGCTCGTCCGTAGTCGGGATTTGATGCGCGACGCGGTCGGTGCACGGTAACTTATCGCCCGGCAGCTTAAAGCGTTCGGGAAACTCCTCTACAATACCGCGGACCTCGCGTTTTTCACGGTCATTTAGGTCGCCCAAGCGGAGCGCTTCTAGGATAGCCGAGACTCGGTCTATTGGGGCTGACACTTCGTCATCCGTCGTGTCGTCCCCCTCCGAGTCCAGCTCTATCCCGCTATCGTGCTCCACGAAAGGTAATATCTCTTGGGGGCCAATGACTACGTTTACATCCTCGTCGAGAGTGTTAAGTGCAAGCACGCGGCAAGCCCCGTCCCTTTGAGAGACCAAAGCCTCTCCAATAAATATTCCTTTGACGGTGTCAATCTTGGGGAGGTATCCCGTCTCTACGTTTTCGTTCGAGACCTCAATCGAGATGGGTTTGCGCGTGCGAGCTCGGATTAGAAATACCTTTGGTTCGGGAGGCGTTTTCACGGTGCTATCGCGTTCTACCCTGGTATTTGATTCATCCATAACAAATTTTGGCCTAATCGGGTCATCCCGGGTAACGACTGAGTTATGATCAAACGAAATTTCCGCCTCCTCTCGTCTGAAATACGGTCTCCCAAGTAAACCGCAGCTATCTATGGGTAATTCGCGGACTACGTGAAATTTCGTCGGAATTTCGTGGAAATATACATCCACGGTACCGATGGTCGCTGACCGTTCTTCAGTGACTCCCCGATATTTGGTGTTCTCCTCCAGATTTACCTCAACGTCCGGATCGAGTGCCGCTAATTTAATGAGGTTCAAGGTGGATCCCGTGTCGCAAAAGAAAAGATCGGTACCGTTTCGGAGTTGCGGAGCAGCTAGTTTTATTACCGGTGATTCTACTTCCTCCTCGTCAGAATCCCCTCTGGACATAATTACTCGTGGGTCAGAAGTCGCACGGTGGCCTTCTTCGCAGCTGCACCCGCTGCTGTTCCCTCGGGGTGGCTCGCCAGTCCCTTGGGATGACGAGCCCGCTACGAGTTTAAATTCCCGCTATTTTCGCAGGTGCTGCAGTTTGATTTTTGCGGAGCAGGTGCCTGAGTCGCGGACCTAGTCGGGCGCGGGGACCATCGGTTACGCGGGTAGCGTATAGTTTCCGCCCCGCAAGCGCAACAGAAGCGCGCGACACCGTCAGGAGGGAAATTATTCCCGTCGGGCGTCTGACGTCCCTCCGTTCTTAATATCCCCGGCGGTGTTCCCGGTCGCGGCAACCCGGGTGATCGCGGGCGAGAACCTCCCCACTGGGAGCGGAATGGCGAGGGAGAAGGCGAGCGCGACCGTGGTTCGCGGAATTCAACTCGGGCGCGATCGCGAAAATCGACTCGCGCGCGGTCACGGTAGTCGGGGTCCAGATCACGAAATTCCGGGCGCGAACGGTCGCGAAAATCGGCACGCGTGTACCCTACCAACGCATCGTCCTCCCGATCTCTGGACGAGCTTGGGTGGAGCGTCTTGGTCCTTTCGCTCCGCAGAACGAATTTTTCTGCACCCTCGTAGGCCTCCTCCAAATTCCGGGGTTCCCTCATCTCGACAATCTCGCTGACTCTCGTCGGCAGAGCATCGATGAAGCCGCGGAGGGCTATTTTGCAACGAGGGTCATTTGCTTCCGGCGGCGGGTCCACTCCGTTTTCAGACTTAAACGCGCCACGTCCTCCTCCGATTAATATTCTAACCCGATCGTAAAATTGTCCTACGTTTTCGTCCTGTCTCATCCTCAACCTGGAGAGCTGGGACGTATAATAATCAAAATCCTTGCCCCGCGTCAGACGTTTCTTGAGGAGTTTTACAAGCTCCTCGACGGTGTTTATCGTGTGTCCGTAAACGCAGTTCTTCGCGTCTCCGCTGAGTTTGGAAATTACCGCCGCAACGAATTCCGAAGCCTTGTGCGCGGGGACGAATGTAGAGCCGTTTCGAACGTCCTGGATGAAATCGTTCAACGGAATATTCTTTCCGTCGAAACGCGGAATAATATCCTTCTGATCCCGCAATGATAGGCTCTCGATCATGCTAGTAATCGTGGTGGATAGGTCAGCCGCCGGCGGGCCACCCGCTCCGTCTGTCACCGACATGATTCGATTATATATATCCCTCTTCCCTCTATAATATAAAAAGATCTCGCCGCCGCCGCCGCCGCCGCCGCCGCCGCCGCCGCCGTGTAGGATAATCGAGGGGGGGGGTCAGCTTCACCAAACAGCACGGTGAAGGTGACCTGGGAAGGGACTTGGATGATTTTTTCTAAGTCCTTCAAGGGGCCCTTGGGCCTGAATTTTTCTAAGTCCTCCAAGGGGCCCTGGGCCTGAATTTTTCTAAATCCCTTAAGGCCCCCGATTCTGGGTATTATAAAATACCCAGATATATATATATATTTTTTTTTTATTATTTTTTTTTTTTATATGTCTTCCTCCCGTATGCCTCCTCGGCTTTTACGGCTCCTCACATCTCTCAAATACCACACTCTCCTATCCTCCCCCCCCCCATGCGTCCGCAGCCGACTTACCCCCACTGCATTGCATTTGCCGTGGGCCCAGGGAAACTGCGGAAAACCTGTGCCAATGCAGCCGGTGTCCTCGTAATGTCCTCGGTGTTAATGCGAGTAAACTCGAGCACGAACACCAAGGGCCGTTACGAAGACACCTCCTTGCCAGTGATCAGATGCCCCAACCAATGCACGGCTAAGTAGTACTCAACCAAGCGATGAGAACCGCTTGGGATCTACCAAAGCCGCACAATGACCGAACACCGATCAAAGTAAGGTGGTGTGGACCTACTATTTAAGGTGGATTCCGAACCACCGGGATTACAGCGAAAGCACATAGAAAAATCCATTGGTGCCCGACCCGGGAATCGAACCCGAACCCACTGCGTGTGAGCCCGCGCCCGAAACCACTCGGCCACTGCTCTCCCAAATACCCAGATATATTATCTCTATATTATAAAAAGATCTCGATATTTTTTATATACGGACATAGGCCCGCCATGACTTGGCGGGCCTATGTTTTTGGAAAAGCGCTAAGAAAAATCTGGTATTTCGGAGTCTATGTTTTTGAAAAAGGCCATCGAAAGATCCGCGCTTGGGGGCCTATGTTTTTGGAAAAGGACTTAGAAAAATCAGGCCTTGGGGGATTTATGGTTTTGGAAAATGAAAAACGGACATGTGAGCGCGCGAACGAGGGATGGGGATCTGAGGAACGGAAGGGGGGTCCCGATGGATATGGATTCTGAGCGATGGGAGGGACGTCCCGAGGGATAGGGGTTCTGAGGGATGTGGGTCCCGTGATAGGTAGGATTAAATTATGTAGGGTTAAGTTAGGTAGGGTTAAGTTAGATAGAATTAAGTTAGGTAAGATTAAGTTAGATAGAATTAAGTTAGGTAGGATTAAGTTAGATAGAATTAAGTTAGGTAGCGTCAAGTTAGGTAGGGTCAAGTTAGATATTGTTAAGTTATGTAGGGTTAAGTTAGATATTGTTAAGTTATGTAGGGTTAAGTTAGGTAGGGTTAAGTTAGGTAGGGTTAAGTTAGGCAGGGTTAAGTTAGGTAGGTTTAAGTTAGGTAGGGTTAAGTTAGGTAGGGTTAAGTTAGGTAGGGTTAAGTTAGGTGGGTTAAGTTAGGTAGGGTTAAGTTAGGTAGGGTTAAGTTAGGTAGGGTTAAGTTAGGTAGGGTTAAGTTAGGTAGGGTTAAGTAAGGTAGGGTTAAGTCAGATAGGGTTAAGTTCGGTAGGGTTAAGTTCGGTAGGGTTAAGTTAGGTAGTGTTAAGTTAGATAGGGTTAAGTTAGGTAGAGTGAAGTTAGGTAGGGTTAAGTTAGGTAGGGTTAAGTTAGGTAGGGTTAAGTTAGGTAGGGTTAAGTTAGGTAGGGTTAAGTTAGGTAGGGTTAAGTTAGGTAGGGTTAAGTTAGGTAGGGTTAAGTTAGGTGATTTTTCTAAGCTCCATGGGGGTTCCCGAGGGATAGGGTTTCCGATTGCAGGGGTTCCCGAGGGATAGGGTTTCCGATTGCAGGGGTTCCCGAGGGATAGGGTTTCCGATTGCAGGGGTTCCCGAGGGATAGGGTTTCCGATTGCAGGGGTTCCCTAGGGATAGGGTTTCCGATTGCAGGGGTTCCCGAGAGAAAGGAGTTCCGAGTACGAGAGTTATCGAGGCATAGGGGTTCGGAGTATGGGAGTTCCCGAGTATGGAGGTTCCCGAGAGATGGGAGATCCCGACGGATAAGGATTCCGAGTAACGGGGTTCCCGAGGGATAGGGGTTCCGAGTATGGGGGTCCCGAGGGATATGGATTTCAAGTATGGGAGTCCCGAGGGATAGGGGTTTTGAGAGATGGGGGTCCCGAGGGATAATGGATTCTGAGGGATGGGAGGGACGTCCCGCGGGATAGGGGTTCTGAGGGATGGGGGTCCCGAGTTAAGTAGAATTAAATTAAGTAGGGTTGCGTTTGGTAGTGTTTAGTTAACTAGGTAGTAGTTAGGTAAGTAGGGTTCTGTTAGATAGGGTTAAGTTAGTAGGGTTCTGTTAGATAGGGTTAAGTTAGGAAGGGTTAAGTTAATCAGGGTTAGGTTAGGTAGGTTTAAGACGCTGAGGGGCGGGGGGGGCGCGCGAAGCGCGCGGGGTGGGGGGCGAAGCCCCCCCCCCTGGGGTTGGCGCGCGAAGCGCGCAGGGGGCGAAGCCCCCTAGTATATATATATTTTCCAACCTATTCACTACAGTTCTCCTATTATTACGTCGAACTCGGCCGGCAAACTAGCTACCACGTGGAAAATTTTTGGGGCGGTCGGGAGGTTGAGAGTCACCGTGCCCAACGTATGCAGCAACGTTCCGTCCGCGAGCGGGACTACCACAACGTCGTCGAAATTTATTTCGACGTCTATCGCGAGCGAGTTGACGTCCACAACGTTCAGGCTAACCGAAAGGTCCACTATGAAAATACCGGAGCCCCCAAATAATTCCGGAGCTTCCAAACTCTCGGTTCCGTTCCAGTCGTACTCCTGTTGGACCATCGAGCCGGAAATAAAGAGAAAAAAAAATTTTCTTAAGAATTCAGGACAGCGCAGAGCGATGTATCCCACCGCTGCGACCAAATTTGTTACGTGCCTGCGTGCGTGACGCGCACGTTTCACGGCGCGTTCCAAACTCCTCGCGTGAGGCGCGAGGGTAATTTTATTTTTATTCGTGGGCCGCTCGCTACGTCCCGTACGGGCCCGCGTCCTAAATCCTTAGAAAGAAGAATACCTGAAAGGTAATTTGTTGGGAAGAAACTGATCCGTAGCCACAAAGGTTGGGTTAAACAATATATTCTAATTTATTCAAATATTTCGATTCTATTAAGGAAAAAATGGGCTTACAATGCCAACAAATATTCTGAATCATACGCGCTCACGCATACCTCCATAACCCATGCAACTTACAGTGGATGATAATCCGGGGAAATCGTCCGGTCGGAAACAGCAAAATAAAAATAACAAATATGTTTCACCCACTGTTGCACTTAATCACTAGTCCACTTAATGTCCTTATGTCACTTATAGTCTCTATGAATGTTGATAAATGACCAAAAGTCGGTTTGGTCGATTTGAAGAAAAAGTCCTTAAGAGGTACGCGTCACGATTAACGGCGCGGCGGAACACACTCGCTCGATTTCTCCAAGTCGAGATTTACTGACAAGTGCGCCCACGGGTACGCGGAGTTACTCGAAAAAGAATCTTTACGGATTCGCGGTTAATTCGGAACTGAATTCCCTCGCGGCCCTCCGAGAGCTCGCGAGTTCTCGGGGAGACGAGAGGGGATCAGTCCCGCGAGATCAGCGGAAAAGCGCCGAGCTCCGACACGCGCGGCGACCGCGATCGTCCGGCGCGGCGGAAACACAACACTTTTGCGCTTTGGCGGATATTCTACTCCACAGGAAATGGCTCAGCGCATCACGTGAGCGCAGCTGCGGTGTGGAATGACACCCCAGGTGATAGCTCAGCGATGCGCTGTTGCTCAGGCGCGTCACGTCCGAACGTTCTCGAGACGCATCTCGAAAAAGTTCGGGACGTAACACTGAAGTGAACTAAATGATAGCAGGATGAGTGCCCTGAAGTGAGCTACACTTTAGCACGATAGTGGCGGCCATCTTGTATTATTTCGATATATTCAAACAGACTATTTGAACTATTCGCAAAATGCATTTATCACAGCGAATCAACAATTTATCACTTTAATTTAAGGAAAAAGACATTGGGCATCAGCCATAGAATCGACACACAAAATTTGTTTAAGTGATTGTTTACCATTTTCGAGAACATTGGCTACAAAGATATAGCTCAAATCAGCTGATCGCCGTGAAACGCATAACTCCCGTCTTTTTGCCCCTGTGGGGCAGTCGGGAGTTAAAAAGCAGTTGCGTCGAAAATTTTCAAAGATATCGATCAGTAGCAAGACGTCTGTCTTCAAGTAGAGATCTGAGTATTCGCCCCATGATTAAATATTGAAAACTTTACTGACATTTACCGCATGTAAATAATCGTGCTCTGAATTGTCTACGTTATTTACTTTCGAGTAAAAATCTGTTTTCGATGGCAACAGCTTTTCATCCAGTTTCTTCCAATTGTCTGCATACTCATACGGAAATACTCCTTTTCTCGTGAGCAATTTGAATTCATCTGTATCTCTACAGTGCATACGTGTGATAATTTTATCAACGTCATTTAAGTACGATGCCAGATTTTCAAGGCTGCTCGCCATAAATCTAAATGAATCGATAAACCGTAGATTTAATTTCGTGCCCTCGACGTACTTTGTGAAAGATATATATTGTAGTGGTTTTTAGTTTGCTAATCCACAAACCGCCCACAAATCGCCAAGGTCCTCGGAGTTCTTCCCTTTTACCCTGGGCGCCAGGCGCTTTCGCGCCGGGAAGAACTCGCGCGTTGTCAGGACCCGGCTGCTCTGGCCAGGCTAGCCGCAGCCGTCAAATCTGTAGAGTGGCGGGATGCGAAGAGCTGACGATCTCGGAAAGGACAAGAAATGATGTAACAACCGAACAACGGTCAATCTGCGGGAGCTCACAAAACCGTTTATTAAACAAGACAAATTAATAGTGACGAAAATAATTCAAGAATAGTCTCCCGCAATGCTGTCTAACCGAAACGAAACACTTCTTCGTTTCTCTCAGTTTCGCCGGTCTACCGCTCGACAACAAAATTCTCCCTTACAAGGTCGCGAGCCACCGCGCGCGACGCGGCCCTCGCCACACACACACTCACACACACACGCACACACGCTCTCACACGCGGCGGGAGGGATAGCGGTCGCGTGGTTTTCCCCGGTCTAACTGCGCAGTTACAACGGCGGAATGACTCGAAAAATAACGCCGGGGAAAAACCCGTGAATAAAAACAATTGCAAAAGAACTATTTACAAGAAATGAAATTACAAACAATAAAATGATGACACCTGTCGATCGCGCACCGCTTCTCTCCTCGCACACTGACTCGAATATTATCGTCGCGGGATGCACAAAAAAAAACAAATGAATTTACACTCAGATCCTCGGCGCGACGGCTCACTTCCCGCGACCGAACGACCGGTAGAGAGGTCGAACTCGCGCCCGAGTTTCCCGCAGGACCGCCCGGACGATCGGGCCTCTCCCGCTGCACCCGGCGCTGGCCCTTGTTTTCGTAAATTTTGTCTCGGCGCGAAGGCCTCTAGGGCTCGTCGCCGAGATTTTGCGCTCGCGTGCACGGGCTACAGCAACGCGGGATGCTCGAGAGAGCCCCGTCGACGCGGCCGTCTCGCGCGAAGGCGACGAGGGCGCGATGTCACGCGCCATAAATTAACAGAACGACAATACCGAAGGAAAGATTAACGAAAATAAAGCACTGACGCCTCGCGGCGAGGCTCACCCGTAACCCTCGTGGAAAAATCCCCGCGTGTCTCTCGATCTCGGAAGGCGTCGTTTGCGGCGGGATGGACGTGCTCGCTCTCTCTCGTTTTTCCCTCTCGATCTCCTCGGCGTACTCGTCGCTGTCGCTCGCTCGCTCGCACGCTCTGCTTCTCGCTCGACGGCTCCTCGGGAAGTGTCTCGATGTTCACTCTCTCGCACGCTCGGGCAAGTGGCCCCCTCTCCGTCTCGTAGCGCTCTCCGGCAGGCAGGCGGCCAACTCTGCCGTGCCGTGCAGCAGTCTCGTCTCCCCAGCGAGATTTTCCCCGCGCCACAGTTGGCTGGCGTGGCGCGAGGCTTAGACGGCGGCGGTCTCTCCGTCTGCGGCGGTGGCGGGCGATTCGAACCACCGAGCGGTCAGCGGCGCAGCGGCGAGGCGACGGCGAGGCGGCGGCGAGGTCCCAGCGTCGTCGCTCCCTCTCTATCTCCCTCTCCCGCGTAGATCGTCGTCAGAGCTCGCCCCGACGACGGCGTCAGCGCCAAGACGGCCCGTGAAGCGGGAAAGATAAATAAAAAAAAAAAATAAAGAAAAGAATTAACAATGGTTATAGCGCTACCTATGGCCCTGCGGATCGGTCTAGGCGTCGTCGAGCGGGAGTGCAGAGCGGCAGCTGGGCGACACGGAATTTTCCCGTGTTACAATATATTTCCTTATTTATCGGGATAAGGTTTACTCTTCCATTAAAATGTGTAACTAATTCCTTAACTAAAAAATGTGAATCATAGCCGGAGAGGTTGTGAAAAACTATTGGGATGCTGTGAGATTTTGTATAATTCAAATTGCATCCTTCATGTGCAGCACCTCGAAACTTGCCAGTAAAGTGACAATGATCGCGGTGTTTCACATCTGTCTGATCAGTCTGATTTTTCTTAAATGTGACAATTTGTCGAATCTTCAGATTGTCGCCATTCGTCGTGTGTAAGTGGTTTCATAGGCATTACATAATGTATGTAAGAACTCGATGCATTTGCGTCCCCGTACCATTGCAAATTTCGACAAAGGATTGTCGAAGGCACATTTTAGATAGTATGCAGCACCGTGAGGAATATGTTTTTGGCACTGTATTTGATTTCCGGTTGGTTCAAGACGGCATTCAAAGTCGGCTACACAACAAAGAGTACAGCCTCTTTGTATCGAAATTTTTTGAAACTCAGTATTTTATTTTCTTCATTCGGCAGTATTATCTTTGTTTTGTTTATGCTTATGCAATCCTGCTTATGATTTTCAAACGAGCTTTGAAGTTGCACGCTAAAACAACGTTCACTTTAATATTTCTCTCCTTTTTGAGTCCATTAGTTAGTCTTTTGACAGTGATGGTTTTAACATAATTAAAAAAAGATCTCAAAACCTTGTGGATGAGATTCCCAACAGTGCCAGTACGAATACGACCGTGAAAGGTAAACTCCAAATCGACCCAACGAATTTGATCTGATACTTTATTGTGCAAAACAATGCTTCCACCACGCTTTCGTCTCTGCTGCTTAAAACGTTCACTCAACGATTGGAGCATAGATAATGTTGCTTGAATTTTTGTTTTTTCTCCACTAGTTAAATTTGTTTTTCTAAGGATTTTGTTTAATAGCCTAATATTTAGATAGCCAAACGTTTTCCACTTTTCTACTTGCTCGTTCGATGCACTTTTTAATAACTTATAACTATTTTGCATAATTTGTATTAATTTTAAACACTTATCAGATTGCATTTTCGTACAGGTTGCTTCGAACAGCACACGAGGTAACTCAATAAATTAATGATTAAAATACAACATTCACGCACCATATATACGAGAGAGCACGACATTCCCCGGTTATAAGATCATATCCGGTGACGTAGGCCAACTTGAATTTATGTTAGTGATGTTAGCGATCTCGAAATGGGTCTGACATCATATTAGAATATTCCTGAGAAGCAAGGGAGGGGAGACAGTGCACTATAAAAACAAGTCCAAACATCCCTTGTGCAGTTAGTTACGCTAAGCGTTGCCAATTGATGCAGGGTCTAAGTAAAAAAAGACAAATAATAAAAGTGAAAATTGAATTGTTTCTCAAGGAAATTAAAAACCTCCAAGTGCTCATTCAATCGAAGAGTGACATTAACGATTTAACCAGAAGACTCAAGCAACTAAACGTTCAGCAATATGGCCTTCACGAAAATGAACAAAATCAGCCGACTGGACGACTTCTTGCCAGCGATGAAACTAGTTGAGCTGGACATTGGAAAAATGTATAAAATCTCGGAAATGAAAATGATCAACACAAAATTCGGACCGAAAATGATCGTGGGTCTTAACAACGATTTTTCGGTTTTTCTTCCTTCGAGGATTGCAAAAGCGGTATATGAAGATCAACGACAATTCCAACAGATTTTGCCAGAAACGGTTGAAACGCATCCCCAAATACGTTACCTTGGTGGAAAATATAATCAGTGCGAACTTGAATTTGTTTAACGAATAAAACATCTCGTTGTAGCAGTTGACATTATTTTGACTGATATTGTATGTATCACTTTATCTGATTGAAATAAAACTGTATTCAAATGATTGAACAGCGTTATTTATTTAGTTGAGTCTAGTTATTCTAAGATGTAAAAAATCATATGAACACTAGCGACAGAAAGGGAAATTAATTAGAACAAACTTGAAATGAAAATTCTGAAAAAATCCCTTAAATCCTGAATTCTCTACTTAAAAACCACATGTATATCCGGTGGACGAACTGTCATCTCCTCTTGAAATATTCTAGTGACCCATATTCTTATAGATTTGGTGTGTATTGGGCTTACGCTACGCATAACCTTCTGCCTGGAGCATGATATCGTATTGCGCGCGGTAAGATGGTCGCGCTGCATCGTTCTGTCTTCTCAGAATTCGATGCAAGCATGCGGATGTTGAGGTACTCCTAGCGGTACAGTCCAGCCAAACGTACAATTCAGAGTGCACTTCGAACACTTCTTGATGGGTTAAAAATCTAATTGAAATCAAGCATATTGAAGATGCTTGATGGATTGATATTAAATAATCATAAGTACAAAATGTTATTAACAAATGATAAAAAAAATTCAACAAAGCACGTGTCAACCTAACTTTGTTTCAAATGAAAAATGATTTCTTAATTTTTCTTGTTACGGATGAATATTTTCAGAAATGTTGTTCAATTTTTTTAAGAACCAGGTTTTTTGTTTGAGCTGTATTTGCGAATCTACTTGTTAATCTACTTGTGGTTAACTGTCCGGACACTTGTTGGGTCTAATCGGTGAAGATAGGCACGTCTAAAAGAAATTAATTTTAGAAAAATAAATCTCATGACTGAAAAAGAAGCTTAATTAATAAACATATTGGGTAAATAAAAATGGTGAAATAAGTAAATAACTATATATATAGTCGAGATATTTTTTCGTCATTAGGTGCAAAAATCTCTAGTGAGTTGTGTAACGTGGTGGGGGTAAATTTCCCCGTTACAATTGGCTGTCGCGATTGACGTCAAGCCTTAAGCCTTCCCGTCCGCTGTCGAACCTCCCCGGGACCGTTAATTTTAGGTTATTTGTATTTGTATTTGTATTTATTGTCACTAGGGTGTAATACCCTGTAGGTACAAAAAGTGTAGTGTTGTATAATCGACATGTGTCTCTGCCAGGGTGATATACAATAACAGAAATATAGTGAACAAAAATAATGTGATAATGTAAAGTAATGTAAAGTAATGTAAAAATTAGAGGAAAAAGAAAATTAACGAAACTGATTAGATCCTAGATAACGCATAAATCTGGATTCGAGCGCAGTAAAGAATACAGCCGAGTTTTAGCAATTTTAAGTGAGGGAGCAGAGCGAATTCGGCAACTCGTCGGCAGCTTATTCCAAAATCGAATTCCCGAAATGAGCACTGATTTTTCACAGGTAGATAGGTGATAGCGAGGACAGATTAGTTCGTCCCGTCTCGACCGTGTTTCGATCTCCCGTTCCGGTTTGAAGTGAAGCTGAGAAGCGTCGAAAGAGGGATTCCCAGTTTTAAGAGCTCGAATCACCAGAGTGCCAAGAAAAAATAGCCTTCGCTGCCGAAGCTTCAGCCAGCCTAGGCGATCGAAACACGGTGTAATATACTCGTGTCTGCGCAATCTATAGATAAAACGAATAGCCGAATTAAATGCACGCTGAAGTCGAGAATTTTCCTGCTCCGTAACATCGATTAAAACAAGCGAGGCATAATCAAATAAAGGCACAATCAGAGTTGACACAAGCAGACGTCTCACAGATTCGGTAAGCGAATGGCCGTTGATTCGAAGCTGATACAGCATTCTAGACGCGCGATTACAGATACCTGTAACTTGTTCCTTCCAGCTCAACGTGGGCGTAAGAATAACTCCCAGATCTTTGACTTCAAGTGAGAAACGTATAATTGCACTATCGACGACAATATTTTCCGTAGTGTTCAAATCGATCGATCTCAAATAAGGTCTCGAGCCCAACAGCATTGATTTAGTTTTACTCGAGTTTAATTTGGGCTTATTCTGATGCGACCAGGAAACTATTCGACATATATCCTCATTGACTTTGGCAATGGTGTCATTCAGTTGGCTCGGACGGCAGTGGCAAAAGATTTGAAGGTCGTCCGCGTACTTTATTATTAAGCAGTGTTTAATCGACTCATTAATATCCGCTGAGTAAAGTGAGAAAAGAACCGGTCCTAAAATCGAACCTTGCGGTACCCCTGACGTAACAGCGGCCCACTCCGACAACCCCAACGACGTACGCACCGCTTGCACCCGTTCCGTTAGATACGACCAAAACCAATTCAAAACAGGCGTGGAGAAATTAAGTTTAGCAAGCTTTTCAATTAAGATACCATGATCGACTGTATCAAACGCTTTAGAAAAGTCAAAGAGAACGAGCACCGTAATTTCTCCACGGTCAGTAGCCATCCTAATCGCATCAGTCAGTTTCACGAGCGCATACTCCGTGGATCCACCTTCGACAAAACCAAACTGGTGAGGATCATAATAACCAATCGCGCTAAAATACGTTCGCATAGAGTCGAGCACAATACGGTCGAGAATTTTTGAAGGTTCACATAACAGGGAGATTGGTCTGAATTGCGTGACCTCGGTCGGCGACTTCGTTTTTGGAATTGGAGTAATCAGCGACTGTTTCCAACATATCGGTACAGTAGAATTCACGAGAGAGGCGTTCATCAGCTCCATAAGAACTCCAAAAAGCGAGTTCACGCAGTGATTTAGAAAAATACCCGAAAGTCCATCTGCCCCTGCCACGTGACTATTTTTGAATTTAATATGTTTAGCTAGCAGATCAACAGTCACATGTGGGAAGTAGAAACGCATCGGATCAAATTCTCGCGCTTGAATAAGTTCCACCGGACACTGAGTTGGAGGGGGTCCAAAGACCGACGCAAACAAATTATTGAGATCCTGAGGAGAGAAATTCGCCATACTCTCCGTAGATTTTTTTAGGAAAACTATACCAAGTCGCCGTAATTCTGTCCAGAGCTGCCTATTATCCCTGAGCGGTGCGATTCTTTCCGCGATGTAGAGCGACTTGGCTCGAGTGAGCTCCGCCTTTACTTTATTACGAAGTCCGCGAAAAACCGCGCGATCAGCATCAACTGCAGCGGTCCCCCCATGGAAAAAAAGTATGCACGGAAAGTGTATTTTTCGATATATCGAAAAATATATAAATAATGTACGTCGTATAATAATCATATATTTTTTTGTATACTTTTTATATACTCGGCAATATCTCATATTTCGCGCGAACGTATATCCGGGCGAATATACGTGCGGTATACTTTTTTGTATATTCCTATGTATATGTGACGAACATACGTGCGGTATACTTTTTTGTACATTCCCATGTATATCTGACGAACATACGTACGTTAGATTTTTTGTATATTGTACGTACATCCAGCGAATATACGTGCAGTGTACTTTTTTGTATATTCGTGCGTATATCTAGCGAATATACGTACTGTATATTTTCTGTATACTGTATGTACATCTGGCGAATATACGTGCAGTATACTTTTTTGTATATTCATACGTATATTTGACGAATATACGTACGATATCCTTTTTTCTATATTCATACGTATAGCTGGTGAATGTACGTATGGCTTTTTTTTCGTATACTGTACGGATATGTGAAAAATATACGTCTACTATGACATTTTTTAAAATTATTTGCTACATTGAAAAACCTTTATATGAATGTGGGATACGAATGTGAGAAAACAAAACATGTGGCGCCTCAATTCAATGCTAAACAAAACCTTGTATTTATTGACCCTTATCCTTTTAATTCGATACAAATTTGAGCGATTACTCTATCGTTTTTTTTTTTGCTCGCTGCGAAGATATGTAAGCTTGTTGTTAATAGCGATTCCAAGCCCGACCTTAGAGAATGTTTTCCAGCGACGTTGGACAGAATCTTTAAAAGAAGATTTCATGTAGAATTATATTGGTATTATATTTCTATTTATTGTTAAATAATAGATATGAAAATTGCTCACGGTATATAGCGTCAATGATTTTTGAGTTGAGTGCGCTGTGTTTTGGGTTATAACCAAGCTACTGTTATTTTTCCATTATTATTCCATCTTTGCATGTCGATAATGAGACTTACGCGCAGGTGCCCGTAAGCAAGCAAGAACGCGCGTTCACAAATAAAGACATATGGTTATCATTCGACATGCATAACAAATATATTTAATTCCATATCATGGACTACCAAAAAATATACGTTCTGATATATTGCTTATATACTTTGAAATATTTGAAAATATACTCGGAGATTTATTTCGCGTATACTTACCCATATATGCGTATATGCGTCTTTTTAAATTATCTATTCAGATATATTTTATAATATACTTTAAATACATTACGAATGTATAAGAAATATATAAAAATGTATAAAATTTGATATATCGAAATTACATTATGGAAGTATACATAGGGATACATTTCAAACATACTTATTAATATATGAATATATACATATAACTTTCTCCGCGCAGCTACATTTTCATATATACTTTTCATACATAAATGCATGTATAAGGAATATATCAAATATATATATGCTCAAGTATATTGCCATATATACTTACAAAGTATACTGAAAGTTGTATCCCAAATATACCATTTTTCGCGGAAGTATACATGGTGTAAAAAAAATATACTTTTCAATATATTTTCGAATATACTTTTTTTCCATGGGGGTCGTGCAGCGATCTGCATCGCGCGTCCGCCTATATTTTTGACGAGCTTGGTTTCGGCTACGAATAAGTGCCAGAATTTCCTTGTTAATCCACGGAGCCGATTGTCGCTTTGGTTTGCAGATGCGTTCCGGAGCAAACATGTCCAGTGCTGTGTGCAGACGAGCATTAAATTCTTCGACTTTTATATTAATGTTTTCCGCGTAAAATAATCCCGACCAGTCTATACTATCCAGATAACGCTGAAACTCTTCCCCCTCGAGACGTCTATAATCTCGCCTTGTTTTTGTGATCGTCGCTCGAGACCGATCTAACTTGAACTCGTATTCGATGCATATTAAGTCGTGATGAGACAGAAAAGGCACGGGTTCTTGTCCACTAGACAGTATTCGCTCCGGATCATCAACAACACAGAGATCTAGCCACGTGGATGCTGTGTTAGAGTGATGCGTTGGATTGTAATGCACGAGATGAAGATTATTATCATTGAAAAGGCAACGTAGAAATCGACTGTCGGTATAATCCTTACACATATTTACGTTCCAGTCGCCCATTATGATTTTGGATACATAATCATGACCAATATTAGCAATAAAGGACTCTAATTCGCATCCGAACGCGACTACCGGCGGGCGATAGACAACACCAATGAGTAATTTCGGTGCGTTTAATTCTTGTACGTCCATAAATAAATATTCGGGCTTGTCTTTAATCGCCGAGGAACCGATTACTCGAGCTGTGAGAGTTTCAAGAATGTAAATACATACTCCTCCACCTCGGCTTGCCCGATCAGCACGGTATAAATTGTAACCAGATAGAGACACAGCGGAGTCTGGACAGTTTGAGTTAAGCCACGATTCGGATACCATTACTATGTCATAGATGTTAGCTTGGAAAAAAATTCTAAATTCATCGATGTGAGGTACAAGCGATTGTGCGTTTACGTGACATACTTTAAGAGATTTCTTCACCTCGCGTAACCCATACGACGGGGAACGAGAAGGTGCCACGAGTCACTGAAGTTTGTCAGCGATTTCTTCTACCGTAGAAATAGTTATCACCGCTGAATTAGAGTCCTTTTTAACATTAACTACTCCGTTCCTGGTCCAGACGTAACGGTACTGTCTCTCTTTCGCAACTGACTTAACGCTCGCTAACAGCTTATGGATACTCGGCGGCAGAAATTCGTTAACGTATATACGTTGGTGAGAAAAATTAGGGTTGATCTCGGAGGCGTTGAGAACGGGCTTACGACGCTTTGCTGCAAGTAACTTGTTACGAAGGGAACGAGAGCGCAGCTTCACGAAAACTGTGCGCGGCTTGCTACTGGTCGCCGCTGCTCCGGGACGCATTCTTTGAGCCTCGATGATGTCGTGTTCTTCTACGGTCACACCAAGCGTCGCGAAGAGATCCGAGACCAGACCAATGCAGGATCCTTCTTCTACTTCCGGTAGTCCCGATACGGTCACATCGCATTCATGGCGTTCAAGTTCGAGTCGACGTACTTGCGTTGTTAGTTCAAGAATGTCCGCCTCTATTCGAGTGCATCTACCATCACTCTCCGTGGATAATGTTGTCATCCCGGCTTTAATTTCAGCTTGCTCGACAGCGAGACCATCAACTTTTGCCACGCATTCATCCAGTTTCCTCGGGAGTGAAGACAGATCATTTAGCTTCGTGTTGACTTCCGCGTTGTTGAGAGTCTGGTTTTCGATAAATATATTCAGCGTCGACGAGTTTTGCTTCAGCTCCATAAAAATCGACTTCAAAAGATCTCTGTCACCAGAAAACCCCGACGAGGTCACAGGAGGTCCAGCAGACGGTATCACCAGCAGATTGTCCACATTGCACGGCGACGTAGGCCGTGAGGATGAATTTTTCTTTGCACAGGTGAAACAACTCAGTGCAGCGCCAGGCGGGATTTGATCGATTGATGTAACGCCGAGAAAGTCTTTCAAACAGCCCGCGTGAAAGCCATGCGATGCAATTGTGCACAGACGTAGAACATCGTCATTTCCAACAAATTTGTTGCACAGGCCGCAATTAATCACGGGCATTTTGAGTCCGCGGAAAGTGTCACAATATTATGCAGGTGAAGCGTGGTAAGTAGATGCTGTGGTAGCCCGCCAAGGATCAGATCACTCCCAACACGATCGATCGTTGATGCGAAGAATGCTCACAGACCCACAGTCGGTAAAGAGGACAACAGCCGTTGGATGTATCACACACCGTAGCATCGATCGAGATTATGCTTCCCGTCCCAGTGTTGATCAGCCCCGAAAAGTGAGGTTAGAAAAGCAGATGATTTCTAAAGGCTTCCACTACCCGCAACTCCAATATGCAGCTCCACCGTTTATTAGCTCAACAAAAAGCACGAGCCACGGATAGAGGAAAAACCTACAACACACGCCCACGAGGGGCAGAATCAGGCAGAAAAGCGTGCAGAAAAAAAACAGCGCAGTGGACACACGTCAGATTCTACTTACGAGCGCCATGATTCCTTAGGTTAGAATTAAGCTAGGTGTAGATTTATTGTTTTTTTGTCGTTTCTCGGATAGCATTGTATTTTTTTTTGTAATTACGCCCCCCTCACTGGCCCACTGAAAATTTAGCTTCTCGCCTCCGGGAAAATTGAGTCGCCCCTCGAGACCTCCAGTTAGGGTGACGTCACGTCACCGTGACGGGTACCGGCCTCTCGGACTTGAGGAATCCGGGAGGTGGGACGCGCGTTCTTCCTAGTAAATGTAGAATTTATCATAATAATTGCGCAGTTTTCGTTATTTATTTATTTGATTGAATTACTTATTATCCCTGTCATTTGAAGCCCGCGTTTCATAATTCGTCGTTCACAATAGCGCTGGTAATCGCGCGAACAACCTTAGTCAGCGCCTCACCGATCGGAGGGAGTGGATGCCCACGATCGGGTAACCTCACGGCGAGATCATCCACCTCGTCGTGGGAGTCAGCTGAGGCGGGGAGCCATGGACGCCCGCATCTGACGGGCCTCATCGGTTGCCCCGTCCACCAATAGGGCACAGTTCCGGTCACGTTAGATGTCCGGACTGTTGCCAGGTATCGGTGGCAAAATTAAACGCCCCGGAGCAGCCCCGAGACGCCAACGGAATCGTCGCCGTCCACCGGGCGACCGCGCGGGAAAAATTTGGGACAATTTTTGGAGTGGCCCAAGGTCGTTTTCCGGTTCACCCCGAGAAGCGGCGCCTCCAACACCCTGGCCACTCACGGGACCCCGCGACGGCGAGAGCAAGCTCTGACAGCGGAGTGTCGTCAGCACCGGCTGAGGCGGGGCCTCAATTCAGCTGTCGGCGGTGCACTGTTTCTCTGGTTCGGAGTCCCAGCTGTCCGAATGACCCGATAGTGCGTACTGTCAAGAGCACTCGGGTCACGCTGTCGAGAACTTGACAGTACGCCGGTAGTGCGTACTGTCAAGAGCACTCGGGTCACGCTGTCGAGAACGCGGCACCGCGGACACATTTTCGGAGAGAAGGAGAGAAGAGGAGTAAGGAGTCCAGGAGGTCCGAGAGGGGAGCGACGACAGCGAGGTATCGACAGCGACGATCGTCACGCGCCGGTAAAATTCGGCAATTTACCCCGGGGAGGGGATTAGTCTCGGAGCTGGACAGATCAAGAGCGATCGACAACACTCTTCGTGACGAGCAGTGATCGACAGCGGACGTGGATTCGTTATTGTGGAAATTCAACGCTATCGGACCCGATTGGTATTCAGCCGCCACTTTCCGGAGAGAGAGAGAGAGAGAGACGTGAACTGAGGAAATAAGCCAGTGCCAGTGAGGGTAGTAAGTACCCGGCAGTCGGGAGAATTTGTACCCCCTTTTTGTTACCGGAAAAATTAATGTTAAATTGATAAGAAATAATTAAAAGTAGTTAAGGCCCCGGGAGAGAGGCTGCTCTCGCGAAGGGTCCACTCTCTAGCTTTTAAGTTTGTAGGATCCTAGTTAGAGTAAGTGATCTTTTCCTCAGTACGCGCTGTCGACCACCGAGAGAAAAATAGTCATAGCGAAAATCAGCCGACCCCTATTTACGCCATAACCCCGACAGCACAGTATAACCCATTTCGCCATATATGAAATTTGAGCTAAATAAGTAACGATTCGTGTCAAGATTGAGCTTAACCCCCCCCCCCCCCCCCCCTCAACTCGCAATAATCCGGTTCGTTTTTCTCCCCTCTTGGCTGATTATAATCGTGGTAGAAGACGCGCGTTCTTCCTAGTAAATGTAGAATTTATCATGATAATTGCGCAGTTTTCGTTATTTATTTATTTGATTGAATTACTTATTATCCCTGTCATTTGAAGCCCGCGATTCATAATTCGTCGTTCACGATAGTGCTGGTAATCTCGCGAACAACCTTAGGTTGGCGGAAGTAATCGTTAAGTCCGAGTGGAGCGGCCGGTAAAAATCGGTGGACGTAGCCGAGTCCGCTGGAATTTCGCGCTGTTGTGCCGGGGATAGATTTCCCAGGGAACGCCCGGTTCTATTTGGTATTGCCCCCCAAAGCCGAGTCCAGAAGGATAAATACGTTGCGCCGTCGCCTATTCCCGTGTTACCGTTATTCGTCGTTATTTGTCTAATTCGAGAGTTGGGTTAAGAAATTCAGCTCAGCTAGTTGATATTCAGCTCAAGTAGTTAAATAAGGGTTAAGTAATAGTAGTCGAAGCCGCTCGTAATACGGAACGTTTACCGAAAAATTTAAAGGCCCGCGCGTAAGCTGTTGTCGTGGCTAATAGTTGTCATCGTTTGTCTTTTGTTTTTTTTTCTCGGGAGATTATGTTCTAGCGGTGATTTCGTTCCGCTACCCGATTCAATAAACCGGCTTTATATTTTAATTGAGACTGTTTCTTTTATTTTGCGTAATTTAATTCTATTGGTTGTCGTGATTTACTCCCCTCCCCCGAAATTCGAAACCCTGAGCTAGCGGGTTATTGCCGCCACTCCTGCTCCCGCGTTTTCCCTAAATCGAGCTAGAGCCGAGTCGCATCGGTTAAAATTTTCTAAGGGTCACCCGCGTGGTGGCTGGCGCCCCGGGAAGGCCGCGGGGAGTAGGGGGCGAAGACGACCGGAGGGACTGGGTAAGCCCTCGGTTACAGTTGAAAATGCATGTCTTGCCGCACAGTTTCTGCCCATCAAATAAAAAACGCCATTTTGAAAAAATTGTGTAAAGTTTCTTAAAGACCTTCTTATGTAAATTAAATTATAATATAAAAAATAACAGTTAAGTTGATGGATGATTTGTTGAATACTTTTTTTCACTAATTCTATTATTATCATTTGTCTACAAACGATGAAGTTGACGAAGACGACAAGAACGATGATGAACGCCAACGACGATGTACAACGATGAAAAAGACGAAAAACAAGAAAATGACAAAAACGATGATGGTGTTAATGACAGTAATGCCAACGAGGATGTACGACGATGAAAACGGTGAAAATTACAAAGGCGACGTTGTTATAATTGACGGCAATGCCAACGATGACAAGAACGATGATGTGACGGCAACGCCAACGACGATGAACAACGATGAAAAGATGAAAAAGAAGAAGAAAATGACAAAGGCGACGTTGTTATAAATTACTGCAACGCCAACGACGATGAACAACGATGAAAAGATGAAAAAGAAGAAGAAAATGACAAAGGCGACGTTGTTATAAATTACTGCAACGCCGACGATGACCATAATAACGACGATGAAATACGACCATGATAAAATGAGGAAGTCGACAATATTAGTAACGATGACAACGACTCAACGATCAAAAAACAATATTGATTAATAATAAATACACAAAATTAAATTATTGTCTTTTTAATAAAGTATAAAAGCCATTGTAAAAGTGCAAAATAAAGATACATTATAGCATAGTAAAGCTCTTTGGAAAGTAAATCATCGCCGACAGGACGCTACATTTAAAAGTAAACGGCGGTATAGCAATGTACTTGATGTATAAAAATGATTGTCAGCCGACAGGACGGTCCTTTATGTGCGGAGACGACGACGATGATGATGACAGCGATGATAACCACATCGATATTGTAATGAGTCCCTGCCTACTAATTATTTTTTCCCTATCTCCTCGACTCACCTCTCCCGCGGCTCCGCTCTACGCTACGCACCACATCTCCAGAGTCTCTAAAACGCAGCTATTATCGCCTGCGTCCTAATACCGCCATTTGCGTGGCCTACGTGACTTTTCCCAAATTCCTTTCCTCCGACTCTTTTTATCGCCAGTTTCCCATGCACGCTACACCTAACTAAACACCTGCCTTTCCCGGAATCCAGTCACACAAGTATCCGTCTCCCGCCGAAGCTTCCAGACTCCTCTCAAATTTTTATCCACGTCCGTTTTTATCACCTGTTTCCCACGCACGCCTCGCCTAGTCAGCTGTGCGCCTTTCCAGGAAACCAGCCACACGTGCGCCCTTTTCCCGCCGAACTTTCTGAACTCTTCTCCCAAAATTCCTCCCCACCAACACCATTTTCCCACTGCTCGATCCTTTATAAACACCTCCCGCGATGCGCTCTATGTTCATTAAGTCCGTCACTCTGCCCGAGTACAGTACGCACGCCGCAGTTGCTTTTTCTCCGATTTTGTGTCAACGTGAAGAAATCCAAGCAAGCGCGGGTAAACGGCAGCCGCGCATGAAAAGCTTACGTGTTGCGGGGTGGTCCTCGCCCCGCCGTTTGCCACAAGTGATACCCTGTTTTGCTCCGCCCCCTGTACCGGGCGTCTGGTGCCTTATGTACCCGGCGCCGGGAGTACCAGGACTATCAGACGTCGGGAGTACCATTGGGGTACCAGTGTCAGGAGTACGTGTGTGGCGGCATCACCAATTCAGGGGACTCTTGCTAGTGCGCTCGAGGGACAACGATCTCGCCTCGGTTATTTCGGGTGTCTCCGTGTGCGGTGTAGCAAGCACTCGTTAGATCCGTTCGGGGTCAGTTATTGCAAGGCAGGGGAGGTGGAAGCCCTATGAAGCCTAAGAACTTCGTATCACCTCATTTTTGTTGGCCTCTGTCGGGCAGAAAGGTGCACACGCTATCGAAGATAGTGTTGGGTGGTGGTTCATGAGGGGCGGTTATTGTATGGGGCGGCCCCATTTGGCTATCTCCAAACCTTGTCGCATGCAACGCTATACCGCGGAGCTACGCCCGGGAAATCAGGGAGCAGTTGTGGCCAAACCGTGGTGGGGGCACCGGCGCGCGTGCAGTGGGGAGGGGCTACCCCCCCCCCCACACCCCCCGGTGCGGTCGTAACTATGACCGCTCAGGAGATAGCCAAATGCCTCGTTATCTAATTAGTGACGCGCATGAATGAATTAACGAGATTCCCTCTGTCCCTATCTACTCCCCTAGGGGCTGTGATGAATTTCCCTGCGAGGGGACTCACAACCCCGGCTCTTACCCGCCGGGTGATTCGGATCCATAAGGTAGCTCGAAAAGGTAGCTTAAAAAAAGTAACTCGAAACTCGACGAAAGAAATCGCAACAAAATATTATTGACCCGAATAAACAACTGTGAGCGGATGAACATGTAGGGATCGACCGCACCGACGACTGGGCGCCAGATACGGGAGTATTGCCGGGGAATCCCGGCTTAAATTCGTCGTCGGTACGGTAGACCCAATCCGAATCACCGGCGGGAGCGGTGAGAGCCTTAAGAGACACCGACTGGCTGAGGCTCCGCGAGCTGGATGTGGTAGAGGGGCGGTTCGAACGGTATGAGTGACAACTACGCGAAGCTTCGGAGACATCGTGTTTATTCAACAATCCCCGGGCTGCACTCGGCATTAGCCGAGGCGCAAGAACGATGACAGTTTGGGTTGACAATGTAATTCGCAGATAACGGGACTCGATATAAAATTAAATTAAAAGAGAAAGAAATAAAGAATGACAAAGATAGAGACAGAGAGCGAAGACAGCGCAAGTCGAAAATACGAAAATGAAAAAGGAAACACAGGATCACAAATAATACGAAGAGAAATATTCGGGCTCGAGAATACAGCGAAGATAGCGAGGGGGGAGAGAGAGGTAGCTCGAGTCCGAACAGGCGCAAAAGATAAACAAAGCGCGGGCCTCGCGACCTCGAGCGAGCCACCGGCCGGCAGGCCAAAATCAAAACAAAGGCGCGACACAGGTCTTACAATCTATCTCGTCTTAACGCGGCGAAATATTCAGTGGAGAGTAATGAGAATCAAATAGATAATTTATCATAATGCGAAACAAAAGAAAAATGGAATGAAATACGAGAGATCGCGGGGCGGCAGTCACGCGCGGGGAACACAGAAATACAACGCAAATTAACTCGAAAAATATAACCCCGCGTGGACAGCCGAGATCCCGGACTCGCAGATAACAAATACAATTATTATGAAAACGCGAAAACTAGAAAAACCGGAGGTAGCGATGATAGAAAATCGTAGAGAGCGTCGACCAAATTTAGTACCGAGAGTCGCTCACGTCGGACCACGCGGCTGGGTGGCCGCACGGCCAGCCATCCCCGCGCATTATCAAAACGGAATAAAAAATTAATTCTTCAAAAATACTAAAAACTTACGCGGGGTGGCCGGCCCGCACGGCCGAACAACTCTCGGCCTCACACAATCAAAAAGGGGGGTCAGATCTCACCCGGAATCTCTGCAGGCTCGATGTCGCGATGTCCTCCTCGGGTCGATGTCTGGTGGCTCGTTCGATGGTCCGGCGATCAAGACTCCCCGCGATCGCGCGCGTGGCGACGATCGATGGTTCCCCACCCTGCCCACTCGCCGGCCGTCTCGCACGCCCGCACGGGATTGGTGCATCGCTGTCTCGGCGGCGTCTGCGGCCACGTCTGCGCGTCACCGCGCGCGCGGTGGCGCGCGATTCAATTTGAATCGCGCCACCGTCGCCCTTCGGCCCTGATGCCCGTAGCCGTAGGTAGAAGGCAAATTTTTCGCGTGTCCACTAAATCTGAGTTCTTTGTCCAACCTCGGATTGCAGCTGTGTTCACTGGCGCCCGAATGTCTTCCCCTCGGATCCGGGAGCCACGACAAAGAGAGCTCGGGGTCCCTCACGCCGGAAATCGTGGCCACGACCATCAGCGATATTGGACCCACAACTAATTAAATGCAACACTGCAACTAGACTCTAATTGCGCGGCCCCCAGGCCCTTTCTTAGTGAGGCGCCGGGGTGGCCGGACCGCGACAAAACGAACTCCAGCGGGATGGTCCAGCGCCAGGCTGGGAAGTCGTGGGGAGGCGGGTGACACAGTAATATTTTGGTCGTTTCTCCGCGCGCTCCCCTGGCATCCATTTCCGCGGACACGGGTCTTCGGTGTCCGCCTGCAGCTCTGTTGGAGCCAAAAATCCAAAGCTGGAGTGTCAGCGATTACCTCCAACTTCTTCTCAAAACAAAACTCAAAATTAACGCACGACGTCCTTGATCGTAGGGAGCGAAAGAAAATGTAGAGAGCGATTTTTGTGGACCCGCGGGAGCGATGAGTGCGTGGGCGGCGAGTTAGCGGTTCGTGAGCAGGGCAGAACTCCTGGTGGTGGCGGTCGGTGGGGTGAGATCCCGGTGGCCAAAAAGGGATACAACACGGTCGTAGGTAGCGCAAAACTTAATACTATTACGTCAAATAATCAAAAATTAAAGAATAATAATAAAATAAAATAATACGATTTTCCGCCGAATCCGAAGGTAACATTCGGCAAACAAGAAATTCGGCTGGCCTGCCGGTAAGGTAGCGAACGGCACCGACCCGAGTGGCGTAAATCCGGCACTCCTCGCCGTTCACACTTCGCGCAGGTGGCGGGGCAGAAAATCCCGTCACAGGGCACAGAGATTAAGAATATCCTGTGGAAAGCGAATATACAGAACTACATAGCATAAATTGAAAAAGCATTTTGTGACCGCGGTCAGTATCTTCTCCATAAAAAGAAAATTTAAACGAATCACTGTGCCTAGGTACTGCCTCCGCGAGGCCTAGGGGGGAAGCCCAATCTTCGGTGATCGGGGCACCAAAGTACCAGAGCCTCTGAAGGTAACATACCCGATTGGGAGACTTCTTTCAGAGCTCAAAAGCGTAGTATGGAGACAGAGGCGAATCTGAAGAAGGCCGCCAAAAAGGCGAGGCAGAAAAAAGAAAATCGGAGAAGCGAGATCCAGAGCTCCTCTGAGGACCTCTCGAATAACGATGGGCAAAAATCGCGATCGCGATCGCAGTCTCGGACAAGCTCCAGAGCAGAATCGAGACTGTCAATCCGACAAGAGAGCGCATTCCCGACGCAATCAGTGATTGTTGTCCTGGATGATGTTACGAAGACTCTGCAACCAGCAAAGTTGGGCGGAAATGCCCTACCGAGGACACAAGACTTGATTGATGGCAATCCCTCAAGCTTAAAGAAACGGAAGACCCTCGAGATCGATGCTCACGTGGTCAACGAAGCTCGGTCTCTGTTACAAGAGACCAATACCGACTCTGGAAAAACCAATGGTGTGCTATCTCACGAAGAAGTGGAGAAAGTCTGAGAATATCTACTCGGAGGAGGAGGCAGCAAAAGGTTCACGCTTGATCAGGCAAACTTCCTGTTCAACAAGGTACATAACCTGGAAGCTATGGTGCAACATTTGTTCATCGAGAACAGTGTGCTCAAAGCTCGACTCGACGAGAGAGCAGTTTCCCAAACGAGGAACAAAACACAGACCTTCGCACAGCGCACGGCTTCAAAAGGGCCAACAAGCGCAAAACCAGCGACGACGGCACCCACGGGGCCAGCAAGTAAGGTTCACGCAACCAAGAAGCCCGTACGGCTTAGCAGACAGCCAACGGTCGTAATTCGTCCAGCGAACGGAGAAACAAAGCGAACCAGCGAGGAGATCAAAACTCTTCTAATGCAGGCATTTAATCCACGTGCGGAAAATGTTCGAATCCGCAATGTCAAAATGACAAAGAGCAGCGGATTAGTAGTCGAGACGGCCAGTAACGAAGATCTGACAAAACTCAAAAACAACAAGGACATTCAGGCTTGTGGTCTGTGCGTGGAGGACCCTACGCTTCAAGGCTCCACAATTATCATTTATGATGTGCCTCAAGAACTCACGGACGGCGGCAAACTCGCATTAGCTATTTACGAGCAGAATCCGGATTATAAAAACGCCGGTCTCACGAAAGAGCAATTCTTGAAGGGACTTCATGTCCGCTTCAAGACTGGCAAGCGTAGAGAGGACGCAGCTAATGTGGTTGTCGAAGTTACGCCACAAATACACACAATAATGTGCACGGTCAAACGAGTATATCTCGAATGGTCTTCTTGCAAAATACAGGACTTTCTAGGACTCAGCCGCTGTTTTAAGGGAGGAAACCAGTTTAGACCGATCAAAAAATCGACTTTTTTATTGCAGAAATTGTTAGTATAACTCATCAAGAATATGTGGTAAACATTTGAAACCAAAATTCGCATTATTTCCGATGTTATGAGCACTTGAGTACACCGAGAGAAAAAGTTTCCTTGATTCAATAAAATTTCCTTGAAATCTCAACCTATGAAACATTTCTTTGAGGTCAATGAAATAGTATCCTTAAGTTAATATTATATTTTCTTTGAATGATGTCATCAACCAAATTATAGGTTATATTCACCAAGTTTTTGGTTACGTACCATAGTACTTAGATATGTTCACCAATAACTTCGATGGTTTAAGGTAGTCCTTGCGCCTGGTGTCGAGTTCGCATAAGTTTTCGAAAATTGAGAGACAATTGCAACCATTTCTCGATAACATAAAAATCTGAAAAAAATCATGCAAATTAAAGGCACTGAAAAGATTAATTTTGCATAATAATTACAAAATGTTATTAACAAATTGATGAAAAAAAACATTGTTTAACAAATATTTCGATGACCCAAGTTTTTTTGTGGATGAAAATGATTCCTTCGTTTTTCTGAATACGTATGAATTTTTTCAGATTTTAGAGTTCACTTTGAATTTTCACATATTTTCCCTATAAAAACACACGACTTTCAAAGTGAACTCTAAAATCTGAAAAAATTCATACGTATTCAGAAAAATGAACGAATCATTTTCATAAAAAAAAAGTTGGGTCATCGACAAATGTGTTAAACAATATTTTTTTCATCAATTTGTTAATAACATTTTAGAATTATTATTATACAAAATTAATCTTTTCAGTACCTTTAATGCGCATGAATTATTTCCGATTTTTATACCATCGAGAAATGTTCGTAATTCTCTCTCAAATTACTCGAATTTATGCGAAATGAATATCGGTCGCAAGGACTACCTTAACCAATGATTATCTTCTTGATTTGACTTAACTTAACTATAACATAACAGATCAGCTTGCGCGAGAAACACCAATACGACTTATCGCGAATGAGCCAAACGTTGACAGACCGGGTGCCGTCAGGCATATCGTTTCTTTAAATCAAGGAGATCATGTCTTTGAAATTCAAATAAGAGGAGATGCAAGCCCGAAATGACGCGTACGAACAATAAGAGGGATTGCTATATGGTGCTGGCATAGCCGATTAACGCTGATCATTTTATATAATTAATTACTGCCATGAATGTCTTGTTTTCGCTTCATTTTATTTCAAACGCGTTTTTCTCGAAACGACTTTTTTTCAACTGGTGGGCGTTCTAGCTAAAAAAGTTATTGACCAATCGTTCTGAAATTTTTTGTGAATATTCTTTATTCGATTCCAATCTATATGAACCTAAATCTGAGATTATATTGTTATTAAAAAAAAAATTTTGATGCAAAAAAGGTGAAAAAATATGGTGTAAAACAATGATATCGTGTTCAAACTCTTCAAAAACATGAAATTTTTTTTTTTACCAGATTTAGGTTCATATTCTTTGAAAATATGCTGTTAACGAGAAAAAAAAATTTGGATGATTACAGATAAAAATTGCGATTTCAGGAGTTCCCGCCAGCAAAATACTTGGGTGGCAATTAGGGGTGTGCAGAAGCTCGACTGGACTCGAACAGCTCGCCGTTCGACTCGGCTCGTCGCTGATCGAGCCTGCTCGAGTCAGCTCGATGTGGCTCGGTACTATGTCGAGCTTCGATGTAAACTCGAGTCATTTGGATGCTCGAGCCGCTCGAGCCTCTCGAGCCTCGCGGGCCGCTCGAGCTTCGACGTAAGCTCGAGCATCTCGGGCCGCTCGAGCCTCGCGGGCCGCTCGAGCCTCGCGGGCGGCTCGAGCTTCGCGGGAGGCTCGAGCCGCGTAGGTTGCGCAGACAGCTGCTCGGATCGCTCGAGTTGCGCAGGTTGCGCCCAGCGTTGTGAAATTTTTAATGTCAAAATAATGCATTATTTAATTTGAAAAAAAATGGATAATGGAATTGGAATCCTCTACACATTACTTTTTTAATGAGTAATGGAGTCATCACCCATTATTTTCAAAATTTTTATTGAAACAGAGTTCCAGCAACCATTACTTTTTAATGGATAATGGAGCAGAGATCCAGCACACATTATTTTTTTAATGGAGCAGGAATTCATCACACATTACTTTTTAAATATGTATATATTTCGATGTCCAGGTTGGTTTCCATAGTTTTCGATGTCCAGGTTGTTTTCCCCATAGTTTTCGATGTCCAGGTTGATTTCCCCATAGTTTTCGATGTCCAGGTTGGTTTCCCCATAGTTTTCGATGTCCAGGTTGATTTCCCTATAGTTTTCGATGTCCAGGTTGATGTTTCCATTGTTTTCGATGTCTAGGTTCATTTCTCCATAGTTTTCGATGTCCAGGTTGACTTCTCCATAGTTTTCGAGGTCCAGGTTGGTTTCCCCATAGTTTTCGAGGTCCAGGTTGGTTTCCCCATAGTTTTCGAGGTCCAGGTTGGTTTCCCCATAGTTTTCGATGTCCAGATTGATGTTTCCATTATTTTCGATGTCCAGATTCATTTCTCTACAGTTTTCGATGTCCAGGTTGATTTCTCCATAGTTTTCGATGTCCCGGTTGATTTTTCCATAGTTTTCGATGTCCAGGTTGGTTTCTCCATAGTTTTCAATGTCCAGGTTGATGTTTCCATTATTTTCGATGTCCAGATTCATTTCTCCATAGTTTTCGATGTCCCGGTTGATTTTTCCATAGTTTTCGATGTCCAGGTTGGTTTCTCCATAGTTTTCGATGTCCAGGTTGATGTTTCCATTATTTTCGATGTCCAGATTCATTTCTCCATAGTTTTCGATGTCCAGGTTGATTTCTCCATAGTTTTCAATGTCCCGGTTGATTTTTCCATAGTTTTCGATGTCCAGGTTGGTTTCTCCATAGTTTTCGATGTCCAGGTTGATTTTCCCATACTTTTCGATGTCCAGGTTGACTTCTCCATAGTTTTCGATGTCCAGGTTGATTTTCCCATACTTTTCGATGTCCAGGTTGACTTCTCCATAGTTTTCGATGTCCAGGTTGATGTTTCCATTGTTTTCGATGTCCAGATTCATTTCTCCATAGTTTTCGATGTCCAGGTTGATTTCTCCATAGTTTTCGATGTCCCGGTTGATTTTTCCATAGTTTTCGATGTCCAGGTTGGTTTCTCCATTGTTTTCGATGCCCAGGTTGATTTTCCCATACTTTTCGATGTCCAGGATGACTTCTCCATTGTTTTCGATGTCCAGGTTGATTTTGGCGATCGAGAGAATGGAGAAATCAACCTGGACATCGAAAACTATGGAGAAATCAACCTGGATATCGAAAACTATGGAGAAATCAACCTGGACATCGAAAACAATGGAAACATCAACTTGGACATCGAAAACAATGGAAACATCAACCTGGATATCGAAAACTATTGGGAAATGAACCTGGACATCGAAAACTATGGGGAAATCAAACTGGACATCGAAAACTATGGAGAAATCAACCTGGACATCGAAAAGTATGGGAAGATCAATTTGGACATCGAAAACTATGGGGAAACCAACCTGGACATCGAAAACTATGGAGAAATCAACCTGGACATCGAAAACTATGGAGAAATCAACCTGGATATCGAAAACTATGGGGATACCAACCTGGACATCGAAAACTATGGGGAAACCAACCTGGACATCGAAATATATACATATTTAGATAGTAATGGGTGATGAATTCCTGCTCCATCAAAAAGAATGTGTGCTGGATCTCTGCTCCATTACTCATTAAAAAAGTAATGTGTGGTGGATTCGAATTCCATTATCCATTTTTTAAATAATGGGTTAAAAAAACGGTGATGCATAATAAAAATTATGCATTGCCCCCAACTCTGGTTGCGCCGACAACTACTCGGTACTGTACTCGGAAAGGTACTGGAATAATGAATTTAGCATAATAATAATTGTAACTCATCGAACCTGCTCGAGTCATTTGGATGCTCGAGCTGCGTCGGCCGCTCGAGCCGCTTCGAGCTGCTTCGGCCGCTCGAGCCGCTCGATCCTCTCGGGCGGCCCGAGCCTCGGTGGGCTCGAGCAGCTCGAACGGTCCGAGTAGCTCGAGCAGCTCGAACGGCCCGAGTAGCTCGAGCAGCTCGAACGGCCCGAGTAGCTCGAGCGGCCGCCGGGCTCGAGCAGCTCGAACGGCCCGAGTAGCTCGAGCGGCCGCCGGGCTCGAGTAGCCCGAGCGGCTCGAGTAGGTCGAGCGGCTCGGATTGTTCGATGCAACCGCCTTGCTCGATGCAAAGCTCGATCAGGTGCCGAGCTTCACGGGCATGCATCGAGCGTGTTCGAACGAGCTCGTGCACACCCCTAGTGGCAATCGTCCATGGACAGCACGTTCTAACGCCACTATTTCCGGGGGAAATTACTTGAAAAAATTCTAAAGTGTACATCAAACCATAAATAAAATACCCTCCAAGTTTAAACAATTTCAGATTATTCCTTCCCTATTTAAAAAATTCACGAAAAACACAAAAATTTCGGCCTCCTAAACCGGTTTCCCCCCTTAAGTGCCAAAGTTTTGGCCACATTGCCAAATTCTGTCGACAAGAACGAGTCACCTGTTGACACTGTGCTGAAGACGGCCATAAGGCCGCCGAATGTACAAAGACAGAAACCAAAACGATGTGCTCTTTACAAGAAGGCAAAAAAGCTGAGTATCGATTCGATCAACAGTAAAACGTGTCCGGCTTACATAACAGCACTAACGAGGATAGCCAATAAGACCGACTATGGCGAATAAAAGCTTATACGAAACATTTAGAATAGTCCAGCTAAATGCTGGGAGAGCGTGCAAAGTCTCTGACGAGCTACGAGATAAGGCAACACAAACAAAATGTGATATGATACTATTACAAGAGCCATACCACTATCATGGCAAAATAACCGAATGGGGTCACAACGAGGTACTCTCCGGACATAAACAAGGTGAATCCCCGGGCTCAGCAATAAATGCTCATAACAAAAGTTCTACGATTCACAAGGTTACGTAATTTTGCAACGACAATTGTGTCTGCGCTGATATCACCGGCCCGATAGGTTGTGTACCTTATTAGTATGTACTACAAATTCTCAGATGAGATTGAACCTTATGTTAAACAACTTAGGAACATCCTGTTACACCTAAGAAACGAAAAGATACTTATTGCTGCAGACGTCAACGCGAATTCTCCGCTATGGCACTCGAATAAAACTGATGAACGAGGTGAAATCTTAGAAGATCTAATCGCTGAATTTCAGCTTGTCGTACTCAACGAGCCAGGTAACCCACATACCTTTGCCACGGCAAATGGAAAATCGAACATAGATGTCACACTCTCCACAGAGCAGCTTGTACACTGCCCTTCATTAATGCCTGGATCTGTAAAATCGACAGTTAGGTGTGTGCGTGTTTATATAAGAAGCTTCAGTGCATCGACGTTGTGGCGCTGCTGGCTCTTGCTGACATGAGGAACAGCGATGGAATTGAAACGTTCAAAATCCCCGGGAATGTTTGCGAATCTACTGTAGTTTCTAAGTGGATATTTTATTATATACTAAATCGTAAAAATGCGTTAGAGAATTTTGCGTGAGAGATCCTTGCAAAAGAATCTTGCGTGAGAGATTATTGCAAGAGAATCTTGCGTAACAGGTTATTGCAACCCTAGCAAGTCCGGTCACGATGAAATTCACGACGTTTTCACGGTCGTTTCCACCGCAGTGGTTATTTTCGAAAAAGCGACGATAAATTGAAGCAAACGGTGATTTTGTCGGTGGTTCGCTACAAATTATCGTCGCTTTTTCGAAAATAACCACTGCGGTGGTTATGATAGTGGTTCGGTCGGTGGTCGGGTATGCTAGGGAAGAAAATCTTGCGTAATAAATTCTTGCAATAGAATCTTGCATAAGAGATCTTTGCAAGAGAGTCATGTGTAAGAGATCATTGCAAGAGAATCTTGCGTAAGATATTCTTGCAAGAGAATCATGCGTAAGAAATCCTTGCAAGTGAATCTTGCAAGAGAATCTTACGTATGAGATCTTTGCAAGACAGTCATGCGTAAGAGATCATTGCAAGAGAATCTTGCGTAAGATATTCTTGCAAGAGAATCATGCGTAAGAATTCCTTGCAAGTGAATCTTGCAAGAGAATCTTGCGTAAGAGATCTTTGCAAGAGAGTCATGCGTAAGAGATCATTGCAAGAGAATCTTGCGTAAGAGATCATTGCAAGAGAGTCTTGCGTTAGATATCTTGCAAGAGAGTCATACTTCAGAGATCTTTGCAAGAGAATCTTGCGTAAGATAATCTTGCAAGAGCATCATGCGTAAGAGATTCTTGCAAGAGAATCATGCGTAAGAGATTCTTGCAAGAGAATCATGCGTAAGAGATCATTGCAAGAGAATCTTGCGTAAGATATTCTTGCAAGAGAATCATGCGTAAGAAATCCTTGCAAGTGAATCTTGCAAGAGAATCTTGCGTAAGAGATCTTTGCAAGAGAATCATGCGTAAGAAATCCTTGCAAGTGAATCTTGCGTGAGAGATCTTTGCAAGAGAGTCATACTTCAGAGATCTTTGCAAGAGAATCTTGCGTAAGATAATCTTGCAAGAGCATCATGCGTAAGAGATTCTTGCAAGAGAATCATGCGTAAGAGATTCTTGCAAGAGAATCATGCGTAAGAGATTCTTGCAAAAGAATCTTGTGTGGAAGAAAATTTATTCGAACGTCTCAGAATGGTTGTAATATTTCATCACTCGTAATATTTGATCTCTCGACACTGATGAATATCTTGTAAACGGCTCAAGAACTGATCCGATCTCAAATAATAAACTTGACGATACGGCAATATATCTCTAATTTAAAAATGTTCTCACAGTAATGCACTTTATTTTTTATACAGCGAGAATTTCCGAATTTCTTAATGATCATTTATCAAAGTTTTTGATCAGAAAATGAAATGTGTATAATCTTGATTAATATGCATGATGAGAAGCAAGCATTTAGTTTCTAATTCATACTTGATTTCAAGATAACTCTATAAACAATTTTCTATATATCAAACTTGAATTGTAATTCAACTGCTCTTGAAAATGTTTCAAATAGTAATATAAAATACATTTACGTTAACCCACAGGTCCAAAGCTTCCGATTTGCACAAAAATGGTTCAAGTTCATCAACGTAAATGATTCACGGATTGAGCCACAATTTTCCAAGAAGACGAGCGCACAAGAATTTTACAAGAATCGACGCTATTTATTGTCAAGATAACACTTAGCTGTGATTTAAAGGATACAGCAATTTTTTAGTTTGCAACTCCTGTATACCCTGAATACTCAATTTTACATTTTTAAACCATGAATAAAATAATGCCAATAATAAGGCAATCTTTTCTGGTAATTTCATGGTGAATATTTTTTAGTGCACACACTTCATAAGTTTTATTGGTCAGAATCGTGGAACTGTATAGTTATACACCTCCCGAATGAGTCTCCGAGCGTCCTCTATTTCAACCATCCGAGCGTCCTCTATTCCAACTCGATGATGATTTCACGACCAAGTTCCGCATATTGTTCATTCTATAAATCTCAAGCGCACAAAATGACGACAAAAATAGTATTAAGCAGAGAAGATAATAAGGATGGACTCTTTTCCGAAGCTGCCATGTTTGCTGTTAGATGCGAGATGGCGTCAAAACATAACAGCTCTAGAAATGAACTTCGCATGTTTATTAATCAAAGCTTTTCTGAGGAAGAGAAAAAAATGGGCGTGGGTAAAAAAAAATGGGCTTGGGTAAAAAAAAATGGGCTTGGGTAAAAAAAAATGGGCTTGGATAAAAAAATTGGTTTTGGTAAAATGGGCTGACGTAAAAAATTTGACCTCCTGACTCGAGGACAGTCAATCGCGTCGACTTGTTGGAACATTATTTAGATTTTCGAGGAATCTATTTAAAAAACCGAGAATCAACGTTGGATTGATTAAGTCTAGCAGATAAGAGACAGAGATAGTCTAGCCGATTTTTTCGATCGTTCCTCGGAGGGAGAAAAAAAAATAGGCTTGGATAAAAAAATTGGTTTTGGTAAAAAATGGGCTGACGTAAAAAATTTGACCTCCTGACTCGAGGACAGTCAATCGCGTCGACTTGTTGGAACATGATTTAGATTTTCGAGGAATCTATTTAAAAAACCGAGAATCAACGTTGGATTGATTAAGTCTAGCAGATAAGAGACAGAGAGAGTCTAGCCGATTTTTTCGATCGTTCCTCGGAGGGAGAAAAAAAATAGGCTTGGATAAAAAAATTGGTTTTGGTAAAAAATGGGCTGACGTAAAAAATTTGACCTCCTGACTCGAGGACAGTCAATCGCGTCGACTTGTTGGAACATGATTTAGATTTTCGAGGAATCTATTTAAAAAACCGAGAATCAACGTTGGATTGATTAAGTCTAGCAGATAAGAGACAGAGAGAGTCTAGCCGATTTTTTCGATCGTTCCTCGGAGGGAGAAAAAAAATAGGCTTGGATAAAAAAATTGGCTCTCGTAAAAAATGGGCTGACGTAAAAAATTTGACCTCCTGACTCGAGGACAGTCAATCGCGTCGACTTGTTGGAACATGATTTAGATTTTCGAGGAATCTATTTAAAAAACCGAGAATCAACGTTGGATTGATTAAGTCTAGCAGATAAGAGACAGAGAGAGTCTAGCCGATTTTTTCGATCGTTCCTCGGAGGGAGAAAAAAAATAGGCTTGGATAAAAAAATTGGTTTTGGTAAAAAATGGGCTGACGTAAAAAATTTGACCTCCTGACTCGAGGACAGTCAATCGCGTCGACTTGTTGGAACATGATTTAGATTTTCGAGGAATCTATTTAAAAAACCGAGAATCAACGTTGGATTGATTAAGTCTAGCAGATAAGAGACAGAGAGAGTCTAGCCGATTTTTTCGATCGTTCTTCGGAGGGAGAAAAAAAATAGGCTTGGATAAAAAAATTGGCTCTCGTAAAAAATGGGCTGACGTAAAAAATTTGACCTCCTGACTCGAGGACAGTCAATCGCGTCGACTTGTTGGAACATGATTTAGATTTTCGAGGAATCTATTTAAAAAACCGAGAATCAACGTTGGATTGATTAAGTCTAGCAGATAAGAGACAGAGAGAGTCTAGCCGATTTTTTCGATCGTTCCTCGGAGGGAGAAAAAAAAATAGGCTTGGATAAAAAAATTGGCTTTCGTAAAAAATGGGCTGACGTAAAAAATTTGACCTCCTGACTCGAGGACAGTCAATCGCGTCGACTTGTTGGAACATGATTTAGATTTTCGAGGAATCTATTTAAAAAACCGAGAATCTACGTTGGATTGATTAAGTCTAGCAGATAAGAGACAGAGAGAGTCTAGCCGATTTTTTCGATCGTTCCTCGGAGGGAGAAAAAAAAATAGGCTTGGATAAAAAAATTGGTTTTGGTAAAAAATGGGCTGACATAAAAAATGTGACCTCCTGACTCGAGGACAGTCAATCGCGTCGACTTGTTGGAACATGATTTAGATTTTCGAGGAATCTATTTAAAAAACCGAGAATCTACGTTGGATTGATTAAGTCTAGCAGATAAGAGACAGAGAGAGTCTAGCCGATTTTTTCGATCGTTCCTCGGAGGGAGAAAAAAAAAATAGGCTTGGATAAAAAAATTGGTTGTGGTAAAAAATGGGCTGACGTAATAGTATATTGTGCAACAAGGGTCGAAAGTTGGCAATTGCGGCGAGTGTGAGGTTTGCTGCCCGAGCGAAGCGAGGGCTGCAATCACACGAGTCGCAATTGCCATTTCGACCCGTGTTGCACATCATACTTTTTGTAACGAGTGCACGAATCTGCGGCACTTGGAATGGCAGTCGCGCGAGACGAATACTGAAAAGTGAGGTTGTGATTGAAGGGACGAAAGTGAATGACAGAAACTCCCAAGGGACGAAAGTGAACGAAATGCGAACTGCGCATGCGTGACTCTGTCATTTCACCACAGGTTCGCAACTGACAGGGAAACGGCCACTTTCGGCTCGCAAGACTGCCATGGAAAGTGCCGCGATTCGTGCACGTGTTACAAAAAAAATTTGACCTCCTGACTCGAGGACAGTCAATCGCGTCGACTTGTTGGAACATGATTTAGATTTTCGAGGAATCTATTTAAAAAACCGAGAATCAACGTTGGATTGATTAAGTCTAGCAGATAAGAGACAGAGAGAGTCTAGCCGATTTTTTCGATCGTTCCTCGGAGGGAGAAAAAAAAATAGGCTTGGATAAAAAAGTTGGCTTTCGTAAAAAATGGGCTGACGTAAAAAATTTGACCTCCTGTCTCGAGGACAGTCAATCGCGTCGACTTGTTGGAACATGATTTAGATTTTCGAGGAATCTATTTAAAAAACCAAGAATCAACGTTGGATTGATTAAGTCTAGCAGATAAGAGACAGAGAGAGTCTAGCCGATTTTTTCGATCGTTCCTCGGAGGGAGAAAAAAAATAGGCTTGGATAAAAAAGTTGGCTTTCGTAAAAAATGGGCTGACGTAAAAAATTTGACCTCCTGACTCGAGGACAGTCAATCGCGTCGACTTGTTGGAACATGATTTAGATTTTCGAGGAATCTATTTAAAAAACCAAGAATCAACGTTGGATTGATTAAGTCTAGCAGATAAGAGACAGAGAGAGTCTAGCCGATTTTTTCGATCGTTCCTCGGAGGGAGAAAAAAAATAGGCTTGGATAAAAAAGTTGGCTTTCGTAAAAAATGGGCTGACGTAAAAAAATTGACCTCCTGACTCGAGGACAGTCAATCGCGTCGACTTGTTGGAACATGATTTAGATTTTCGAGGAATCTATTTAAAAAACCAAGAATCAACGTTGGATTGATTAAGTCTATCAGATAAGAGACAGAGAGAGTCTAGCCGATTTTTTCGATCGTTCCTCGGAGGGAGAAAAAAAAATAGGCTTGGATAAAAAAATTGGTTTTGGTAAAAAATGGGCTGACGTAAAAAATTTGACCTCCTGACTCGAGGACAGTCAATCGCGTCGACTTGTTGGAACATGATTTAGATTTTCGAGGAATCTATCTAAAAAACCGAGAATCAACGTTGGATTGATTAAGTCTAGCAGATAAGACAGAGAAACTTAGTCTAGCAGATTGTTTTATCATTCCGTAAATCGATAGAATAAAATGGGCTTGGGTAAAAATTTTGCCTCCCGACTCAAGGTCTGGGTAATTCATTAAAATACTAGGTAATTTAGTAATATAGTAAAAAAACAGGACTGATGCCGATCATCAAACGATGTGACCAGTACTGCTCGGTCGAGCATATCATATATATACGCACGTTACGAGAAACGGTGAAAGCAATTCTCGTTTGCACATTTACAGGGTGTCCCTTTTATCGCTGCCACCCGAAATTACTCGTTAATTATCGACGTGACATGTTCCAGACAAAAGTTATACGGTGTTAAGTGGACTATCAAATGCGACCAATTTTTTTACCGCAACATTTTTGAATTTTTTTTTATTTTTGAATTTTTATTTTTTATATTGACCTTGAATGACTTTAACTCCGTAATGTTTTTATGCTACTTGAGGTGCTCTACAAGATAGTTGAAAAAAAAAAGTATTATTCCATTTAAAAAAGTGGAGGTCACCTTCACTGTGCGTCAGCGCCTCCACCGAAATAAAAATAAAATGTCCGCATTTGATGGTCCCCTTCACATCTTACAACTTTTGTCTGGAACATTTTTCTGTCACTTCGATAATTACCGAGATATTTCGGGTGGCAGCGATAAAAGGGACACCCTGTATAGACTAATTGAGAAGTGCGTATGTGCGTCAGCTTGCTCTCCCACCGATTATCGAATTCATCGAGGGAAAAAATGCCGGATAGACTATTATTTAATAATGTTATGAAGCATTCACACAAACTAGTTTATCTTCTTACAATGCTATTGTATAATTGAATTCTTCGCGTACTGGTTTAGTATCTTATGTAGAACGTGGAGGTGTTAGTTGAATTTTCAAACAGTCTAAATGATTATAAACAGGAGATGGAGAAATTTAAAAAAAATGTTAATAGCGATCGAAGAAACAATACAGTGACATAAATCACTGTATTTTTTCTTTAATGGCGCAGAGGAAATGAATTACATCACTTTATTTAGTTGTTATAAATCCAGAAATGTTGTCGTTAGCTAGATTCGAAATTGTCAGAGAGTCGAGAGTAGATATCGTCAATTCAGGCTTGACAGCAATATATCCTGTTGCTGTCTAGCCTTTCACCCCTAGTTACATAACGAGCTTTTGTTTTAAATATTGATTTATGTCAACGAATCTGGTGTTTTGTTATATTTGTAACATTATAATCTGCTCCGAAAAATGCCTACTTTTTACACCGACATCACAAAAAATTATACCCAGTATGGGCGGCTGATTTGTTCGCTTGTGGGTCTGGAAGAAGAGATCCGCACGAATGGCCTGAAAGGTCCCTCGAAAAAAGATGTGATCCGTCAGGTCTTCATCAAAACCCCGAATCCCAAGCGTGTCGATTATTTGAGAGGTCACGTACGGGATCACCACGGCTGGATATTTGATTTCATAGAGCGACACGGAATACAACGAGATCTTAACGACTGTTCGACGTTGTAAGGAAACGAATAAAATTAAATGTCTAAAAAATGATGTAAATGTAAAAAGTAACGTTGTTACGTTGTAAGGAAACGAGTAAAATTAAATGTCTATAAAATAATGTAAATGTAAAAAGTAATGTAAACATGTTTAAAATATGATTTTTCATGATTTTTCAGCAAAACACACGAAACATTAGGATTATTTGCTTCGGAAGAATTTGCCAAAAAAAAATGATTACGGCAGTCCCTGAAACAGCGAGCAGCAGTAGTGGAGCCATAATCGAGCTTGGGATCGATCAAGAAGAAGAGGTAAGCCGGCGTTAAGAAAGAGAAAAGAAAACGAGACAACGTAAGGAAGAGGAGGCAAGGAAGCTTGAGGAGAGAGAGAAAGAGAGACAGCGTAAGGAAGAAGCAGCAAGGATGCTTGGAGAAGAACAGGAAGCGAAAAAGCGTAAGAGTGATGGAGCAAGGAAGGTTGAAGAAGAGAATGAAGCGAAAAAGCGAAAGCTTGAAGAAGAAGAGAAAGCGAACAAGCGAAAGCTTGAAGAAAACGAGAAAGCGGAAAAGCATAAGAAAGAAGAAGCAAGACAGCGTGAAGAAAGAGAAAAGAAAACGAGACAGCGTAAAGAAGAGGAGGCAAGGAAGCTTGAGGAAGGCGAGATAGTGAGAAAGCGTAAGGAAGAAAAGACAAGGAAGTTTGAAGCAGAAGAGGAAGCGAAAAAGCGAAAGCTGGAAGCTGAAGAGAAAGCGAAAAAGCATAACGAAGTAGAAGCAAGGAAGGTTGAAGAGAATGAAGAGAAAAAGCGAAAGCTTGAAGAAGACGAGAAAGCGGAAAAGCATAAGAAAGCAGAAGATGAGAAAGCGGAAAAGCATAAGAAAGCAGAAGACGAGAAAGCGGAAAAGCATAAGAAAGCAGAAGACGAGAAAGCGGAAAAGCATAAGAAAGAAGAAGCAAGACAGCGTGAAGAAAGAGAAAAGAAAACGAGACAGCGTAAAGAAGAGGAGACAAGGAAGCTTGAGGAAGGCGAGATAGCGAGAAAGTGTAAGGAAGAAGAGACAAGGAAGCTTGAAGCAGAAGAGGAAGCGAAAAAGCGAAAGCTGGAAGCTGAAGAGAAAGCGAAAAAGCATAACGAAGAAGAAGCAAGGAAGGTTGAAGAGAATGAAGAGAAAAAGCGAAAGCTTGAAGACGACGAGAAAGCGGAAAAGCATAAGAAAGCAGAAGACGAGAAAGCGGAAAAGCATAAGAAAGAAGAAGCAAGAAAGCGTGAAGAAAGAGAAAATAAAACGAGACAGCGTAAAGAAGAGGAGGCAGGGAAGCTTGAGGAAGGCGAGATAGCGAGAAAGCGTAAGCAAGAAGAGACAAGGAAGCTTGAAGCAGAAGAGGAAGCGAAAAAGTGTAAGAAAGAAGAAGCAAGAAAGCTTGAAGATGAAGAAAAAGCAAAAAAGCGGAAGGAAGAAGAAGCAAAGAAACTTGAAGAAATAACGAAACAAAAGCTAAAAGACGACGAAATGAAACATCATGGAGCCGTCCTGAAAGAAAAAATTATTGAAAAAAAAGACCCATCGAACCAGAAACAGAAACAGAATGGACAACAGAAGAGTGGAAAAGGTGCCGAGGTAGAAACGGGGCCGCATCAAAAAGTGAGTGAAAGATCGATGAATGAGAGAGAGGGGACCTAATCCGCAATTTTTTCTATTTAGAAAGCTCGCAAGCCCCGTCGAACGAATGCACAGTTACTGACGGTTTGGACGATGAAGAAATAAAAAATACAACCATCCTGCTGCGATAACGGTTCCCTTTTAAAATCATTTTTTTATTTTATTTATTTATAGCCGCATCGACATCTTTAAATCATTGTTCGAACCAATATTAATATTGTCAAAAATGACAATATTATTATTGTCATTTTTTTAATCAATAAATATCATAGCACGTCGGCTACTTTTGAAAACATAAAATGCGCATTTTTTATTCATTGATTTCAAACACGCCGATAGTCAACATGAGTATATATGGAAATGAAACCTTTCAACGTGAAGATTTTACTGTCAATCTCTCCTCTTCGAGCATTTTTCTTCTTCGCCTTTCATTCAAATACCTTATTTTTTTATTGAGGTGGTTCTTGCATGTTTATAAAATTTAGATGGACGTATAAATTTGGTATCAAATTGTATATGAGGGCGTGCAAAAGGTCTCTGAATTATTTTGGAATTTTTTACTGTTTAGTTTCAGAGATATATGTCCATAAACATTGATACTCTTGTATCAATGAACCAAACGGTGATCTGAAACCAAACGGTGAAAAGTTCCAAACGGTGAAAAGTTCCAAAATAATTCAGAGACCTTCTGCAAGCCCTCATCTTCAATTCATAAGCATTGATACTCTTGTATCAATGTTTATGGACATATGTCTCTAAAATTCAACGGTGAAAAAATCCAAAATAATTCTGAGATATTTTGCAATTCTTCATCTTCAATTTGATAACAAACATATACGTCTATCTACATTTTATGAAAATGCAAGAATTTTTATTTGTATATAATAGTAACAAAGTAATTTTCAAGATTATTTCAATTAGTCAATCAATTAATTTCTTTATTATCTCCGCGAAGTAAACAAAACTCAGCAATATAAAAAAAGAACTCGAAAAACTTCGCTGAGCCAACATTTCGCTATCCGTCCATTCGTCGTCATTCGTATATAATGGTCCATTTCTCCGGGCAATAGAAATTGATAAATATTTCTAAAAACGGGTTATAAGCCTCGTTCGCGTCGACCACCAATTCCTGCGTTTCGACGCGCTGCTCGGCATTGTGGAACGTCACCTGAAAGAAGAAAAAAATTACTTTGACCGGCTATTTTTTGAAAAAATAGTTTATCTATTTGTTGCTTGATCATTTTCTTGCCTTATAATTAATGACAACTTCACCCCTTGACAACTTCACTACAGTTGATTTTTTTCAGATTGTTACCGTATGCAGTAGTGAAATTTGCACCGGATTAAACTTTTGGTTGAAAATTAATAATATCCTTAAATATTTACCATTGCCCTCGCTCGCAGCTCATCCCACTTCTGCTGGCATGCAGCCCCGTCGAACCCGTCCGGCATGAATTCCGCAGCCAAATCACTGCAATAAAAAAGGGCACAGAAATAAAAAAAATAAAAACTATGGAAATCTAAGAAAATGTTTATAGAAAAATAACAGTTATAGTATATTACGCCACGAGGGCGAAGAAACAGTTTTCTCACGAGTGTGAGTTTCCAGCACGAGTCTTCGGCTCGTGCTGCAATTACACGAGCTGAGAAAACGATTTTCCGCCGAGTGGCGTATACAATTTTCCTTCACAAGTCTCACTTTCCGCACCGCCGTGAAGGAAGTGTATTATTAATATTATTTCTTATTCATTATTTATTTTTACCGTAAAATAACAAATATATGTAAATAAGACTCACCACCATGCGTAAAAAACGTCAATGGCATTGTGGCCACGGAATCGGTCGTCGTTTTCTACGCGGGCCGTCAACATGCGCCACACCAACTCAGCTGTCCCTGTAATTAAAAAATAAGTTCCAATCATCAAAACTTCAAATAATTTATGAGTCGAATAAATTATATTTTATACTCACATTGCGTCGAGTTCGTTTCGGTGCTCGTTTCCGTTGGGGCACACATTTTGACGGTTGTGAAAATTGTATTATTTTTAGTCTGAATTTGGCTGCAAATCCAAACGAACGAAAAGACGCACGTTTCTTTCGGTGATTTGTTCTGCCATTAATCGTTGGGCAAATGGCTCAGCAAGACCAACCTCCGGAGCGCAATATTTTTGCCAATTATCCTCCGTCTGTCCGCGGGAGGATAGTTGGCATGGCCGAAGCAGGCATGAACGCATTGGCGATTCAGCAAGCAATTGGCTGCAATATTAAAACAGTGAGGCTTTGGATTCGGCGTCATCGAGAAGCTGGAGATGCCAATCTTGTAGACCACAGGAAAAATAATAAGAGGCCCAAAAAAACCACACCGGATGAGGATAGAGAATTATTCGAATGCGTCGAAGAAAATCCCTTCACCACCATTCCTGAAGCGATACTGGAAACAGGGATCCCACTTTCAGCAAGCAGTGCTCGGCGCCACTTAAAAGAAGCTGGCTTAACAGCTCATCGACCGGCCAAGACACCGAAGCTAACGGAAGTTCATCAACAGCAGCGGCTAGCGTTCGCCCGTGAACACCTTGATTGGGAAGGAGAACAGTGGGCTCCTGTAATATGGTCTGATGAAAAGGTATACTAGCAGATTCTTAAGGGGAGATATACACCTAGGAGCCGGAAAAATAGGTCATTTTCGTGAATCTTTTAAAGGAAAACTATTTGAAATTACGGATTCGGTCTTAATTATCTAAAATTATATACATTCAATAATATGTTCAATTTTTGTTATTTAAAAATATCAAAAATATACAAGGATATGTTATGATTCTTGGACCGTTGTAAAAAAATCTGCGTCTGCGGTACCCACTGGCGTTTCTTCAAGAATCATAAAAAAAAAAACAAAAAGATTATTAAATTAGATACTATAATCTAGGACTTGTCATAGCCGATTTTGAAAATATCGATTTACGACAAAATGGCGGACATTTGAACATAAATAGTGATTTTTGGACCAAAAATTAGGTATTATTTTGCCTATAAAACAAAAAGTAACGAAAAAAAAAAAAAATCCTATTACAAGTACTAGATAATGGTATGTAAAATAACCACACAAAACCTCAAGGCAATTGGTTCATTGGTTTTCGAGATATTTTGGGTACCAATTTATTTTACGACGTTCTGTACTCAACTCAATTACTCCATAAATTTGCAAATGATTTAAATGCAAAAAATTGAAAACATTCTTAAAAAAGTATCTTTTTAACTAGAAAAAATTCCGGTCCGATAGTTCCAATAGTTTCCCTGAAAAAAAATCGTGAAAATTACGTTTTTTTTTCGTTTATAGGTGTATATCTCCCCTTAAGGAACGACTGTATACGTCCCGCAACTGATTCATTTTCGTATACAAAATTCTTTTAACTAGGTCTTCAAGTCATCTGATGACGGACGTAGAATCGTTTATCGGCCACGGGGACGCGAATATAAAATGAATCCACGATATACGGTTCCGAAACAGTGGAGTGGCCGCATATCGTGCGGATTCTGGGGGTGTATGTCGGCTGCCGGTGTTATGGCACTCACTGAAATCGGTCCACGCATGAACTCGCTCGAATACATTGAAATACTAGAAGAAGTGATGTTGCCATGCGCGAGAGAGAGATTTCCCGCAGATCAATTCCCGGTTATTAAGTTTATGCAAGACAATAGTTCTGTGCATAGATCTCGTGCAACCATGGCATGGTTTGCCGAGCATCCTGAAATCGAGCTTCTGGATTGGCCGGCTACTTCTCCAGACTTAAATCCGATTGAGAACTTGTGGAGTAGGTTCTTCGATTTACTGGACAGCTAGAATTTATAGAATTTTTTTTTTTTGTAGGATTTGTTAGAATTTATATTTGTTGTATTTGTATATGTTAAGTGGTTAATATTCTATTGTATTTACATTTTCCTTCACGGCAGCACGGAAAGTGAGGTTTTCCGCTTCCCGTGCCTTGTGAAGGAAAATCGTATACGCAAAACCGTATACGAAAATCGTATGCAAAAAACGTTTTCTCATTTCGTTTGATTGGAGCACGAGCCGAAGGCGAGTCTCACACTTGTGAGAAATAGTATATTACGCCACTAGGGAGGGAAAGTAGACTATGTCAGTATATTATTATGCCAACCGCGTATGTTAGTATATTATGCCAACCGCGTGTTTACCACCCTCGCCTTCGGCTCGGGTGGTAATCTTACACGCGGTTGGGGATAGTCTACTTTCACTCCCGTGGGCAGGTATACGATTTTCCTTCACGGCGGCGAGGAAAGTGAGATTTTCCGCGAGCGAAGCGAGCGGAAAACCTCACTTTCCGACCCGCAGTGATATAAAAAGTTTTCCGCCCCCGTGGCGTAATATACTTTTTCTCACGAGCGTGAGTTTGTAACACGAGCCGAAGGCAAATGCTGCAATCAAATGAGCTGAGAAAACGTTTATTCGTCGAGTAGCGAATACAATTTCCCTCCATAGGGCATAGGGTGCGGAAAGTCTCACTTTTCGCACCGCCGTAAAGAAAAATTTTGTTCACTAATACAAAGCTTGTTGAGGAAGCAAAATCGATACCGCTTGTAGCGCTTGAGGGGACTTGTCCCAGAACGCATAATAAATAACGATTTCTATCTATCTACCCGCTGATTGCTTCTAAATTCGAATCATAGAATGTAAATAGCCGTCCGTCTTAAAGGTGTCATGGTGAAAGAGTGGCGCTCCGGTGTCGATCGCAATCGCGACAACCTCGTGGCCCATGTGAACGACGTGTGGAACAACCTGAGAGCAAGACAGGATCTGACGCTTGCACTCGTCAACTCCCTCCCGAACCGAATGAGATGCGTTATTGCCAACAATGGACATCCCATCGATTATTGACAATATTCTTTCGTCAGATTCGTATTTGTTGGACCGATACCAAGTTTGCAGACTAGTTCTAACATTTAACAGTTCAATACAGTGATTCAAAATAAACAAGATTTTTTTCGTTGGAAAGATGAGGTATTTTACTTTTTTCTAATTAATAAATACTAATTTTTCGGCGAACTGTGGAAATACATTGGATGGATCGTCGATTAAATGAACACGTAAGGAAAATTCTAGGCTTTTCGACCGTGGAAAAATAGAACATTTCTATAAAAATGTATGAAACTGCATATTGCTGCACATTGAAGGATGTTTCCTACAATTCCATAAAACCTACGCGGTGTCCGAATATTCTTTTGGATCCACACTTCATCGCAGGGAATATTTTACTGTTATTTTCGTTCCATCGTTTTGGTATTGCACCACCAAACTAATTTGATTGTTCTGAACTCATGCTCTATGCTGCAAAATTATAGATGTCCCAAGTCTAAGGATTATTATTTATAACGCAAAATATAACGCATAAAAGTTCAAATAGCGGTTGTGTGAAGGCGAATCGACATACATCTATTTTCTTTTTTGCAACGGTTTTATTGGAATTTTGACTACAGAATTCATAAGCTGTGGCTCTAAAAATATAAATATTTAACGGAGTTATTAACAATTGAAGATATTTTTTCAGAATTTTGTCTAATATTTGAAAATGGCGGTTGTTTTTCAAGTATAAAATTGAAAATCAGATGAAAATCTGAAAAAATTCATACGTATTCAGAAAAATAAACAAATCATTTTCATAACAAAAAAAGTTAGGTTGCCGGGTAATTTGTTGCACTATTATTTATTTTAGTAATTTGTTAATAACATTTTTTAATTATTATTGTGCCAAAATAATCTTTTCAGCATCTTCTATTTTTTTCACTTTTTGATTTGATTGACGCTTGATTTTGTTCAGATTTTTATCTCATCGATAACTGTTTGTAAATGTTGTCTAATTCTCCCTCGAACTTATGCGGCGTCAAAAAAATAAATAAAAAATGCTATGTAAGGCAAAATAAGGCAAAATACTATGAATCAAAGGACAGATTAAATTGGAGAAATTTCGTTAATAATGGCAATGTTAAAAATGTATCATAATGCCGGAGTTCCCGGGAATATGAAAGACTTCGTCTTTTATTCTTCGGCATTTTCGTGGATCCTCGATGGTCACTATGTCGTCCGGTCAACGAACGTTTTCGTGATTCTAGTCGTTGGTCACCGAATTTACTGAACCCGTAGGATTCATCGTTTCTCGAACTACTGCATCGGCACTTTCTTGAAAACCGTCGGATTTCTTCTCCAAGTCCTTCTAATAAAAAATGTAATCATTATAAATTGAACATTTTTTTACAGGTACCCGCGTAAAAATTATCTGGTCTATATAAACTCCATATAGATCTATTTTTTAATCTACGAAAAGTCTCCGTAGTGGGACGTTCGTAGACGTTCATATAGACTTTGACAATAATAAGAAATGATGGTTCTAAGTCTACCGAGGTCTACATCACGATCTTTCTCCAAAATATAGAATACATAGTTTATAAGTTTTACGTTATAAGTCTACTAAACTCTACATTAAGGTCGTTAGAGACCATAATAAACGCCACAGTCAATAAGTGTCGCGTCGTAAGTGTAAAAGTCTATATCAAGATTTTTTTAGACAAAATAAAGTCCTTAGTCTATAAGGTTCACGTCATAAGTTTTTCAAAGTCTATCAAAGTTTATCCAGACAAAATCAAAGTCATTGTCTCTAATTTCATGACAGTAAGACTCTAAAAAAATGTTGGCCTTATATAAAAAATTTGATCTCATAATTATATAGACCAGATTTTTTTTATACGGGTAAGTAGTATCGTTTTTTTAAATAAAATAATTTGCGAATCTCTTTTCCTTTTAACTTTCTACTTGGAAGATATGCAGTATCATTCCACAAGTATAGTTTAGTATGTATACATTTTTTTATGATTTAAGGGGGGACAACCATTTAGAACCTCGAAATTAAGCTGCTTTTTCGTAATTTTTTCGAAGCGGAAGAAATAAATAGATCTATTTGAAATTTCTACAGTTTATAATAAATATCTTAACGAGTATTTTACATATTTAGTGATAAAAACATATTCAAAATTGATTATGATATCGCATGATGAACCCGGATGGTCGCGGAGGAATCTTTTTTTTTCGGTGCCAACGGTTGCTTAGAGACTATTTGACCGATTGGGCCAAAATTTTGCACACGTTTTCAGAACATATCAGACCACTTGGTGAACCTAAAATAAATTTCTCGAAATTAACGATTTTTTTTCATCAGCGAAGAATTTTTTTTTTCGAAAAAATCGACTTTTTTCATTTTATGTCTGCCATTTCTACAAATCTTAACTTATTATCGAAAAATTAGGTTCACCGAGTGACTACGGGCATATACTAAAGGCATCCTTTTGCATTTCTGTTTCGAATCATTTTTCACGGCGCTACACTTGGCACCGTAAAAAAATGCCTCCGCGACCATCCCGGTTCATCATAAGATATCTCCGTCAATTTTAAATATTTTTTATTACTAAAAATGGAAAATACTCGCTAAATTAGGTATTATAAACTGAAGAAATTTTTTAAAGATCTATTTATTTCTTCCCCTTAAAAAAAAATTACGAAAAAAATGCTCAATTTTAAGGTTCTAAATGGTTGTCCCCCCTTATTAAGAGTTTTGAAATCTATTCACGTAATTATGGTAATTAATTTTGGTTTATCGTCCTTTTTTTTTGTTCTGGGACAACGAAATTCAGGTTGTTTCGTGTTATAAGCATGGACTGATACTTAATCGTATTGTTAATATTTATCAGATTTTCTATTTCGAAAGTGTAAATAATCTATTTTTACCGGGAGCAATTGCAATCCCTTCTTTTGAGTTTAAATCGTATCGCAGAAGGAAAATCATCGGAAGAAAGGTCTTATAAAAGGAAAGGTTAATCAAGATTGAAGCACAACGAATGCGAACAATATGGAAAACTGCCGAATAGAGAATAACAAGAGTCTTCGTGCAAAGACAGCGAAAGTGAAATAAACTTGACCCGAAAAAAATGATACAGACGCCATTCGGAGAGCTTCGAAAAGAAGAGAAACACACCACGCATGAAAGTGATCACACAAAACCTTTGTATGGAAACCCCGAGAAAAAATACCTTTGTTTAAACATAACAGCTGTCGTTACGAAATCTGTCCGCTCGACTGTTGAAATTCCTTAGCCGCAATCGTGTTATCCTGGCGCCTACGTCGACGAGGTTGTATTTTTGGCATCCTTATCCTTCGTAATTTGGAATAGGCACAATCGCTCCATCAATCCACATTTTTTCCTCCAAACAAACATGTAAAAATTGTTTAAAAAAATAACAGATAATTTGTGGCCGGCCGTACGAGGAAGTCTGTCTCTATTAGATTCGAGATATTTATGTTTCAATTAGGAAACATTTTTTCTTTAATTGTTCAGTGGACTTCGGGCTTGAATCAGTTTTTTTACACGCTGGATAGAGATGGAAATATGCGTAGATACGTAACTCGATTCAAACAAAGAAACTTTTTCATACGGCCTACATTTATTCGTATATGTATATGGATATACAGGGTGATCCGGAATCCCCGCACCAAACGGGTCCTGGTAGTCCGAAATGGTTCCAGAAATGCGTGTGCAAAATTTGAGATTTTTATTCCTGTTATTTTTTTTAATCAGAGCCGATTTATGATAGCCGATCTCAACTTACTCTTAATTCGCCCTCAACTTACTCTCAACTTTCTGTTAATTCGCCCTCAAGCCGAGAGGGCGAATTAGGAGCAAGTTGAGAGTAAGTTCTCCCTTAACTTACTCTCAATTGTGTCTCTTGAGGGACAATTAAGATAAAGTTGAGGAAAACCTTGCTCTCAACTTGCTCCCCATTCGCTCTTAACTTACTCTTAACTTGATTACGATTTAAGATATTCGCCCTCTCGGCTTGAGGGCGAATTAACAGAAAGGTCAGAGTAAGTTGAGGACGAATGAAAATAAAAATGCGATTAACTGTCATAAATCGGCTCTCATTAAAAAACTACCGGGAATCAAAATCTCAAATTTTGCACACGCGTTCGTGGAACTATTTCGGACTTCCGGGACTCGTTTGGTGCGGGGATTCTGGATCACCCTGTATAGCTAAATATGCATATACACAATGTTGAAGTTTGCATCGTTGGAATAGAACGAAAAAAAAAGAAAAAAACAGAAAAAAAATTATTCTAATGGGCCCAAAGGATCGAACTGGGTAGAAAATGTTATTATAAACAGTAATCGTCGTAATCGTCGTAATAACTATTCTAACCTTCTAACCTTTTTAGAAAGATTAGAATAATTTTAGAATCGTCAGAATAATTATTTTTTTTAAATGTTTCGTTGCATTCCAACGATGAAAACTTTAACATCATGCATATACACGAATCTGCTATAAATGTTACACTGCAATAAAAAGGCACATTATTATTTAACAAAATATATATATCAATGACTTGGATAAATGATAACGGATTCCCAAAAAATGGTTCGTTAACATTTTTTTTTTATAAGTAGCAACGATAAAAAGGCGTCAAATTAGAAATTTGATTAAAGGATTAATCAGCGAAGCTTTATTGATAAGAAAATCAAATCCTACGCTAAAATGACACAAAGATCAACTTTTATGAGAAAGCTACGTAAATATTTCAATTTCTTCCTATTTATTCTGCGAGTAAAGAAAAAAAAACACAACAAATTATTTTTGACAATTCTGAAGCCTTTTCATTCGCAAAGGTTCTGTTATGCTTACACATATACTTTATTCTTCAGAGAGCCGGTTTCATGTTCATTAACATTATTTTTTAATGATGCTTTGGCTATTATCTGTCTCTAATGTGCAAACGGCCGACGCGAAGAAGAATTTCTTTGTTATTAACAACTTTTAAATACCTTCGTCAATTATATACAAATTCACACTCGGTCATCAGTTGTCAATTTTTTTATATTCTGAAATATTCTGAATCGTTTAAGCGAAGTTTATAACATTTAAATTTCTACTACAATAAAACCGTCCCTCTGAGGAAACGAAATTGCCATCATTCAAAATAATTTACCTATCATTATAATTGCACCATTGGTACTCTTGACATTCCTCTGGTATCTTGCCATTTCTGCTCGGGCTTTAACCATTTATCTTCTCAATTAGCTGTCGTAGTTGACTCATTTCCTCTCTCTGGCATTACTGTAATTGCTATTTAAGGAAAATTGGAAATAACAGAAGTATATATACGATCTATTCTGTACAAAATTGATCAATAACGGCTTGGCAGTGAAAAATAATTGATAACTGAATTGATAGCAATAAATTAATTAAACACGATGAATTTCACATTTCGATTGGATTCGTTTAAAATAAATACGCAATTGACGTACAGAATAGGTCTGAAAAAAAAACAAGCATAGTGACGGACAGGAAACAACAAAAAAGGCAAGGACGCTTTATTATAAAAAAAACTCATGAAAAAAAAGCGCCCGCGGTAATAGTTTTCTTCGTCTCCGATTGGCACGCATATTTTTATGAGTGCTTAGTAATCCCCCGATGCATCTGTAATGCTCGAAGATTACTAAAAAGATGTATACCACACTGATAATATTCGATTGAATAATTAATTTAATTGGTAAAAATCAATTAATAATCTTCGTGCCTAGAAACTATTATCTAAATCTTACTAAAAATAGGTTTGCTTAACATGTTTTGTTTTACACTTTTCTACTCACTCCTGCCTACTTAACGTTAATTGCTTCATACCTAATCTCTACGTTACTTAAAAAACTACCTGCCTACTTTCGCCTAATCGCTTCAAAACGCGTAGGAACAAAATAAAATTCTCACACATCCATCCATGTCATCTCACACTCCACTCGGATCCTGAAGCCTGCCCTACGAGGTAATGTTCCGAAACATTACCCAGACCCGAGCTTAAACATCCTTGCTCTCTTCTTGAGCGGGGAAGAGAGCTAGATTCTTTCCGTGCCCACGGGAAAGAATCTCAATCATACAACTATAGAGACGAACGAAACCTTCGTACACGCTTTACGAAGGTTTCACTTCGCTATACTCACTAATTGACAAATTTTCGCGTTTAACAATTTTTTCGGGGTGTTTCTTCGTCCTCCTCGAAAAACGCTCGCGTGGCTGCCACGCGAGCGTTTGGCGAGTGTGTCTGAGGAAACACACTATATCTAATCTTCAGGTTCTGTAATAAATGTTTCATTATACACTCTAAAAAATAAATCATTTCTTCAAATAAAAATTAAACGATCTAATGAATGGAGTAATTTATTTAAAAAAAGCGATCAATATTCACACTCCATCTTCCAATTTCAAAGGTGGATAGATATGGTAGACGTATTAAATCGAAGTGACAACATGAAAGTAATTCATGCAAACGCAAGAAAGATACCATTTTCTAGCAGAGTTAGGCTCTACTAGAATTTGAGTTTTAATGCAAAGATAGACCCGAAGTAAAGAAAAGAATATTGACATCAAGAGCTTAGACTCCTAGAGTAGTCGCTTTGGGGGCCCTTAGGCACATAGTATCAGTGCTAGTACTCGTCGGTGCTCAGAATGTTAATGTAGAGTGCGTGTTAAAGATAGGTGAAATTGGTTGAATTTGAGTGCGAATAGCATGCAATTTGAGTTGCGAATGGCATATTATCATTTCCAAACAGACAAAGCTGAAAACCCTTGGATCTTGGACCTCTATCATAGCAGAATCTATCATAGCTAGATAAGGAAATTTAATTCGATTCGATTTAGATGAAATGGACTATGATGGAGTTCCAAGTACCGCCGCGAATTATCCTTCTTGCCTTTTATTCTCTACCGCTTCAAGAAATTGAAGAATTTGTGTTACGATAATAGTTTTTCTTCATTTTTGTAGAAAAAAGTATTAAAAATATGCGAAAAACTTAAAAAATTGCGTAATTTTATTTTTTAAGACAAGAAGAATCTACACCCTTACTTGGATATAAAAAGAATATGACATAACAGCCACGAGTGACTCGATGCAAATTCAGTTTGCATCGACTCACTGTCACTATGCATTTTTTTGTGGCTGTTCTGTAATTATTATTACAACTCACTTACCGTGTCGGTTCGGACCTTTTGTCCTACGACATGAATGGTAAGCAAGAGGGAATCATAAAACTACTTACCCCGATTATTATGGATGTATCATTATTAGCCGACCTTCAATAACGCTGAAACGATTCTTCGTTGGTATTACGATGATATTGCACGACGAAAATCCTACGCAATTCATTTTCTTGAGGCGATGGAATCTGATCTAAAATAAAATGAAACGTGAAATAAAATATATGGAAAAGTTTACTGTGCATCGAGTCTATGAAATATAAAATTTGTAAAATAAATTTGTAACCGAAAGGTCTCGGATGTTGCCTAACCCTCGTAATGGGGGGCGGGCAACTCGGTTGAGCTGCCAACCGAGCGCGTCTCCGGGTGGCGGATAGGAGGGACCATGCTCGGGGAGCTCTGCGGTCGCGTGGACTGGGGCGTCGTAAGGCGACCAGGACACAAAACGGGAGTCCTTCTGGGCCTGGCCTGCGGGTGCTATACGGGAACCCGGCGGGATAAAATCCGTTCTGGGGGACCATAAGGCCCTGCCGCGGACCACCTCCCCAATCCCACGGTGTAAGCCATCGTGCCAACGGGATGCATGGCACTAGGGAGGAGTGTCGCGTACGATGCCCTTTGGGTACCAGGCGCCCCCCAAAGGTATTTAGCCTTACCCCCCTAAGCAGGCTCTGGGGGGGTGGACAGTTTTTCCTAGCTACTCGTGGGACTGAATGGCGAATTTTAGTCACGAAAAGCCCATGGAGGTGGTAGGGGACCCGGAAGGGGACTCTGCACCCTCAAACTACGCAGACGTCACGACTGTGGGGGACTACTGGGGCGAAGGAATTTCAGTTCCTTTGGGCCAGGAGGACGGCCGCAGCGTGGCGGATGACATTTTGGAGGAGAAAGAGGGATCAGCGAAAGCCGGTCACACGGACTCCTCAGATAAGAGGCAGAAGAAGGGACGCAGCGGGGCGGCGAGGAGGAGGGCACGCAAAGCCAAACTGGTGATGCAGGACCCGTCCTCGGAGCAGACCGGCAGCGACACCACGGAAGCCTCTGCGCTCGCCGCTGGATCGGGGGAACTGGTTCCCGGGAACCCTGACAGTGGCGCGCGCGAAAACAGGGGCGGGGGCGCGACCATGGGAAGGGTCTCGAAAAGACCCAGACCAGCGGACTATACCCCGCCGGAAGCCCTAAAGGACCTCAAGAAGGCTAGGGTCATACCACGACCGATTGGTTATGGGGACGCGGTTACTGCGGATAGAAAGATGGCCATTGTACCATCTGGCTATCCCAGTGCGGTCCTCAGCCAGAAGGAGAGCGAGCTGGTCGTAGCGGCGCTACTCGGAGTGCTGGACTCGGCCCCTATCGGGGACGAGGTACCGCGCTTCGATGGCTACCGCTATGACCAGGGAGCCCTGTGGGTGACCTGCGCCGACGAGGGGGCCAGGTTGTGGCTGGGGAGAGTGACCCCAGATTTGAAGCCTTGGGACGGAGCCACCCTCCTCGCACTGGGGAGGGAGGCACTGCCGAGGCTGACAAAGATGACGGCCGCTCTCCACGACGCAACGGGGAAGTCGACGGAGGAAATCCTCCAACGACTACAGCGCCAGAACCCTGGACTGCGCACTCCCATGTGGAGAGTGTGGGACAGGAGGACGGCAAACGACGTGGTCCATCTCGTGATGGGCGTGGACGCCTCCTCACTAGAGGTGTTGGAGGGCGTCGGCCTCAGCCCCCACTTTGGGCTGGCGCGGGCTCGTTTTTATCGGGTCGGCGCCGGATCCGGTGGGGGTAGAGGTGGTGGAGGACGGGCGGATTCGACGGCTGCGGGGACGCAAACGGTCGCGGGACCCTCGACAGAGACCTCGCAGGCACCCAGGGCTCCGGTTAAAGGGGCACAGGGTGCAGGCAGGTCCAGGCCGGGGGCGCCCGTGAAGCGCAGCGACCCACCGCCGGGCGACCGCGCGGACTCGCGGGCAGTCCGAGGACGCGGGACACCCATCCTGCGGCCCTCGGTGCGGCCGGCTCCAAGGGGAGCGCACGGGGGGTCAGGACGTGCGGGGCATGTGGCGCCAGCAAAGGCGAACATGCCCAGCGCCTCCAGGCACCCCAAGGAGTACTGGCTGAAGGGAAGGGCTCCTGCGACCGGGACTGGGGTGGACAAAACCACCAGGTCCCGTGGACGCGGGGGACCACCGGCAAGCCGGGGCTCCAAAGCGCCAAGGGGCAGACCCAGCGCTGCGCAGACGGTGGCGAGGGAGGGCGCTGAGGGGACAAGGGTGGGCACTCAAAGAGTGCTAGCCCTGGCCCCTCAGGGCCAGCCCCCGTCGCCCAGCTCGGCGACAGGGACTCCTGCCACCTTGGCAAATAGGGGGGAAGGGACCGGCTAAGCTATGGCTTGCCAGGCCCACCTCCCTAACCCAAACCCCAACCCCAACCCCATACTTCCTTTATATCCTTTCCCCCCACCCCACCCTCAACTAAACGCGAACAGGGGGACGCCTGCAGTTTCTACGACTGCAGGACGAACCAAGGTTTCGCAGATTAACCTGCAGCACTGCAAAGCGGCCACAGCTCTTCTGAGCCGGGACCTAGCAAGGCTGCAGACGGACATATCCCTGATACAGGAACCCTGGATATGCAGGGGGCTAGTAAAAGGGATAAGTACAGATTTAGGATCATTGATCTACGATAGCGCAGAACCGGGTCCGAGGGCCTGTCTCTTCATCAATAAGAGACATGATGCCCTCAAGTTGAACCGATTCTGCACCAGAGACCTTGCAGCAGCTACCATCAGGATTCGCGTGGGAGGAGTAATGACCGAGCTGGTAATAGCCTCGGCGTACCTCCCGTACGACTCTGAGGACCCTCCCCCTACGAGGGAACTCAGAGAACTGGTGGACTACTGTAAAAATAAGGGGCTGAACTTAGTGGTGGGTTGCGATGCTAACTCGCACCACACTATATGGGGCAGCTCCAACACAAATGAGAGGGGTACTGCTCTTTTAGAGTATCTCTCTACAACGGATCTTGAGATTCTGAACAGGGGATCCAAGCCCACCTTTGTCACCTCACGTAGACAGGAGGTGATAGACATAACGTTGGGCTCACCAAGAGTGGCCCAAACGATAACAAACTGGCAGGTTAGTGAAGAGGACACTCTTTCGGACCACCGGATGATAACCTTCGAATTGGCAGGGAGTGATAGCCAGATTCCGACGGAGACCTACAGGAACCCTAGGACCGCGGACTGGCCCAGCTTCCAAGCAGGGCTAAGAAGCAGGCTTGGGGACACCGGTGGGTGGCCGCGGACGGAGGGCGCGATCGAGCGGGAGGCAGATATACTGCAGACCGCCCTGGTCGGGTCCTTCGAGGCTGCATGCCCGCTGAGGAGAAAGAAAACAAGCAAAAAGGTGGCCTGGTGGAGCGGTGAGCTGAACCAGTTCCGCTCCCGCTCCCGTAGGCTGCTAAACAGAGCCCTGAGGACAAAAACGGACAACGACTGGGACGCCTACAGGAAGGCCCAGAGAGAGTATAAGAAGCTCGTGAAGAAGTCCAAAGAAGCGGCCTGGAGGAGATTCTGCGGGGAGATCGAGGCCCTACCTTTAGTGGCTAGACTCCGCAAAGTGTTTGCATCAGGCCCGCAAAACAAACTCGAGGGACTCACACTGCCTGATGGCGGGACAACTGAGAACCACGAGGAAGTACTGGCGCACCTTTTTGAGGTACATTTCCCGGGCTCGGAACTTACGGACCGGGGACAGCCTCAAGGGGAGGCGCCCTCAATCAAAAAACCGGGTGATTGGGTGACGGCAGCCAAGGTTGTCACACCAAGCAGGATAGACTGGGCGATTAAGACTTTTGACCGGTACAAAAGTCCAGGGGTGGATGGGATTTTCCCCGCCCTCCTACAAGAGGGAGGGGAGCCTCTCATCAAGCGCCTGAACCGTATCTTTCGGTCCTGTTTGGCACTAAGATACGTGCCTAAAGCTTGGCGTGAGGTCAGGGTAGTTTTTATCCCAAAGCCGGGTAAAAGCAGCTATGACCAGGCCAAGTCATTCAGACCGATCAGCCTGACGTCTTTCCTCCTTAAAACGCTGGAGAGACTGGTTGATAGGTACATTAGAGAGGGAGCACTGGTTGAGAGACCGGTGCAAACCTCACAGCACGCCTACCAGGCCGGCAAGTCTGTCGAGACCGCCCTCCACTGTATTGTTAAAGATATAGAGAGGACGCTCGGCAGGAAGGAGTCGGCCCTATGCGTGTTCTTGGACGTCGAGGGAGCGTTTGACAACACCTCCTTCGACGCCATATGCGAGGCTGCAAGGGAATTCAGGGTAGATGAGTCTATCATCGAATGGATACACCTAATGCTTCGCACAAGAACGGTTACCGCAGGGCTCAGAGGGTCAACCGCGAGGGCGCACGTTAAGCGGGGCTGTCCGCAGGGGGGGGTACTATCCCCCCTCCTGTGGACAATGGTCGTTGACGGGCTACTGGCGGCGCTCGATGGGCTCAGGGTAAACGTGGTGGGTTATGCTGATGACATTATGATAATGGTCAGAGGCTCCCACTCAGCAGAGATGACGTGGAGAATGCAGCGCGCACTCCACCTCATGCAAGAATGGTGCACCTCCAAGTCGCTGAGGGTTAACCCGAGCAAGACGGAGATGATGCTATTTACACGGAGGAGAGGTTTTCAACCAAAACCCCCCTACATTTTTGGAACTGAGCTGCAATACTCCTCGGAGGTACGCTACCTGGGCGTCACCCTGGATAGCAAGCTCAGCTGGAAAAGCCACATCGCCAGACAGGCTACGAAAGCCACTGCCACTTTCTGGGCCTGTAGGCGAATGTTTGGACAAACATGGGGCTTAAAACCAGAAATGGTCAAGTGGATATACACGGCCATCCTGGTTCCCCAAATAACGTACGCTTCCCTGGTTTGGTGGCCCGCTTTGCAGAAGGCCACCAACAGGAAGACACTGGATAAAATTTATAGATTAGTGGGCCTTGGAATCACGGGGGCGATGAGAACGACCCCGACCTTGGCCATGGGGGCCCTTTTGAACATGGCGCCCCCTCACATCTTAGTCGAGGCTAACGCCAAAAATGCTGCGTTACGCCTACACTTCAGTGGTAAGTGGAAGAGGGCAGAGGCGGGCCACGCGTCACTACTGCAGCGCGATGGGGACCTTGAAGGGATCCTAGCGCGAGGAGGGGATTGCTGTGACCACTTCCACCAATTCGACCACAATTACCAAGTCCTCTATCCCAGCAGGCAGGAATGGATGGAGGAACAAGACAAACTCCTGTCTCCTGGTGGGCTCGTCTGGTACACAGATGGATCCAAAACAGGAACAGGATCAGGAGCGGGAATATGGAGCAGTGGACCCAGAACAAGGATATCCTTGGCGCTGGGAGACACTGCCTCGGTGCTCCAAGCAGAGGTGTACGCCATCTGGACCTGTGCCAGGCTCATCCTGGACAAGGGATACAGTGGCAAGCACATATATATATGCAGTGACAGTCGGGCGGCGATCGGGGCACTCCACCATGTGGTGAAGAAGTCCGGATTGGTGCTTGACTGCAATGCGCTGTTGTCGCAGGTTGCCTGCAGCAACAAGGTAAAAGTTCTATGGGTGCCTGGACACGTGGGCATCCAGGGAAACGAAGAGGCGAATATACTTGCCAGGGCCGGGGCTACGGTTACTGATCCGGCAAGGATTTGCCATGTCCCAATTGCCATGGATCTTATTAAGACCCTGTCGAAACAGTGGGTGGAGGGACGTTTTGCGGACCTCTGGCTACGGACAGAAGGCATGGGACACTCGAGGGCCTTGTTTAAAGGTCCCTCGGGCAAGCTAGGCTCGGTATTAATTGGCCTAGACAGATATCAGCTCAAAGCTGTAGTGGGCCTTGTCACTGGACATTGGCACACAGGGAAGCATCTAAGACGACTGGGGCTAAGTGAAGAACCATTCTGTCCGAGATGTACGGAGGAGGAAGAAACACCTCTCCACGTGATTACGAGATGCAGGGCGCTGGAGGACATTCGCAGGAATGTACTTGGGGCGCCCGTACTCGAATCTCTGGACCTTGAGGAGGTTGGGGTGCGCGCCCTCCTGCACTTTGCAAAGGAGGCTCGCCTAACCGACTATCCTACATAATCGGATACCCTCCCGTGAATGGGCACGAGCACAATGGTCCGTATAGGACTGAGCGCTCGGAAATCCTACATTACATACAACCGAAAGGTAAATTTTTTGTTTAGAAAATTTTTCTAGAATATCGTAAGCTACGAATTCTATAAAAATTCAGAAACAATACTGTTCACGAATCGTAGCTTACAATATTCTGAAAATAATGAAACTACGGAGAATCTCTGATTAATCAATGATTCCATCCAAAGACTAAAAACATTTGTTATTCGTCAAAAGTATTGTTGCAGGATTTTAGCAAAATCATAGCCTACGATATTCTGAAAATAATAAAACTACAAAGATTAAGAGGAATAATGAAACTCTTACGCAAGATTCACTTGCAAGGATCTCTTACGCAGGAATCTCTTGCGCAGGAATCTCTGACGCAGGAATCTCTTACGCAGGAATCTCTGACGCAGGAATCTCTTACGCAGGAATCTCCTACGCAGGAATCTCTGACGCAGGAATCTCTTACGCAGGAATCTCCTACGCAGGAATCTCCTACGCAGGAATCTCTTACGCAGGAATCTCTTACGCAGGAATCTCCTACGCAGGAATCTCTGACGCAGGAATCTCCTACGCAGGAATCTCTTACGCAGGAATCTCTTACGCAGGAATCTCTGACGCAGGAATCTCTTACGCAGGAATGTCTGGCGCAAGAATCTCTAACGCAAAAATCTCTCACGAAAGAATTCTTTTTGCTACTCTGCAAAAAAATTGTTTTAATTATTCTTCGTAAAACTGTCTTTTTTATCACTTTCGTTCGAAATACAATAGACACTGCTTCGGAGCTTTATCAAAAGGAACCGAAAATGTTTAAAAATATTGAGGTCATAAAGATCGCGGGAAATAAAATTTGACATTTAAGTTTAGTGATTCTCGACAATAATTATTAGAGCCCTAACCAGTGTCTAATTGAATCAAATTTCACAGTTTTTATTAAATAATTACGCTTAATTTATGTGATATCGCATAAACACAACAAATCGCGTAATTACGCGACTTAAGTCGCGTTAAAACTTTTATATACTCACCATGGCATAATACGAATCCTTTTTTAACACTGGGTCACAGATGGAACACATCATTATTTCGTAACTACCCACGAGTTAATAAAAATTATACGAAATCGTAAAAATATCCACTTAGAAACTACAGTAGATTCGCAAACATTCCCGGGGATTTTGAACGTTTCAATTCCATCGCTGTTCCTCATGTCAGCAAGAGCCAGCAGCGCCACAACGTCGATGCACTGAAGCTTCTTATATAAACACGCACACACCTAACTGTCGATTTGACAGATCCAGGCATTAATGAAGGGCAGTGTACATGTAAGACAATCTATTAAAAGAGCATTTTCATATATACCTCCGGTCGAAGACTCTTTTGAAGAAGACGAAGGATCCACGGAAGTTGAGATCTTACGACGAGGACGGCTGGTTGGTCTTGGCTTCTTTTTCAGGGAACTGCCAGATTGTTTTTCTTCCAATTTATGCTTTTGTGTTGCCGTATACACGGTCCCATCATCGTCGACGACGAGAGAATGAAGATAAGTTCTGTTTGCTAAAGCATGATTGTATTTAAAAAATTACGTACATGCACAGAAGTAATTAACCCTTCGTCTCTAAACCTGGGTCATTCGTATCCGGGCAAAAACGATTTCGTTCAATAACCTTTGAAAAAGGGAAAGGGCCCGCTGTTATCCCCACGTAAAAAAAGTTGTATAGGAAGAGAAATCGATGCCAAAAATTGAAGGTCTTAGACGCTTGTGGACAGCTGTAGTGATGACCAGAAATACGTCGCGGATACGAACGACCCACGTTTACAGACGGCGGGTGCCGAAAAAACGTTTACAGGCAAAGGGTTAATTATGAGCACAAATAATAGGTTAATGAAAATGAAGTTGTGAACTTACTGCTCTTTCGCAAGATCAACACTGGCCTGTAACCTGTTCCGTTTACAGTAGCCAATGTCTTGTCACCATCACGCTTAACTTCTGAACTTGCGACGATGCTCGTGGAATTATCTTCGTCCCATAATATTAAGAAATACATTTTGTAGTCTGTTGTATTTGATCTGTTTGTTGCCTTGGTTTTCAGATTCTGATGGTTTTCAGATTTCCCGGTAAGTAAAGTGGCGCCAGAGTAGGCAATGCAGGGTTTGTCACGCAGTAATACCGACGGCGCGCTTTAAATGAGTTTGCATTGTAGGCGACTTTTCGCGCAAATCGTCAACATTTAAAAACAGAGACATTAAACTCAATGATATCTGGAAATTCAAAAATGTATTTCGGAATTTTTTCCGAATGTTGAATGTTATGTTGACAATTCAACGAGCATCGGTAGAGTGACATCGATTAAAAATTACAGCAATGACTCAGAATTATTTTTAGTGTGTTAATTTTTAAACACAATTAACATAAGTCCATTCACTTTTTTGTTTTTTTCTTCAATTGGGGTATAAACAAGATAAAAGTACTCAGCGTCATCGCTCGTTCGCAAGGTCAACGCCGTTTTGAAATCCGGCGTTAATATCCGACGATGCTCGTTGACTTGTCAGCCCCTAAAATTGTTACAAAATATATTTTGTCATTTTCAGATTTCACTCCGTTTATTGTCTGCGTTTTCATATTTTGATTTTCATTTGCGCGGAAAGGCACTTTATAATGCATAGGCATTTAAAGCGTTCAGTGGGTAAAGCAGCGTTTGCCGCGATACATTACCAACGGTGGCGCCACTTTAGTTACCGGGAAAAACATCAACGCCTGAAAACCAAAGGAACAATCGAAACGACGACGACAGTTTCGAAATGTATTACTTAATTTTGTGAGACGAAGATAACACAACGAGTATCGTCACGGGGACCTCAATTAAGAGCGGCGGTGACAAGACATTAGCAACCAAAAACGGGGCAGATTCCAAGTCCGCATTGATCTCGCGAACGAGCAGTGAGTTCATAACCTCATTTATATTTTGTTTACTTTTCGTGCTTCCGCCACTTGTTTAATTTATGACTCCGTGCGTGTACATAATTTCTTTAATTTGCTGGATTTAGCAAATAAAAAACACCTCGAGTCCCTGATTGTTGACGACGATGGGTCGGTGTATACGGCGACGCAGAAACGTAAACAAAACGTTGACGAATCTGGCAGTGTCGGAAAAAAGAAACGAAAAGCAACTCGCTGTTCTCATCGTACACTTCCTCCCGTAAATTTTTCGTTTACTTCGGAGCAGTCTTTGATCAAAGGTATTCCACAAGTGCATAAATAATACTCATTTAGTAGCCTCTCATACATACCAAGATAATAACATAATACAATCTAACGTATCATTTCAACTCACTTTATTTTAAAAACAAATTTCATTACATTTCTATTATATTCTGTATAAATTACTAGTACGACAAAGAATTGAATTCTGAAATTAATGCAAATAATTCAGTAAATACAGATTTTTTATAGCGAGGAAACTATCCTGTACGGTAAGGATTTGGTTGAATATTTTTATAATTCAACGAAGGAAATGTCTTGATTTAGGAAAAAAGTCAGTTGTAAACCTTTCGAAGACTAATTTCTTACTTAACAAACTCTACGCCAAGTCAACAAAACAAAGTTTTCGCAGGTAAAATCAACTTGTCGCATTTAAAGTCACAAGTTGTTTTCACCAAGGCTATGTTTTACTGACTCAACATAGAGTTGGTGAGACAAGAATTTTGCCTTTGCAAGGTCAGGTTTTTACCACTAAATTTAATTTGCTTAATATAAATATTTCCTTCGTGAATGAAAAATATACTTGAAGCCTTACAGCAGAGGATACACTCTTCTCTACAATTAATTCCTCCTTCACTGAATTGTTTACCTTTAATTCATAATTATTTATTATCACATTGAAAATGTATTTACCACAAATTATGTATTATTTACCACATTGAAAATCTGATTCACCCAATTTGCTGCTTAATAAATCCATAGCTTCCTCTATGGAGGAGACTGTAATTGATTAAATAAATTTAAGTGATAAAATATATATCTTATACGAATGTGATCGCTGCTTATTCTATACTATAAGCAATTAATATTTCGCGTTTGCATGTGCAGTATTAGAGGGATGCGACGAACCGATGATACAGGACGCCGGACACCGGCCAGCTGCAAAGCGAGTCTCCAATGGACAAGAACAGAATGGCGACAAATGGACTGACAAACAAGAAATGACGACCGAGGCGATTGAAAAACAAGATCCGACAAGCAAGATTACTGACGAACGAGAAACGATGGACCAGAACGCTAATGATTTAACAAAGACGAGCGCGTACATTGACGAAAAAATTCCAGCAAATGACGATACTGACATAGAAGATAAGACGGACGAGGACATTGAAGTACCTAGTCAGACAACCGACGTTACATACGAACAAGACAAAACGGACGAACTCACTGACAAACAAAGTAAGATGACCGAGAACACTGACGTATCTAGTCAGGCAACTGACGTTACATCCGAACAAGACAATACGGACGAACACAGTGATAAACAAGATAAAATAACCGAGGACACGGACGAACGAGAAAAAACGGACGATGATACAAGTGAACGACGAAATCGAGTAGCTACTCGCAAACAAGCTACTCGAAGAAATAAAAAAGGCAGCGGGCGACCCTAACGAAAAAAAACTGAGGAGCCCGGCAACAGTGACAAACAAACGACAAATAACGGAGAAAATGACCAACAAAAACAAATCAAACAAGAACACAGACGGACGAGAAGAACGAGTCAGTACTCGGACGAATGAACAAAGGCAGAAGGCTACGCTGACGAAAAATAGACTACTGAGGACAATGACTAACAAACAAAAGCAGGTGCAGTCACTGACCAACGATAAAAAGACGGATGAGAACAACGAGCAAGGCGATGAGAGCGGCGGCGACACTGACGAACAAGAAACAAGAGCTGACACAAGCGAAGAAAGCGAGAACAATGAGGCAGAAAAATCAGACGTAGAGGAAGACGAACACGCCTACAACGCCGAAGGTTGGTACCAAGATATAACAATTATTTTTATGACTCATATAGCACTTAAATTTAATTATCACTTAATTAATAATATGATTGCAGGAGAAAAGCAAACATCCGCAAAGGTGGAAGGAATTCGTCCTTCGTCAATAACTTCAGGATTCATGAAGGTACGTTTTTAAAGAGGTAGACTTGCGGAGTATTCAAATCGCAGAATTTCGAGCAAAAGTTAGAGAGAATTGCAAACACTTCTCGATGGTATAAAAATCTGAAAAAATGCATGCACATTAAAGGTACTGAAAAGATTAATTTTCAATAATAATAATTCTAAAATATTATTAACAAATTTATTACAACATAATTGTTTAACAAATATTTCGGTGACCCAAGTTTTTTTTTGTGGATGAATATAATTCCTTCGTCTTTCTGAATACGTATGTATTTTTTCAGATTTTTATCTAATTTTTTAAATTTGTGTTATTTTCCAGTCTAGCGCAGGGAGGGAGGTAGCGAGTCTACCTCCTTAAGATTTACTCTGTACAGCAACCAATTTTTATACTGAATTATAAAAATACGAAAGTACGAGTAAAAGTCGAATGATATTGCTTGTCAATCGTTAAATCGTTACCGTGTTATTGGGAACCTGACTTTAAAATTAAATCATATTTTTTAGATCGAATTAACACCAGATAGCGGAATCTACGTGAAAAGAAATGACCTGTCCCGTTATGAAGACTTATATCGGAAACAATCAAGTAAACTGGCATGCCGCTTGATGCGCCTGGTCGTCGGAGAGGAGAATTTGGCACATATGACGCCGGCAGGTCGGGGAAAATACAAAAAAATTCCACTGCTAGCGTACGACGCGATTGAGGGTGAGTCATTTACAATATATCATTTTTAATCATTCATCATTTTTTAATACTCATGTTTAAAATAGTTATAAATCCCAATGACCACAGCTTCTTAATTAGCTATTATCTTTTTAGCGTACGTCTGGAAACACGCCACGCCGAAACTAAGTAGTGCTGAATATCAGCGCCTGATGACCTACTTATGCTGCACGGTCAGAACGGCTGCGAAAAAGAAAGTATAAGTAGAGATGTCCGCTTTGATAACTTTTATGTGCCGAGTTCCTAAATAAAATTATTCATAATAAATACTCTACTTGCGTTTTTTATCTAGCAATTTTTATCTTGCTTTCTCTTATGTTATTTTAATAACTATTTCCAGCATCTAGTGTTAAAAACACGGGAAATACGTCGAGTCGCAACATATTGCCGCATTGTAAGATGAATAACGGTTTAAAATAAGTTGAGAGAGAGTTAAGCCTATGTAAAGAATTTCGATAGTACGTTAAGGTAGTTCTTTCGTTAGTATCAATTTCACATAAACTCGAGCAAAAGTTAAAGAAAATTGCAAACACTTCTCGATAGTATAAAAATCTGAACAAATTCAATCATATTAAAGATACTGAAAGGATTAATTCTGCATAATAATAATTCAAAAAATGTTATTAAAAACTTGATGAAAAAAAATTATTGAACAAATATTTCGGTGACCCAAGTTTTTTGTGGATGAAAACTATTCGTTTATTTTTCTGAATACGTATAAATTATTTCAGATTTGAGAGTTAACTTTGAATTTTCACATATTTTCCATGTAAAAAAAAAACAAATTTCAAATATTACTTAAAAATCTGAAAAAATTATACGTATTCAGAAAGACGGAGGAATCATTTTCATGCACAAAAAAACTGGGGTCACGAAATATTTGTTAAATTTTTTTTTTTACCAATTTGTTAATAACATGTTAGAATTATTATTATGCATAATTAATCTATTCAGTACCTTTAATGTACATACATTTTTTCAGATTTTTATACCATCGAGAAGTGTTTGCAATTCTCTCTAACTTTTGCTCGAATTTATGAGAAATAAATAGTAACGAAAGGGCTACCTAAAGCAACTTCAATTTCCTGATGCAATCGGACGTTTCAAAAAAGTTACTCGTCGATTTGAAGATTTCGCAAGTCCATGACGACTCGATTACTAAGGAAATGAATCATTCCTCAAGTCAATCAGCATCCGCAAGTTAACATTCTCGAATATTCTTACAGTTCAGTGCTAGTTGAGAGTAAGTTGAGAATAAGTTGAGAACAAGTTGAGAGAAAGTCGAGAGTATGTCGAGGGTATGTTAAGAGTACGTTTGGCAATTCGGGCGAGTGAAGAACGGTGTCCGGGTGAACTCTGCAAGCCCGCCAGCGTCAATTTGAATTCCGTAATGCCATCGAACGACCAAAGAAGTTATTTGTCGGTTCAACGATTTCGCAAGTCTATTACGACTCGGTTTTTAAGCAAATAAATAATTCCTTAATTCGATCGGCATTTCCAAGAAAACATTCTCGAATATTCTCTCAATTCGGTGCTTGTTGAGAGTAAGTTGAGAGTAAGTTGAGAGAAAGTTGAGAGAAAGTTGAGAGAAAGTTGAGAGAAAGTTGAGAGTAAGTTGAGGGCATGGAAAGAGTACAGTTAGCTGTTCGGGCGAATGAAGAACGGAGTCCGGATCACCTCTGCAAGCCCGCCAGCGTCGATTAGTATTTCATAATGCGGTCAAATGTTCCGAAAAAGTTCCTTGTAGGTTCGTTGATTTCGCAAATTTACCACGACTCGATGTCGAAGCAAATAAATCACTCGTCGATTCAATCGGCATCCCGAAGATAACATTCTCGAATATTCGCACAGTTCAGACCTAGTGGAGAGTAAATTGAGAGTAAGTTGAGAGAAAGTTGAGAGTAAGTTGAGGGAAAGTTGAGAGTAAGTTGAGGGCACGTTTAGCTGTTCGGGCGAGTGAAGAACGAAGTCCGGATCACCTCTGCAAGCCCGCCAGCGCCGATTAGCATTTCATAATGCGGTCGGATGTTCGGAAAAAGTTACTTGTAGGTTCGTCAATTTCGCAAATCTACCACAACTCGATATCGAAGCAAATAAATCACTCGTCAATTCAATCGGCATCCCGAAGATAACATTCTCGAATATTCGCACAGTTCGGAACTAGTGGAGAGTAAATTGAGAGTGAGTTGAGAGAAAGTTGAGAGTAAGTTGAGAGAAAGTTGAGAGTAAGTTGAGGGCATGGTAAGAGTACAGTTAGCTGTTCGGGCGAACGAAGAACGGAGTCCGGATCACCTCTGCAAGCCCGCTAGCGTCGATTAGTATTTCATAATGCGTCAAATGTTCCGAAAAAGTTACTTGCAGGTTCGTTGATTTCCCAAGTCTACCACGACTCGATCTCGAAGGAAATAAATCACTCGTCAATTTAATCAGAATCCCCAAGATAACATTCTCGAATATTCTCACAGTTCGGTGCTAGTCGAGAATAAGTTGAGAGTATGTTGAGGGTATGAAAGAGTGCGTTTACCAGTTCGGGCGAGTGAAGAAAAAGTCCGGGTCGTCGTTGCAAGTCCACCAGCGCCAATTCGAATTCCATAATGCATTCGATCGATCTAAAAAGTCCAACGGCCCCGCGAGCCTTCCACTTGCAAAAGACTTATGAGTTTTTTTTTTTTTTACAAAAATCCAATTTTCACCTTAATAAAAATAAAAATTACTGCGGCGCAAGCGTAAAAAATAAATCATTTTTATGAGTGAAATATATCAAGGAAGAACGAGCACAGGACCAAAAGCCAGTCGACGACTTCCTGAAATTGCAAAGCGAGAATTATGGCACCAGCGTCAATAGAGCCGTACTCGAGACGCAGATGCAAAACAACCGGCGAAAGAAAGTAATACTTCCCAATCTCGAGGACATTAAAAAACTGCACAATTTTCAGAAATCGGAACGCGAGGTTTATGTTGAATCGTTGAAGAAAGAATTTTCCGAGAACTCTTGGCGAAAACTTGCGGAAGCGCTTGTCATCTCTCTACAGCTTTTTAATCGTCGTCGGGCTGAAGAAATGGAGCGCGTATATATGGAAGATTTCAATTCTCAACAAGGCATCGATGCTTTTGCGGACAAAGATACGTTCAACGCTGTGACGAAACAAGGACAAGCGCTGGCTAAGAAAGACGTTCGGTTTATGGCTCGAGGAAAACGCGGCAGAGGAGTCCCAGTTTTGGTCCCGGCGAATGTTTCAGACGCTATAAATCTGATGTTGAAGTATCGCTCCCAAGCCGGAGTCCCAGACGAAAACCCATATCTTTTCGGTATCCCGTCAAGAGATCGAGACCGGCTAAATTATCTCCGAGCATGCGACTTGCTGAGGCAGTTTTCCCAACAGTGCGGTGCTGAATTGCCGAGTACTCTTCGTGGGACCCAGCTAAGAAAACATGTCGCAACGACATGCATAACTTTAAACCTGGACGAAAATCAAGTCTCTGACCTAGCGAATTTTATGGGCCACGCGGACAAAATCCACAGAGAGATCTATCGCCAACCGGTCATAGAGAAGGATATAATCAAAATATCCCAGCTGCTCGAAATAGCCCAAGGAACTCAAGAGTCATCGCCGAATAATGAAGACTCTAGTGAGGAAGACGACGAAAACAGCGATGCATCGACCGACAACACACGTTCCAATAAAACTGAAGGCAAGTATATTTTGTTTGAAAAAAATATATATATAAATTCGAGAAATGAAAATATTCATGACGAAATCATTGTAATTTTTCAGACAATCTGAATCGCGGAAACTCACCCCTGAAGGGTAAAACCCCAAGTAAGAGCCGCGAAATGGCTTCTACTAGTCAGAGCAAAGCGACCCATCGTCGATGGACTGAGGAAGAACGTTCGACGGTTCTCGGGGCGTTCGAAAAAAACATGCCAAGTGGAAAAATGCCGACTGGCGATGAGATGCAGAAGTTAATTGCTGCAAATGAGTGCCTCAAAGGCCGTGAAGTTGCACAATTAAGAACGTGGCTGCACACGCAAAAAAAAAAAGAAACTGAAAATGCGCGGTGGACAATGGGCTCAGATAGCGCCGGCGATTTACGAGAGGTCTCACGATTACGAAAAACGGAAAGAAAAGAAAAAAAAGAAAAAAAGAGAGAGAGAGAGAGAGAATAAATGCCTTGCACAGATTTCGTACCCGCGGCTGCTAAGAGACACGCGGCGTTCGAGAAGCAGGCGAAATCGACGTCCAAGGGTGTCAAAGCAACGAGAAATCGCGACGGAGTCGTTGAAGAAGTGAAACACGACGAGGAGCTACAACGCGAGATGATGCGCGCGGTGATCAAGCAAAAGCAGCTGAAAATGAGACAAGAGGCGGAACTAAAGAAAATCGCACAAGCCAAATTCTCAGCATCGAAAAGTCCAAATATTATGATTTCGTTACCTTTTCTACGCAAAGACTGCACATTTATTTATTTGTAAGTCTAAAGTTTAGTTCCTACCATATGATTTGTTTGACTGTGAAAATATTTGATTTGATTTTATTTAATTTTTGTAATGCATAAGAAAGCGAATTGCAATGATATTATTACAACATAAGCTTCAGAAGACTGAATAACTCGAAATAAAAAATACTCTATAATGTGAGTATCCCGTACTCAGTATTAATGTTGACTCTAATTCTAAGGAATATTGTTGAGTATTAAAGTTTAATAAAAGAAATTTGTAATACGACTTTCGTTGATGGTTTTATTTAATTAAACGAGATAATCCGGGCGCGCTGCTACTAATACGTAGGCCGCAGAAAAGAATGAATAAAACACCTCGAGACTTTTTTACATGTGGCGTTGGAAGGGTCGGTAATATTTGGTTCCACAAACTTTTTAAAAAGAGGATTCAAAATCAATCAATTGACATCCAGAAACATACCTTAAATGTTACGAATCATATATTTGTTTGAGAAAAATGTCCAAAAACGGAATGAAGAGAAAATTAAAAAAAACGTCCATGCCCGTGGCTGCCAAGAGAAACGCGGCGTTCAATCAATCGACATCCAGAAACATACGATGGTCCTCAAATGATACAAATCATATATTTGTTAATTTGAGGACGGTCCTGAAGAATACAAAACACATATTTGTTATTTTGAGGACTGTCCTCATAGTAACACCGTTTTAAGTATGTCTTTAAACCATACATACCACCGACGGCGGCTAGTTTGGGGACTGTCCTCGAAGTATACGTTACGTTTATAATATTTTGGGGACAGTCCTCAAAACAGCCAGAAGTCCCCGAAAAAGCCGAACCAATGGTGAAAATGTCCTCGAACTGTACGTTTCTCATATATATATTAATAGTAATAAAACCATAACAAACTAGCAACAATAAATAGACTTACCCGAAAGATGAGCAGAGCTCGGGCTCCCAATGCGCTGCCATTCATTTTTACTAAATTGGTTGGTCTTCACCCTACGATTAACGAGTCAGTAATGAGCCGCGCCGGACACCGCGAAGCCCGGCAACCACGTATCGCTGACTAACACGACACTCACACATTACCACCATAAAACATTCAATACAAATATCGCCAAGTAAAACCGCTCAATTGCAGGTTTGGCCAGCACGAGCAATACACCATCACCACTATCAACAATAGCCCCGGCATCTACCCCGACCGTTGGGGAACACAACGACAATACCAAACTTCGTGGAACCTCGTCACACACATCAATCTCGATCAATTCTTGAAGAAAAAAGATTCGCTCAGCCGGCAATGTAAAAAATTATTCACGGACTGCCAACAGCTACAAGAACATTGCAAGGTTTCCAATCAACTATTAAATGTTGCTGAAACCCTCAAAACCATTCGCAACGACCAAGAAGATATAGAAAACCTGGTCTACGACCACCCAGAAAAACGCGATCACCGGAAGAAACGTGCACCCCTGGGATTCATCGGCTCCATCAGCCGGGTGCTCTTCAGAACACTCGACTCAGAAGACGCAGCTTTTTACAACAACCAAATCGAACAACTCCAGAACGACTCCAAAGAAATAGTGGAATTAATTGCAAATCAAACGCATATAATTAAATCGATATTCAAGGAAGAACGAATTCGCGTATCCAACATCTCGAAGATCATCCAATACAAGTTGGGCAACGCGTCCCAAGCAATCTCATACCTAGGAAATCGCATCAACGCCGTAGAATATAACCAAGGGCAACTCCACCCCCGCCTTTTAGCACCCAAACAAGTAATCCAGGGCGCAAGAGCAATCCAACGCGAACGTCCAAACTCAGACTTTCCGGCAGCATTAAAACCGGAAAACATGCCCGAATTAGTTAAACTGTACGAGATCACCATTTTCCATACCGGAGGCAAATTAATCTACATAATTTCAATTCCGTTGTTAGATCTGAACACATACACAATAGTAAAAAACATTCCATACCAGTATTTCAATCCCTAACACCACGCGGGCCTAGCTTCGCATTTGTTAAACCAACCGCCCCGTATACGGCCATCTCAGACGACCTCACAACGTATTTCCGATTGAATAACGAAGACCTCAACAATTGCAAAACTACAGACGACCGTTTCATCTGTAAACACGTAAACATATTGTACCGCGTAGATAAACATTACGACTGCGAGGTAAAAATCTTAACGGAACCTCATTTCCGCGATTTCGCATCGTGCGATGTGCGTATAAAAATCAGAATACGATCCCACTGGTCCAGAATACACCACTTGAATCAGTGGCTCTTCTCGTGCGCTGGGCCAGAGACCCTACTCATTAAATGCCACAATTCTGAGCCGCGCGTAATCACCATCGAAGGCACTGGGATTCTCCATCTGAAACCATGTTGTACAGCTACAGCCACATCATTCGTGTTAACATCTTCTGACGAAATTACAACCGTAAAATTATCGGATTTCGCGCCGCGAGCCCCCCTAAACTTTTCAAACATCTACACTGGTCTCGTCGACCACGCAGGCGACGTAAACCTCACGGAAATCCTTCACAACTTAGACTCGCCAACGATCCTCAACCCAATCTACACACACGACCCTGACACCACCGACGGCGGAGTCGACCTCCAAGTCGTCATTAATCAAGCGCGGGATATGTTAAAACACCAAAACATACGACACCAGATCCATCGAATCGGAACCGTCGGCGGCTATTCGTTCCTAGGTCTAACAGGTACACTCCTATTCCTGGGAATAGCGGGGAAATGCTCGCTATTTTCGAAGCTAGGCTGCATCGGCACAATGTGCAGGAAAATGGATCGACCCCCATCACCGCACGTCGAGAACGCCCAACGATCGAGATCGTCGAGATCAAGGATCCACCAACGCGACCAGAACGGTCGTTTCCAGCCGAAGCCCCCCAATTCGCCCCCAACAGCTATGGGCGTCCACCCCGGCTGACGTATCCTCCACGAGCGACCCACGCCTATTAGGTATAAAAAAAGAGAGAGTCACCCAACTAAGGTAAGCATCCACGTACACGTACAAACATTAATATCTCTAAATAAACAATAATAACCATTCCTATTGCAACACCCATTAATGCCTACAATTATTTCGCAAAAAGAAAATCAATAACCGCTGCCAATCCGATTCCCACACCCAATAAATTCACGCCCAAAATAATCAATAAACCCAGCAAACGCTATACCGTCGAATTCGAATGTTTCAGCATCCGCAACTCGAAGCATCGGACGATAATTCGACCTCGAATTCGACCCATCAACTAGGACGCCCCAACCGAAACGCGATCACGGGGACTCACCGTTGGTTGCCACCATCCAGCCACCGCTCGAAGGAAGAACAAGAAGAAAAAAACTCTGTTCACACACCACACTTGCTCGCCCCCTGCCCAAATGGAAATATTTAAGTCTAACTATAAGCACACTTAGCAGGAGTTATACTCCCTTCGAGTCAAACACACAAACACCCGATTTCGAAAATTGCCAGGACATGCTGTGCGCTTCTATTCTTTGTATCCGCCGAGACACCACATCCCCTCGCCGGAGTAACAGAAGGGGAGGTGTCACGTCCTGTCCATTTTACCCTCTTCCGACGTTCGCAACAAGCGGGGGCGCAATGACTCCCACGGAATTTGCAGAAGCAACAGTCGCCCAAAGAAGTCCATTGAACCCGCGGAAACTTATAACTTGCTACCCGCAAATGACGAAATCTACTGTCAGCACCGCCATTGCATTGGCAGTAGATTCGCCGAAAGCACAACGACCAGGACTGCCACCCGCATTCTCCGATCGGTGAGAATGCCTCACCGAACGGTGCACCGGAGGTTACTTGGTGCACCGTTATCACCGAGACAGCTAGTCTTGTTTCAACGTTTGTTTATTAATTATCTCTTAATTATCCGCCTAAGTCCGATACGTCGTAAGTTAGCTCTAGAACTTGTATTAATATCGTTGGTTTATTTAATTAAAACTTAGTCTGTCAATCTTCAATTTTTATTTCAATAATTAACGAGTACCCCGAACCCCAATAATTCAATCAATTCGTAACATGGTTATTTTAGCGCAGTCGGAAGAAAAAAATAATGTTTAATATTATATCGGCTTTGCACCTCAAACCCCCCTGCGCTGCTTCGCCCCTGGACCCTATCCGCCCGAACTTTCTTGTCACGTGCCGAGCGGTTTCGCAGCGCGACTTGTAACCCCCTGCGTGAAGCGCAGGAGTTTATATTTATTTTTGATGGTGGGTTGACGACCGTCGAACTATACAGGGCGCTCCTCGAGCCTGTAATCGAGAGGGGAAAGGGTCGTGAAATAAATTGATAAGATGAAATAAGGTGGGTATATTGAAATTTGATAATATTACAACAGAAATATGAAAATAACCCAGAACACAAATAACAAATAACGACAAGAATAATTGGATTAAAGAATGAAGAATGAAACACGGGTAAAAGTATAAATGGTGCGATTCAGGAAACAATTCTTAATTCTAGTACTTAATCTCTCTCTCTCTCTCACCCACTCGCTTACAGTGATCGCGGCGCACACTTACAATCGGTGGTTCGCTTCTCAGCTTCACACACACGCACACAAACACTAAAAATACACGACGTAATGTTCGTGGCGGAGTTCGGAACGTCTTAAAGTTAACGCCAACTAGACTGACCACCGCGGCGCGAGCAACTCAAGAGATTCAAAGTAGACCGGTTCTAGAAACGGTTCCGGACTTGAATTCTATGTGAGAATTATTGCCGCTATGCGGGCGCTATTAGCGGAGCCGATTTCCAACTTCTCAGTTGAGAGGATAGCAGGAGACCGTCTTCCGCTCGTAGTCCGACAGTCGAATCGCCGTCGGCCCACGAGCGGGCAAACCGCAAAATCAGCGCTCTCACATGGCAACAATTTGCGCCGCGGCTGCAGTCTCAGAATGCGTTCCGTTCTGTCACGTCCAGTGCTATTCATTAATGCCTGGACTTGTCCGTTCTCGGCTTATCCGTGTGTGTGTGTTAATGTCATTTGTCGAAGTTCAGCGAAGTTCGCGCGAGTTTCACGTTGACGAGTGTCAAAGTGAAACTCGCGCGGAAATCAGCTGACAGCGTGGTAACATAACCCGCTCAGTGCGGCGATGCGACGAAACGTCGGTAGGACCACACGGCCTTCTCGAAGATCGGTCGGCGTTGTCCGAGAAATTCTGGACAGCGAATGGCGAGGACGATGATGTCGAAACGGCAAAGAGAACTCAGGTGCGTCTCCGAACGATAGAGCGAAAACGGAAACATGCCCGCGATAATCAATATTCGCGTAATCGAGTTTTATCGTTTTCTTGGGATCGCAGCAAAGGTTGTTTTTGGTCACCGTTCCAACCGATTGGGTCAACCGGGTGGATCAATATCATATTTTGAGACTTTACACTCTGCGCTTTCTAAAAAAAAAATGCTCTAGATCAAGAGCGGAGTGTAAAACCTCAAATGTGGTTTGGATGCAAACGGTTGAATCAATTGGTTGGTCCGGTGACAATTTTTTTCTTTCATAGAAAATATGATTGAATGAAATTGCACTCTCGTTTTTGTTATTAAAAAAAAATTACTTATAATTATCCGTTTGACGGCAATGGATATTCAATGCACGTCACATCTTAAGAATAAATAACACCTATCGTAAATTCATACGCGATTAATTTTTGTATAAATTTCTGCAAGGTTTGGTCACGGATACAACCGATTGGGTCAACCGGGTGGATCAAAATCATATTTCCAGAGACTTTACACTCTGCGCTGTTACACACTTCGCTGTTACAACACAGTGTGAGGAAGGCGAAAGCAAGGTGTTAGCACAGTGTGAGCAAGATGTAAGGAAGGTGAGAGAAAGATATGAGAAAGTTGAGAGCAAGGTGTGAGAAAGGTGTGAGGAAGGTGCGAAAAAGGTGAGAGCAAGGTGTGAAGAAGGTGAGAGCAAGGTGTGAGAAAGGTGCGAGGAAGGTGAGAGCAAAGTGTGAGAAAGGTGAAAGCAAGGTTTGAGGAAGGTTAGTGCAAGGTAACAGTGTGAGCAAGATTAACTCTAGTTAACTAGGAATTGCTGAATGCGCGCAAATCGCAAGGTCGTTAATTAACGATGGCCGTATCTGAAATTAATTTTTTCGCGATTAATGGCGAATTTCTTGGTACGGACGCGAACGCGAAATTTAAGGGGAAATTGGTATTCTGATCACAGCAGAATCCGTAATAATTTTTGCCTTTTTCACTGCAAGTTTTTCCGTTAAACGCAATGTGTTATAACATTGTAACGGCTAACACTTGCAAAATAAAAAAAAATATTTATTATACTTCGCAGTCATCACGATTTAATTAAATACTATTCTCGATTTTCTTGTCATGAAAATATCTCTTGTGAAAATATCTCATTTCGATATTTTAACGATTTTATTGGGATCAGGAGCAATTTCATTTTTACAGCTTTTTGTTTATCTATTGAACCGGGTGAATCAAAATCATATTTCGAGACTTTACACTCTGCGCTTGCTAAAAAAAATGCTCTGGGTCCAATGCGGTGTAAAATCTCAAATGCCGTTTTGATGCAAACGGTTGAATCAATCGGTTTCTCCGGTGACAATTTATTTTTATTTCGCAGAAGTTAAGATGGAATGAAATTGCATTCTAGTTTTTATAATTGAAAAAAATTTCTCATAATTATCCGTTGAACTGCAACGGTTATTCAATGAATGTCAAATTTCGTGAATAAATAACACCTATCGTAAATTCACACGCGATTAATTTTTGTATAATTTTCAGAATTACAAGATCGGTCCAACCGATCGGGTCAACCGGTTGGATCAAGTCAGATTTGGAGATTTTACACTCTGTTTTCTCCAAAAAAGACTGCTCTGGATCAAGTGTGGAGTGTAAAACCTCAAATTTCGTTTTGATGCAAACGGTTGAATCAATCGGTTGCTCCGGTGACAATTTTTTTTTATTTCTCAGAAGTTAAGATGGAATGAAATTGCACTCTTGATTTTCTAATTAAGAAAAATTTATTATAAACGGTTGAATCAATCGGTTGCTCCGGTGATAATTTCTTTTTATTTCGCAGAAGTTAAGATGGAATGAAATTGCACTCTTGTTTTTCTAATTAAGAAAAATTTATTATAATTATCGGCTTGACTGCAACGGTTATTTAATGAAGGTCAAATCTCGTAAATAAATAACACCTTTCGCAAATTCACGCACGATTAATTTTTGTATACATTTTTTTTTCTTACAAATTTTCTCGTTTTTCTCGTTGAATTTTCGATGTTTTGGTCAAATAACGGTGCGTTTTGCAGTGAGCGGGAAATTGACCATTGGGTTTTAACAGGAATGTGTCCATTAATTTAAAACAAATATATATTATTTTATTTCAATAATAGAAAAAGTCATACCGGTAAAAAGATGCTCACATCTAAAAGCTATATAATACTCTGTAACAGAATCTGTTTTGTTATTGGAGTAACATTTTTTACATTTTTTACATTGACAATTAAGTAAATGTAACGACGGTTATTTCGATTCATATATTTTGTTTTACATACGGTCTTTACTTTTTTCGGCTTTGTTTTTTCTTTTCCTACTCTCGTACTTTTTTTCAGATTTCGCTAAAATATGATCACATTTCGTGAATACAACAAGGGCCGAAAATAGGTTCGTTTAGCGGATTGTGAAAAAAAAACGAAAAATGTTTATTTTATAAAAAACTTAGTTTGCCGGATGATTAATTAAACAATTTATTTAAGACTACTTATCAACAGATAAGTGTACAGGAATACATTTATTTTTATTTCAATAATATATTATTGTCCATTTGTCATGCGGGCAGAAGAAATTGATACATTTTTCAAAAAACGGGTTGAGATTTTTCTTCTCGATTGAAATTGTTCCGTTCTCGACGTCCTGCTCCGCGTTGTGAAATGTCACCTGTAATTCGCAAAGAATACAAAAACACAACTAAGTAAAAACCGACTATAAACCTTTGATTGGGTCCCGAAATTAACCTGAATATTTACAAGAAATACTCGTTGGTATTCGGTTCGTGTTTCGGATCAATCGGCTGTTTTTAGAAGTGATCGGTCGGGTAACAGACAAGTATCCGAAAGCGCAACTTCTATGTCGAGGTTATGCACGATAGAAGTCGTGCTTTTTTAAATACTTGTTGGTTACCCCATCGGTCAGGTTAGTCTTCCTGTGTAGTTGACAGTTTTAAGACTTACCATCGCTCCCACAACGAGCTGGTCCCACTTCTCCTGGCACATCGCGCCGTCGATCAGTGCCGGCATGTGCTTTTTCGCGAACGCACTGGAAAAATAAATGTTATTAACATTTTATAATATGCACTATGGCGATAAAATTTAAAAAAATTGTAATACTCACACCCACGCGTGGAAAACATCTACCACATTACAACCGACAAAACTTTTGTCGTTGTCGATCCTTTTGTCGACGAGCTCCATCTCCAAAGCATGAGTCCCTGCAACAAAAGTTCATAAAGAAAAAAAATATTGGATGCGTATCATCGGATATCTGCCAATAAACAGTGAATTGTTATAAATATTGATATACTTACACGGAGTGGCTGACATCTCTTCGGGATGCGATTTTGCGTCTATCACGAGCTGGTGATGGCGTTTGATTAAATTTTACGCAAGACAAAAGTCTGTCCAAAGACCAAACGTCGAAACTGACAACGTCACAGCAGCAATTCAACTCAGGGAAGTTGTCAGTTTCGACGTTTGGTCTTTGGACAGACTTTTGTCTTGCGTAAAAATTAATCAAACGCCATCACCAGCTCGAGATAGACGCAAAATCGTATCCCGAAGAGATGTCGGAAACTCCGTGTAAGTATATCAATATTTATAACAATTCACTGTTTATTGGCAGATATCCGATGATACGCATCCAATATTTTTTTTCTTTATGAACTTTTGTTGCAGGGACTCATGCTTTGGAGATGGAGCTCGTCGACAAAAGGATCGACAACGACAAAAGTTTTGTCGGTTGTAATGTGGTAGATGTTTTCCACGCGTGGGTGTGAGTATTACAATTTTTTTAAATTTTATCGCCATAGTGCATATTATAAAATGTTAATAACATTTATTTTTCCAGTGCGTTCGCGAAAAAGCACATGCCGGCACTGATCGACGGCGCGATGTGCCAGGAGAAGTGGGACCAGCTCGTTGCGGGAGCGATGGTAAGTCTTAAAACTGTCAACTACACAGGAAGACTAACCTGACCGATGGGGTAACCAACAAGTATTTAAAAAAGCACGACTTCTATCGTGCATAACCTCGACATAGAAGTTGCGCTTTCGGATACTTGTCTGTTACCCGACCGATCACTTCTACAAACAGCCGATTGATCCGAAACACGAACCGAATACCAACGAGTATTTCTGAGTAAATATTCAGGTTAATTTCGGGACCCAATCAAAGGTTTATAGTCGGTTTTTACTTAGTTGTGTTTTTGTATTCTTTGCGAATTACAGGTGATATTTCACAACGCGGAGCAGGACGTCGAGAACGGAACAATTTCAATCGAGAAGAAAAAACTCTACCCGTTTTTTGAAAAATTGATCAATTTCTTCTGCCCGCATGACAAATGGACAATAATATATTATTGAAATAAAAATAAATGTATTCCTGTACACTTATCTGTTGATAAGTAGTCTTAAATAAATTGTTTAATTAATCATCCGGCAAACTAAGTTTTTTATAAAATAAACATTTTTCTTTTTTTTTCACAATCCGCTAAACGAACCTATTTTCGGCCCTTGTTGTATTCATGAAATGTGATCATATTTTAGCGAAATCTGAAAAAAAGTACGAGAGTAGGAAAAGAAAAAACAAAGCCGAAAAAAGTAAAGACCGTATGTAAAACAAAATATATGAATCGAAATAACCGTCGTTACATTTACTTAATTGTCAATGTAAAAAATGTAATAGTATATTGTGCAACAAGGGTCGAAAGTTGGCAATTGCGGCGAGTGTGAGGTTTGCTGCCCGAGCGAAGCGAGGGCTGCAATCACACGAGTCGCAATTGCCATTTCGACCCGTGTTGCACATCATACTTTTTGTAACGAGTGCACGAATCTGCGGCACTTGGAATGGCAGTCGCGCGAGACGAATACTGAAAAGTGAGGTTGTGATTGAAGGGACGAAAGTGAATGACAGAAACTCCCAAGGGACGAAAGTGAACGAAATGCGAACTGCGCATGAGTGACTCTGTCATTTCACCACAGGTTCGCAACTGACAGGGAAACGGCCACTTTCGGCTCGCAAGACTGCCATGGAAAGTGCCGCGATTCGTGCACGTGTTACAAAAAAAATGTTATTCCAATAACAAAACAGATTCTGTTACAGAGTATTATATAGCTTTTAGATGTGAGCATCTTTTTACCGGTATGACTTTTTCTATTATTGAAATAAAATAATATATATTTGTTTTAAATTAATGGACACATTCCTGTTAAAACCCAATGGTCAATTTCCCGCTGACTGCAAAACGCACCGTTATTTGACCAAGACATCGAAAATTCAACGAGAAAAACGAGAAAATTTGTAAGAAAAAAAAATGTATACAAAAATTAATCGTGCGTGAATTTGCGAAAGGTGTTATTTATTTTCGAGATTTGACCTTCATTAAATAACCGTTGCAGTCCAGCGGATAATTATAATACATTTTTCTTAATTAGAAAAACAAGAGTGCAATTTCATTCCATCTTAACTTCTGCGAAATAAAAAGAAATTGTCACCGGAGCAACCGATTGATTCAACCGTTTATAATAAATTTTTCTTAATTAGAAAAACAAGAGTGCAATTTCATTCCATCTTAACTTCTGCGAAATAAAAAAAAATTGTCACCGGAGCAACCGATTGATTCAACCGTTTGCATCAAAACGAAATTTGAGGTTTTACACTCCACACTTGATCCAGAGCAGTCTTTTTTGGAGAAAACAGAGTGTAAAATCTCCAAATCTGACTTGATCCAACCGGTTGACCCGATCGGTTGGACCGATCTTGTAATTCTGAAAATTATACAAAAATTAATCGCGTGTGAATTTACGATAGGTGTTATTTATTCACGAAATTTGACATTCATTGAATAACCGTTGCAGTTCAACGGATAATTATGAGAATTTTTTTCAATTATAAAAACTAGAATGCAATTTCATTCCATCTTAACTTCTGCGAAATAAAAAAAATTGTCACCGGAGCAACCGATTGATTCAACCGTTTGCATCAAAACGAAATTTGAGGTTTTACACTCCACACTCGATCCAGAGCAGTCTTTTTTGGAGAAAACAGAGTGTAAAATCGCCAAATCTGACTTGATCCAACCGGTTGACCCGATCGGTTGGACCGATCTTGTAATTCTGAAAATTATACAAAAATTAATAGCGTGTGAATTTACGATAGGTTTTATTTATTCTCGAAATTTGACATTCATTGAATAACCGTTGCAGTCGAACGGATAATTATAATAAATTTTTTTCAATTATAAAAACAAGAATGCAATTTCATTCCATCTTAACTTCTGCGAAATAAAAAAAATTGTCACCGGAGCAACCGATTGATTCAACCGATTGAATCAAATGGACATTTGATGTTTTACACTCCGCATTGGTGTAAAAAAAATTCGCGAAAATTTACTTTTTGTTCGTATATAATATATAGCAAAAATGTTGGTCACTCACTGCATGGAATAAAATCGTGAAAATTTTTAATGTTTTTTTTTTAATTGCAGTACAACTCATGGGGAATTGGGATTCGCAGCGCATATGGCGATAGAGAAGGAGAAAATTCATTAAATAGAATGAACACAGGAGTATGTTTTATACGAGAATAATTTTATTTAATACTGATATCGATATTGAAAAAAAAAACATTTAACGTTAAGCTACATTAATAGAGGCTCCGACGAGCAAGCCCCCGGGTACGTGACCCCGCTCTTCAGTAGATCCACCTCGTTGCGTCGCGTTCTCTTTTTTTTCCATTTTCTTTTCTTTTTCTTCTTCTTCGCGGTTGTTGTTGACCTCGTTGTCTCCTCCAACCATCTGCGCATTGTCGCCGTATATTTCAGCCGTCTGCACGTTGTCGTTGCCGGCAATTCCGTTGCTGGGCGCAGAGCAATCGCCCACTTCCTCCGGCATCTCGACAGAACGTGTGCTGTAAAACGTGTTGGAGCGGACTAAATCGATTGACGTTGGCGTTGAAAACATTCGTGTATCGACTTGGTTACGGATGCTTGAAAGTTTGAAATTGTTTTATAAACAACAGTCGTTTGTCAGACCTAGAACACGCAGCATCGTCGTATCGCTGTCGTGATATTGTAAAATCTTTTCTCTAATAAATTCGCTATATTCACTGTTCCGCCTCAATAGGTTATGGGCCCAGGCACAACAGATTGCTCAGTGAAATAGTGAAGGTGAAAAATAGAAAAGCACATGCTGATTCAAGTGTGAAAATGGTGAATTGATCGGGTCGGTGAATCTTCGTTACAAGAAGAGAAAAAAATGGCCTCATCGAGCATAACGCGGGTCGAACCTTTGGGTAAAGAAAATTTCGACACGTGGCAGATCCAAATGGAAGCGATTCTAGTAAAGAACGACGCATGGGGATATGTGAACGGTAAGAAACCGAAACCGGAAGTCACCCCTGGAAATGCAGCGTCCGCGGAGGAAGCGAGAAAATGGGAAGTTGAAGACGAAAAAGCGAAATCAGACATAGTGTTAACGATTAAACCGTCGGAGCTGAAGCAGATTAAAGGATGCAAGTCGTCGAGGGAAGTGTGGACGAAATTGAAATCGATATACCAATCGAGTGGTCCTGCACGAAAGGCGACGTTGCTGAAAAAGCTCACTTTGCAGAGAATGTCTGATGGAAGCGACGTACGGGAACATCTTCGACATTTTTTCGATACCGTCGACAAGCTGGCCGATATGGACGTGGAAATCAATCGTGATCTCTTGAGTGTGATGTTGCTATACAGTTTGCCGTCAACATTCGAGAATTTCCGATGCGCGATCGAGTCTCGAGATGAGCTCCCGGATCTCGAAGCATTACGCGTGAAGATAATAGAAGAGAACGACGCGAGAAACAACGAAACACGTGATGGATCATCGAACGCAATGTTTGCAAAGAAACCGTGGTCAAAGCCCACTGGTCGTGCGAATCAAGATAGTGCCGGCGAATCAAAAGGGGCGTGCAGGCAGAAAAAACAAGAATTCAAGTACAAATGTCATCGCTGTCACAAGGTAGGTCACAAAGCGGCCGATTGCAGACTACCGAGGAAAACTGACGACAACGCAAATGCGGTAGACGAGTACAATATGTGTACGCGAGCAGAATATGCGTTTAATGTCGAGAATGTTCAGCCGAAAACTGTCCGAAACAACCCGCAGTGGTGTCTTGACAGTGGCTGCACTACACACATGGGTAACGACGACGCAGGATTTAAAACCGTTTTTGACTGCAGCGGAGACGTCAAACTAGCAAGTGGAACGGGATCGACACCGATAGAAGGAAAAGGATCGGTATCGATATTTGCAAACGTCGAAGGCAGAACGAAAAACGTGACGATCAGTAATGTCTTACGAGTTCCGGACCTACGAATGAATTTATTATCTGTAGGAAAAATCGCCGATCGAAATATGACGGTGATATTCGATAAAGAAAAGGCCGAAGTGACGGACGAGCACGGTAATACAGTATTAATTGCGGATCGAATCGACGGACTGTACCACGTTCGAGGGAAAAGCAACGAATACTGTGCGGAGGTCGAAATGTCGAACGCAACGAAAGAAGAAAACTCAACGATCACGTGGCATCGGAAAATGGGTCATTTAAACGCTCGCGATCTTCTGAGATGCGAACGTGAGAGCGCAGTACAGGGCATGAAGCTCGGGAAGGCAATGGAAACTCTCGAATGCGACGTATGTCAACGTGGAAAGATGACCAGGATGAAATTTCCGAAAGTATCAACGCGAAAATCGAAACCACTGGAAGTAGTTCACAGCGACGTCATCGGACCGATGAGAGTCGAGTCGAACGGGAAAGCGAGGTACATCGTTACGTTTATTGATGATTATTCCAGATGGGGAGAGATACGTCTTCTGAAACGAAAGGACGAAGTTCTGAACGCGTTTAGAGAGTACAAATCGTTGGCGGAAAATCGACAGGGACGAAAAATACAATTTTTGCAGTCCGACAACGGAAAGGAATATTTGAACAAGGAGTTCGATACTTTCCTGAAACAAAACGGAATAGGCCGAAGAATCACGGTTACTTATACCCCGGAGCAGAATGGTGTGGCCGAAAGAAGGAACAGGACACTCATGGACATGACGAGATGTTTGTTGATTGAGTCGAATTTACCTTCGTCTTTCTGGGGAGAGGCGATCAACACGGCGAATTATATTCGCAACCGATGTCCTTCGAGGAGTCTTGGGGGAAGAACTGCCTACGAGATGTGGACCGGAAAGATTCCGAGCGTTAGCCACATGCAGGAGTTCGGGTCAGAGGCATTCGTCGTGGATCGGACACCAACAAGAGGAAAGCTGGAAGCGAGATCCAAGAAGGGGATCTTCGTTGGCTACTCAGAAGAGTCCAAGGCGTACCGGATTTGGATGCCAGATGAAAATCGCATAAACGTCGCCCGTGACGTAAAGTTCATCGGAAAACGAGAAGAACCACGGCGATCGGAAACTTGTGCTGAAGAAAACGAAGAGAACCCTGCAGGAGTGGAATTAATATTTCCATTCAGAAAAAGCGAAGAACTCGAAAATAATGAAGAAGTTCCGAATGAAGTGGTCGAAAGAAACCTCCCAGATCGTCCCGAAGAAGACGAAAGCGATCAGGAGGAGATCGTCGAAAACGATCATCCTGCGCGACGGGGCCGGGGAAGACCGAGGATCGTAAGGACAGGTCTGAGGGGGAGACCGAGGAAGGAATATCACGCGACAGAGCTTGTCGAAGACGTTACTTACGTGGCCGAGGAGAATCTCGAAGAATCAGTGAACGGGCCATACGCTGAAGAGTGGCGACAAGCAATTGCGTCGGAAATTAAATCTATCCTGAGTAATGATACTTGGGAACTAACCAAAAGACCGGAAGATCGCCAAGTCATTGGTAGCAGGATAATACTGCGAAATAAATATGGACCAGACGGAGAAATTGTGCGCAGAAAGGCGAGACTTATTGCAAGAGGTTTTGCGCAACGACCTGGCGTTGATTTCGATGAAACGTTCGCGCCCGTAGCGCGACAGGGATCTATCAGGACTGTGGTGGCTTTAGCTGCAGAAAGAGGAATGATTATTAATCAATTCGATGTTGCTACTGCATATTTACACGGAATACTCGAGGAAGAAGTATTTATGGAAGTACCTAAATACACCGTCGACGCATTAGAAGTTATAGTCAGGTCCGAATCACGAGGAAGCGATGTCGGGAAGAAAGCTGAGAAGATGCTTAATGAACTCAAGAAAGGTGATAAAGTTTGCCTATTGAAGAAGTCACTTTACGGTTTGAAGCAGGCAGGCCGCTGCTGGAATACAAAGATCGACGAAGAAATTGTGCGATTCGGAGCGCACAAATCAACTTCAGATCCGTGCGTGTACTTCAAAGGCAAGGGGGAGAATCTAACACTAATCTGCGTTTACGTGGATGACATCTTGGTCGCATCGCGAGATAAGAATGAAATTAATGAATTCGGAAGATTCCTCGCAAGTAAATTTGAAATAAAAGATCTCGGAGAAGCGAAATACTGTCTGGGGATGGAATTCTCACGAGATGGAACCGACATTACGATGTGTCAGGAGGGTTATATCAAGGACATTTTGGAGCGTTTCGGCATGAAAGAATCAAAAACAGTGTCGACGCCACTTGAACCCGGTACGAAACTCGGAATAAGTAAGGAGGAGGCTACTTCGGAAGAGAAAAAGTTACCGTACCGAGAGCTAATCGGTGCACTAATGTATCTGGCTGTGGGCACTCGCCCGGATATTTCTTACGCGGTCAGTTATCTTAGTCAGTACAACAGCTGTTTCAGGAACGAACACTGGATAGCTGCGAAACGAGTTCTGAGGTATCTCCAAGGTACCAAGAATATTGGACTTCGTTTTCGACGCACCGGAAAGTACCTCGAAGGATACGTGGACGCCGATTGGGGGAACTGCCCAGACGACAGGAGATCCTATACCGGATTCGTGTTCGTTCTCGGAGGATGCCCAATTACGTGGGAATCAAGAAAGCAGAGGACCGTGGCACTCTCATCCACGGAGGCAGAGTACATGGCACTGTCGGAAGCTGCGAAAGAAGCCACATATTTGAAAAGATTACTCGCAGAACTCGAAGGCGAGAGAACACAAGAAGTGAAGATCTTCTGCGACAACAATAGTGCACGAAAACTTGCCGAAAACCCCGTTTTTCATAATCGAAGCAAGCACATTGACTTACGACATCATTTTGTACGCGAGGTCGTTAAGAGCGGAAAGATCAAGGTCATCTACAAACCTACAGCGGAGATGGCTGCTGATGTTTTAACCAAGGGGGTGCCAAAACAAAAGCACAACGAATGTTTAACCCTGCTAGGTGTGAAGAACGTCAACATCGCGGCAACTAAATCGAGGGGGAGTGTTGGTGCGGACTAAATCGATTGACGTTGGCGTTGAAAACATTCGTGTATCGACTTGGTTACGGATGCTTGAAAGTTTGAAATTGTTTTATAAACAACAGTCGTTTGTCAGACCTAGAACACGCAGCATCGTCGTATCGCTGTCGTGATATTGTAAAATCTTTTCTCTAATAAATTCGCTATATTCACTGTTCCGCCTCAATAAAACGGGAGAAATTATATTAGATACAATAACGTAAAATACATTACGATACGAGGGCGGAAATTTGTTTTCTCACGAGAGTGAGTTTGCATCACGAGCCGAAGGCGAGTTTTGCAATCACACGAGTAAAGAGTGCGACAAACCGCGATTCTCGCACCGAGTGAAATAAACGATTTTACTTCACAAGAGGTGGGAATATCTTTCTGTGACTTCTGTGTAACAGATTTGTCAACTTCACACAGAAAGTTATTTCCACCGGAGCGAACCACCCCACTGCTGTGTAACCTGGTGAACTGCCACCTCACCGCAGCCTATTCTGGTAATCTGATGAACAGTTGGCGGTGTGTGGCAATTCACTGTAAAACACTTAGCGGTGGGTGGCAGTCCACTGCCAAACACTTAGCGATGGGGGGCAATCCACAGCGAAGCACTTGGCGGTGGGTGGCAATCTACTGCAAAACACTTGGCGGTGGGTGGCAGACCGCTGCGAGGTGTTTTGCTCTGGTGGAACTAATCCATTGTAATTTGTTAGTTTCACCAGAGCAAAAAACCTCACAGCGGTCTGCCACCCACCGCCAAGTGTTTTGCAGTGGATTGCCACCCACCGCCAAGTGTTTGGCAGTGGATTGCCACCCACCGACAAGTGCTTCGCCGTGGATTGCCCCCCATCGCTAAGTGTTTGGCAGTGGACTGCCACCCACCGCTAAGTGTTTTACAGTGAATTGCCACACACCGCCAACTGTTCATCAGATTACCAGAATAGGCTGCGGTGAGGTGGCAGTTCACCAGCTTACACAGCAGTGGGGTGGTTCGCTGAGGTGGAAATAACTTTCTGTGTGAAGTTGACAAATCTGTTACACAGAAGTCACAGAAAGATATTCCCACCTCTTGTGAAGTAAAATCGTTTATTTCACTCGATGCGAGAATCGCGGTTTGTCGCACTCTTTACTCGTGTGATTGCAAAACTCGCCTTCGGCTCGTGATGCAAACTCACTCTCGTGAGAAAAAATTTTTCCACCCTCGTATCGTAATGTATTTTACGTTATTGTATCTAATATAATTTCTCCCGTTTTACAGCACACGTTCTGTCGAGATGCCGGAGGAAGTGGGCGATTGCTCTGCGCCCAGCAGCGAAATTGCCGGCAACGACAACGTGCAGACGGCCGAAATATACGGCGACAACGCGCAGATGGTTGGAGGAGACAACGAGGTCAACAGCAACCGTGAAGAAGAAGAAAAAGAAAAGAAAATGGAAAAAAAAGAGAACGCGACGCAACGTGGTGGATCTACTGAAGAGCGGGGTCACGTACCCGGGGGCATGCTCGTCGGAGCCTCTATTAATGTAGCTTAACGTTAAATGTTTTTTTTTTCAATATCGATATCAGTATAAAATAAAATTATTCTCGTATAAAACATACTCCTGTGTTCGTTCTATTTAATGAATTTTCTCCTTTTCTATCGCCATATGCGCTGCGAATCCCAATTCCCCATGAGTTGTACTGCTATTTAAAAAAAAACATTAAACATTTTCACGATTTTATTCCATGCAGTGAGTGACCAAAATTTTTGCTATATATTATATACGAACAAAAAGGCAATTTTCGCGAATTTTTTTTACACCAATGCGGAGTGTAAAACATCAAATGTCTATTTGATTCAATCGGTTGAATCAATCGGTTGCTCCGGTGACAATTTTTTTTATTTCGCAGAAGTTAAGATGGAATGAAATTGCATTCTTGTTTTTATAATTGAAAAAAATTTATTATAATTATATGTTCGACTGCAACGGTTATTCAATGAATGTCAAATTTCGAGAATAAATAAAACCTATCGTAAATTCACACGCGATTAATTTTTGTATAATTTTCAGAATTACAAGATCGGTCCAACCGATCGGGTCAACCGGTTGGTTCAAGTCAGATTTGGAGATTTTACACTCTGTTTTCTCAAAAAAAAAGACTGCTCTGGATCGAGTGTGGAGTGTAAAACCTCAAATTTCATTTTGATGCAAACGGCTGAATCAATCGGTTGCTCCGGTGACCATTTTTTTTATTTCGCAGAAGTTAAGATGGAATGAAATCGTATTCTTGTTTTTATAATTGAAGAAAATTTCTCATAATTATCCGTTAGACTGCAACGGTTATTCAATGAACGTCAAATTTCGAGAATAAATAAAACCTATCATAAATTCACACGCGATTAATTTTTGTATAATTTTCAGAATTACAAGATCGGTCCAACCGATCGGGTCAACCGGTTGGATCAAGTCAGATTTGGAGATTTTACTCTCTGTTCTCTCTAAAAAAAACTGCTCTGGATCAAGTGTGGAGTGTAAAACCTCAAATTTCAACTTTTTCACATAGTAATTTCCCGAAGTGGAGAGAATCTTACACAATATTTTTAGTCCACCGATTTCGCTTCGTCACCATTTCGTTCAATTTAAATGTCGATGGCAATCGTATGCCGTGCGTGCGCACGAACAACGCATGTGCTGCTCGACGCTGTCGTGAGAATCCGCCTTTAGTGTTTTTACGCGCGCACGGCAGACTAGTGGCACCAGTATTTAAATCGTTCGAAATGGCGATGAAGGGAAGTAAGTGGACGAAAAATATCGCCAAAGATCCTCTCCACTTTTGAAAATTGACATTGAAGATTGCGACATTCATTTTTTCAGAAATCATAGATTTCTGAAGCCGTAAATCGTAAAAATCATCGAACACAGAATTTTTTTTTTTTTTCGAAATATCGACTTTTGAACTGTACCATCGTTCTCAAGTTGCATATTCTACCCCTGAAAACACTGGTTTCAAACGGTTTTACTTGATTTTGAAAAAAAAAAAAAAAATGTACGACGTTCATTTTGTCAGAACTCATCAATCGTGTTCCTGACCGAAAATTGCAAAAATTGACCATTTTTGCAGACGTCCTGAACAGATTTATACAAAAATTAATCGCGTATGAATTTACGATAGGTGTTATTTATTCTCGCGATGTGACGTGCATTGAATATCCATTGCAGTCGAACGGATCATTATGAGTAATTTTTTTTTATAACAAAAACGACAGTGCAATTTCATTCAATCATATTTTCTATGAAATAAAAAAAATGGTCACCAGACCAACCGTTTGCATCAAAACGACATTTGAGGTTTTACACTCCGCACTTGATCCAGAGCAGTCTTTTTTGGAGAAAACAGAGTGTAAAATCTCAAAATCTGACTTTGATCCAAACGGTTGATCCGATCGGTTGACCCGATCTTGAAATTCAGAAAATTATACAAAAATTAATCGAGTGTGAATTTACGATAGGTGTTATTTATTCTCGAAATTTGACATTCATTAAATAACCGTTGCAGTCGAACGGATAATTATGAGAAATTATTTTCAATTATAAAAACAAGAGTGCAATTTCATTCCATCTTAACTTCTGCGAAATAAAAAAAAATTGTCACCGGAGCAACCGATTGATTCAACCGTTTGCATCAAAACGACATTTGAGATTTTACATTCCACACTTGATCCAGAGCAGTCTTTTTTCGAGCAAACACAGAGTGTAAAATCTGGAAATCTGACTTTGATCCAACCGGTTGACCAGATCGGTTGACTCGATTTTGAAATTCAGAAAATTATACAAAAATTAATCGCGTGTGAATTTACGACAGGTGTTATTTATTCTCGAAATTTGACATTCATTAAATAACCGTTGCAGTCGAACAGATAATTATAAGAAATTTTTTTCAATCATAAAAACAAGAGTGCAATTTCATTCCATCTTAACTTCTGCGAAATAAAAAAAAATTGTCACCGGAGCAACCGATTGATTCAACCGTTTGCATCAAAACGAAATTTGAGGTTTTACACTCCACACTTGATCCAGAGCAGTCTTTTTTGGAGAAAACAGAGTGTAAAATCTCCAAATCTGACTTGATCCAACCGGTTGACCCGATCAGTTGGACCGATCTTGTAATTCTGAAAATTATACAAAAATTAATCGCGTGTGAATTTACGATAGGTGTTATTTATTCACGAAATTTGACATTCATTGAATAACCGTTGCAGTTCAACGGATAATTATGAGAAATTTTTTTCAATTATAAAAACTAGAATGCAATTTCATTCCATCTTAACTTCTGCGAAATAAAAAAAATTGTCACCGGAGCAACCGATTGATTCAACCGTTTGCATCTGTTACGTCGCGAATTGCTATTTTTGAGACACAAATGATAAAAGGCAAAGGGAAGAAAATCTCCCCCTATTGCTCTGCGGTATCAATGTGACTCGGCAAAACGCGGAGGTGTTCCGTTTAGAGCCTACCCTTTCGGGCAAAACCTCGGGAAGGAACTTGAAAAAGTAATTCTGACTTTACATTAAATCACAAAAATAAAGACTAAAATGAATGAAATCAAAAACTTATCCGTGTGGCGAAAATGAGCGAATATGGGGTGGAACCGTGTGATTGATGAATAATAAGATGAATGAAAGGTGAGAATCAGAACGATCCCAATGATCCAACGCTGGCGATAACCCTCCGGCTCTTCACTCGATTATCAGATGAATAGAATTTTCCGATGAACAAGGAAGGGCGATGGTGTGGTTCTTTCGGATTTAAACACTGGTCGTAATTCACTGGTAAAATTGATTTTTATTCTGCCCGTTCAGTTTGTCAGGGCAATGTCAAAATAATATTTCACAAAAAGTTTCAATTCACAATTCGAAATTTGGATTATTGGTTGTTTCACAATTTCACAATTAAATTCTTGAAAATCGGAAATAAAAATATAATTCGTAATTTAGTACACAATATTTGATTTTAACAGGTCGATTCAGCACTCGAGATTTTTTTTTAAAGAAGGTAAAGTTCACAGTTCGACAAATACGGCGTATTAGAAATGTCGAAGTTCACAATTTCAAATTTGGATTAAAAGAGTCAAAGTTCACTATTACACAAATACGAAGTTTTAATCACAAGATTGAAGACAAATTGAATTCCCGTTGTAAAGTCCGAATTATTATTTAAAATACCGATGATTTACAATTTTTAATGTTGAAGAGCTTTAACGATCTCAAATTTGCAACTTCACGATTTTTCTCTAAGTCCATCTGACGGATATTTCAATGACAAAAATGAACTGTTTCGGGTCCGGAATATTAATGAGCTCCGTCGGCTTTTGCGGCACATTAAATAAGCTCCTCGCTATTTCCCCGCTGTCGCCTTGAAGGGTGACGGTCGAGCGGTGCGTTACGCGTCTTACCGTCCCCTCACGCTTCATACCTGACGGCTACTCTTATCGGATTCTTACTATAGCTGTCGAACGGTGCGTTGCGCCTACCGTCCCCTCACGCCTCATACCTAGCGGGCTACTCTCATCGCGCTCACTCTACGCTAATTTCTTATTTATTAAATTATTATTATCATTGATAGTAATTTATCTTGCTTCTGTTAATGAATTATATGTCACTCCTATTATTTACTTGAACGAACTCCCAAATTTTAATTGTTTATATAATTATTTATATAATTATTTAGGAAAAATTATTAGTTGTACCCCCCTTGCTATAAGAGGCCCAGTGTACTCTCTATGAGCAATAAAAATATCTATCTATCTATCTATCTATCTATCTATAATTATTTATCAATAGCTTAATTATTTACTCATGATTACATTTAATTTAAAAAAAACACCTTGTTGATGGAATTTATCCCTATTTTACCCTCGATTTTTATAACAATAGTTTCACAATATTTATCGATAAATTAAAACGATCGTTGAGAGGAAGTCGTGTGATTCGGTGACGATGTTCCCCACGCTTACTCCAGTCTTCTCCTTCTTCTCCAATAGTGTCGGTGGTGTGGTCATCATTTCTCCTCTTTGGACTGGAGGGGTTGTTGCTAGGTGCGTCAATTTCCTTTGTCGTCCAATCGTCTTGAGTGGTGTTTCTGCGTCGTGGATTGGAATTTTTCTGCACTGGATGGTGTGTTGTGTCACACGACCGACGATAAGTCACACTTCGTTATTTCTCTCTTCGGTTTCAAAATCGATATTACCATTTACCGGGTGTTTAACATTTAGATAATTATGATTTAATATTCATACAATATTCATATTTTTTTGTTATCTTCTGTTTATTTATTTGTTTTTCTAATGTTTTTCTTTACCCAACTGTCTCGACTTGACCCGTAGATTTTTAATTCATAAACAAACTCAATTAATTTATTATTTTTTTCTACAACTGTTTCCCCACTAATTCACCATTAATTCACAAATCACGGCAACATAAGGAAAGGCACCACAAATATAATCCGTTTAGGTCAGTGGAGTACGAAAATGAGTGGAGATTACGAAAATGATATGATTCACACATTTTTGGTCACCCGGTAGACGCATCGCGAATCCCCGCGAAGAGTCACTGGAACGCACTGTCTTTCGGTTACTCGGTCGGGACAATACCTGACCCATTCGATATGATAAGATTCACCGATGCACGCCCGACTCGTTATACTTGCGATCTCCGGTGCCACACGACGCACCTCATATACATGGGTGACGCGTGTATGTGTGTCCACCTACGGTCGCTACTCACACTCTCTCCTCTTTGCCTTATTTATTCCATATAAAAAGAATATATTACCGTAATTGATTTTTCAGTTAAAAACGTGTAGTCCCGAAAAATCACGGGACGTAACACATCAAAACGGCATTTGAGATTTTACACCGCATTGGACCCAGAGCATTTTTTTTAGCAAGCGCAGAGTGTAAAGTCTCAAAATATGATATTGATCCACCCGGTTGACCCAATCGGTTGGAACGGTGACCAAAAACAACCTTTGCTGCGATCCCAAGAAAACGATAAAACTCGATTACGCGAATATTGGTAATCGCGGGCATGTTTCCGTTTTCGCTCTATCGTTCGGAGACGCACCAGAATTCTCTTTGACGTTTCGACATCATCGTCCTCGCCATTCGCTGTCCAGAATTTCTCGGACAACGTCGACCGATCTTCGAGAAGGCCGTGTGGTCCTACCACCGTTTCGTCGCATCGCCGCACTGAGCGGGTTATGTTACCACGCTGTCAGCTGATTTCCGCGCGAGTTTCACTTTGACACTCATCAACGTGAAACTCGCGCGAACTTCGCTGAACTTCGACAAATAACATTAACACACACACACGGATAAGCCGAGAACTGACAAGTCCAGGCATTAAAGAATAGCACTGTACATAATTATAAAATTAATATATTTTATAAAATTTAACATTGAATTTTATTTGCTTTGAAAAATATTTTCTTAGCCACAGTATAAAAATATTTATTCCAAGCCGTACTGTTAAGGCTTCGCTGATATAATCAACTTGTTCTCAATGCCACAAATTGTTTTCACCAAAACCATGTTTTCTTCTCTCAACGCAAGGTTGGTTAAAAAAAACTTGCCTTCGAAAGGTCAGGAATTAACCACTGAATTTGATTCGTTTTATATCAATATTTCCTTCGTCAAAGTAAAAAATGTTGGTTCCATAACTTACTGTTAAACATACTTACATAATGTATGTTTGACAGTAACAGTTTAGATTTGTTATGAGAGATTTTCCATAGCTTCCTTTATGTAGAAGAAGAATTTGATTAGTTAATTATATTTTAGTCTGTGTTTTATCCGTATCTAATCGCTGATTATTGTATATTATGCATTTAATATTGTTTCGTATAATATTTCGCAATTGTATGTGCAGTGTTAGATGAATGCGACGAAGCCATGCTCCAGGACGCTAGCCAACAGCTCGGTTTCACAACGCCCCTGACGGACAAGGAAAGAACGATGAGAAAGTGACTTATGAACTGAAAATGACGAACGAGGACATCCAGGTACCAAAAAGAACGGGAAATGTTATTGCAGAACGAAACAAGACTGACGTGATTGTTAGTGATCCAACAAAAACTGATGACGACATTGCTGAAAAAAAGAAGGGCGACGACGCTGCCGCAAAAAAGTAGGGCGACGACGCTGCCGAAAATTCGCAAGCACACGACGATACTCATAAAGATAACGTCGAGGATTTCGGCGAACAAAGCCAGGCAAATGACAACACTGACGAACAAACGAAGATGGATGACGTCGTTATTAATCGAACTGAGACAAATAAGGACACAGGCGAACAAAAAGAGATGAACAAGGACGCGGACGTACAGAACGAGACGAGCGAGGACACAGCCGAACAAAAAATGACGGGCAAAGATACAGACGAACGGAAAAATCAAGAAACTACTCGGACGAATAAAAAAAATAGACATACAGCGACTCTGCCGGGAAGAAAAAGATTGACGAGAATACTGACAAACAAACGAAAAACGATGCAGACACTGACCAACAAAACAAACGCGGACGAGAACACAGACAGACGAGAAACTCGAGCTAGTCATTTAAAAAATACAGAACGACAGATGGAGAAGCTGAAGAAAAAAAATAGACTGTTGAAGACGCTGAAAATCAAACAAAAAATACCGCAGACACTGGCTAACAAACGCGTGAACACGGACGGACGAGAAAGTCCAGCCAGCACTAAAAAAAATAAACAAAAACTAATGACACTGACAAAAAAAAATAGACTGACGAGGGCACTGACACACAAAGAAAAACCTTCGAAGACATTAAGAAACAAAAAAGACCCCCGAAAAAACTAAGCAAGATGATATGAGAGACACCTGTGACACTGGCGAAGAAGATACGAGAGGCAATGGAACCGACGAAGAAAGCGAGGTCGATGAGGAAGAAGAAAAGAAAGGCAACAAGGTTGACGAAAACGGCGACAACAATACCGGTTTGTACCAAGTTTTAGTTATTCTTTTCCGGACTCATAAAAACAGTGTTACTTAATTATAATATAACTAGGGGGCTTCGCCCCCTGCGCGCTTCGCGCGCTCCCCCCCCCCCCCTCAGCGTCTTAAACCTACCTAACCTAACCCTGATTAACTTAACCCTACCTAACTTAACCCTATCTAACAGAACCCTACTTAACTTAACCCTATCTAACAGAACCCTACTTACCTAACTACTACCTACTTAACAAAACACTACCAAACGTAACCCTACTTAATTTAATTCTACTTATCCCATTATCCCTCGGGACCCCCCATCTCTCAAAACCCCTATCCCTCGGGACCCCCCATCTCTCAAAACCCCTATCCCTCGGGACCCCCCATCTCTCAAAAACCCTATCCCTCGGGACTCCCATACTTGAAATCCATATCCTTCGGGACCCCCATACTCGGAACCCCTATCCCTCGGGAACCCCGTTACTCGGAATCCTTGTCCGTCGGGATCTCCCATCTCTCGGGAACCTCCATACTCGGGAACTCCCATACTCCGAACCCCTATGCCTCGATAACTCTCGTACTCGGAACTCCTTTCTCTCGGGAACCCCTGCAATCGGAAACCCTATCCCTCGGGAACCCCCATGGAGCTTAGAAGAATCACCTAACTTAACCCTACCTAACTTAACCCTACCTATCTTAATTCCACCTCATTTAATCCTACCTAACTGAACTCTACCTAACTTAACCCTATCTAACTTAACCCTATCTAACTTAACCCTACCTAACTTAACCCGATCTGACTTAAACCTACCTTACTTAACCCTACCTAACTTAACCCTACCTAACTTAACCCTACCTAACTTAACCCTACCTAACTTAACCCTACCTATCTTAATTCCACCTCATTTAATCCTACCTCATTTAATCCTACCTAACTTAACCCTACCTAACTTAACCCTATCTAACTTAACCCTACCTAACTTAACCCTACCGAACTTAACCCTATCTGACTTAACCCTACCTTACTTAACCCTACCTAACTTAACCCTACCTAACTTAACCCTACCTAACTTAACCCTAGCTATCTTAACCCTACCTAACTTAACCCTACCTAACTTAACCCTACCTAACTTAACCCTACCTAACTTAACCCTACCTAACTTAACCCTACCTAACTTAACCCTACCTAACTTAACCCTACCTAACTTAACCCTACCTAACTTAACCCTACCTAACTTAACCCTACCTATCTTAATTCCACCTCATTTAATCCTACCTAACTGAACTTACCTAACTTAACCCTATCTAACTTAACCCTATCTAACTTAACCCTACCTAACTTAACCCGATCTGACTTAAACCTACCTTACTTAACCCTACCTAACTTAACCCTACCTAACTTAACCCTACCTAACTTAACCCTACCTATCTTAATTCCACCTCATTTAATCCTACCTCATTTAATCCTACCTAACTTAACCCTACCTAACTTCACTCTACCTAACTTAACCCTATCTAACTTAACCCTACCTAACTTAACCCTACCGAACTTAACCCTATCTGACTTAACCCTACCTTACTTAACCCTACCTAACTTAACCCTACCTAACTTAACCCTACCTAACTTAACCCTACCTAACTTAACCCACCTAACTTAACCCTACCTAACTTAACCCTACCTAACTTAAACCTACCTAACTTAACCCTGCCTAATTTAACCCTACCTAACTTAACCCTACCTAATTTAACCCTACCTAACTTAACCCTACATAACTTAACAATATCTAACTTTACCCTACATAACTTAACAATATCTAACTTGACCCTACCTAACTTGACGCTACCTAACTTAATTCTATCTAACTTAATCCTACCTAACTTAATTTTATCTAACTTAATCTTACCTAACTTAATTCTATCTAACTTAACCCTACCTAACTTAACCCTACATAATTTAATCCTACCTATCACGGGACCCACATCCCTCAGAACCCCTATCCCTCGGGACGTCCCTCCCATCGCTCAGAATCCATATCCATCGGGACCCCCCTTCCGTTCCTCAGATCCCCTATCCCTCGTTCGCGCGCTCACATGTCCGTTTTTCATTTTCCAAAACCATAAATCCCCCAAGGCCTGATTTTTCTAAGTCCTTTTCCAAAAACATAGGCCCCCAAGCGCGGATCTTTCGATGGCCTTTTTCAAAAACATAGACTCCGAAATACCAGATTTTTCTTAGCGCTTTTCCAAAAACATAGGCCCGCCAAGTCATGGCGGGCCTATGTCCGTATATAAAAAATATCGAGATCTTTTTATACTATAGAGATAGAGATAATATATCTGGGTATTTTATAATACCCAGAATAGGGGGCCTTAAGGCACTTAGAAAAATTCAGGCCCCAGGGCCCCTTGGAGGACTTAGAAAAATTCAGGCCCAAGGGCCCCTTGAAGGACTTAGAAAAAATCATCCGAAGTCCCTTCCCAGGTCACCTTCACCGTGCGGTTTGGTGAAGCTGACCCCCCCCCCCTCGATTATCCTACACGGCGGCGGCGGCGGCGGCGGCGGCGAGATATTTTTATTATATATTTTTATTATATAGAGAGATAACAATTAATAACAATAATACAATTATTTAATTTTTAGCACAAATTTATGAGTTGATTTACATTTATTCAATGTCCTACAGTTAAATAAATAACGGGAGATAACAGTGAACGTTTTGCATACAAACAGATACCAATGAAACGAACAATTTTCGGTGTACCCCAGTATTTTCAATAATGCCGGACTTTCCACCTCCTGTTTGTCGTAATATCCAGTATTGCATGCATGTATGGATAGAAATAGCGTCGTTTCAGTATAAGGTCATATCCGCTGACATTCCTATGACCGATCTTGAGGCACGCCTACAAACAATAATATTCCGATAACAGGTATTCAAAATTATTTTTACTGTTATTATCCGTACTTATACATACGTAAGTTTTGGTTTTCAGCTCTTTCCACTTCTCGCTGCACATCGTAGCCGTGAAATCATCGGGAAGATCTGTTGCTACGACGCTGAACAAAATTTGTATCATTTTTATTGTATTACCACAATCGTCGTATTCATATTCGATCTTCAATGGAGTCGAAATTTGAATATCAATTTTCTCCTTATTAATGAATGGTTTTACCAAGAACTAAAAAATGTAGTTAACACTATAAGTATCTCTGGTTTTCATCAAAGCTCAAAGTGCTGAATATGCACAGGACTGATATAATACAAATATTAGGTTACCCCCATGCTCTAGTGGAATGCTCTGGATCTAAAAAGACCCAATTACTGTGCAACCTCATCTCGATAAGACGCCACACGTTGTCGCTTGTCCCTGTAATGTGAATTAAAATTCTGACGATAGATATTTTTATAAACGAATAATTTTATACTTACAGATATCAGTTGTCATTCTGGTTTTTTCTCTCGTGCGATCTGAAATGATCTGCAATACGTAAGCTTGAAAAACAGTTGATGTTTCTACTCCCGGAAACTATGAGCACTACATAAATACCGTACTACGTGTCGATCTTCTGAACTCACAAAAAATTTGTAAAATAATCAAGTTGACGTTTTTTTACTAATTTAAAAGGATTACAGTTCAGCAACTTTTATACGAAAGAATATCTTGCCAATAATATAATTTTCGACATTTTCCGAGAATGGTCATTAAAAAGTATATAATTTTGCAAATATAATGGTCCTATTAAGATAATATTAAGGTTGCTCCTATTTTTATATTTATTTATAGCAATGTGTACGTGATGGTTTCGAGTTAAAAAAAAATCGACGGGTATCGGTATATGTAGGTGTTACGTCCCGCGATTTTCGGGACTACACGTATTAAAATCACAAGAATTTCTTATGCGAATGGATGGAGAAAGGAAAGAAACAGGGAACGAGCACAGTCGAGAGCGCACACACACAAGAGTCCCGAATGTATGAGGAATGATGTGTAGCCTGATGACCACGAGCAAAGGAGTCCGAGCGCAGGCCGGCACGACTTATCTTATCGGATATAGGGTCGGGTGTCCATGCGTTCGGAAGCTCAAGAGAATGGTTAAGGCACGTGCGGGTAAGTGTTTGCTTGCAAAACCGTACAGCGCGGATCTATTGGGTGTCTCAAAAGAATATTTTCCTGGCATTCATTCTTACGTGAGAAATTGGGGGAAAAATATTACAATTAATTAAAAATAAATGAGTAACGGCGGGGTCTCGATGAAAAAAAGATGAAGATAAATTTTGTTTATTAATGATTTATTTTTATGGGTCAGGTCGCGACAATTCTTAAGAAGAAAATAGAAAAATAGGGATAAATAGTAGAACTTAGAAATTAAGTATTTTTAGTTGCTGGAGATCAAGAATTTATGATAATTATCAATGCGATCACCCAGTATCTGCTAGGGTAATGTAATTAGAATAAGCAGTAGACAGATAAGAAAGAATCGATCGAGCAGAAATCAACCAGAGGTGTGAAACAACACACCATCCGGTGCGAATAAAACGCCAACCCACGACGCAGAATTACCACCCAGGAGCAGCAGACGAACAACGAAACACCTCGCTTAGCAACATCCCCACCAGGGCAAAGGAGGACGGATAAAGTCACGTAACATCACGATCGTCAAATCAGAGGGAAGGATGGAGGGATGAATGCAAGAAGACTACATGGAAGGGATCGCCGGCGATTCGAGAGACGTTTTATGAAAATATAATTCATTATCAAACAAAAATAATTTTTCCTTGATTGATTATTAATATTTAGGGGAATCATACGTTTACTAGTATTTTTGAAAGAGATTATGTGAAATAAAGAAAAGAAAAAAAAGTAACTAATCAAATAATTATTTATAATCAAGAATTTAGTTAGTGAAAAACATCTGTAAAACTTTAAATTGAAGCAAGGAAAAATTTGTATAAATATAATAGAATTTAGAGCGGGAGGAATGCGACGAGTGGTTGGAAGTGCGAGAGAGTGCGATGTGAATGGAGCTGTTGGGAATGAAGAGTGTGGGGGCGGTAGTGCGAGCGACGCACCAGTTGACCGCCACGCGCCAAGACAGTGGGAGTGCGAGAGAGAGGGATGTGAGTAGGACAGTAAGACTGAAGCGTGAGGGGACGGTAGCTCGGGCGACGCGTCACCTGGCCGTTGCTCGGCAAGAAAAGGGGAATGGGCTGGAGAGAATGACGCGTAAGGGGACGGTAGGGCAGGTAATGCACTGTTCGACCGTTACTCCCTCCAAAAGACAATAGCGGGGAAATATCGATCGAGGAGGTTATTTAAGGGGCCGCAAAAATCGGGGCAGCTCATTAATATTCCGGACCAGATTTGTCATCGTGAATAAAATTCGTTGTCATTTCGTCCGAATTTTCGAAAAATATCAGAACTCAGAAAAATCTGTAAAACTTGAGCATTACACAAATTGAAACACGGGAAAACGGAATTCCGAAATATCGGCCGTTGAATTTGATTCCGAAGCGGTAGTTTACCGGTCAATTCCTTCAGAAAAAAAAAACATTTAAAACCTTTTACGAAAATTTCAATAAAAAAAATCTGTCAACATTTAATCGAGAAACTCTGTGAATATATCGAATAAAAATCCGTGAACATATAATCGAGAAACTCTGTGAATATTTTAAGCAAAAATTTGTGAACATTTAATTGAAAAACTCTGTGAATATTTTAAGTAAAAATTTGTGAACCTTGAAGAAATTTAATTTTTACAACGTTTTCCCGCTCAAATAAGCGAGGAAGAATAAACATTTATTCAACAAACATCAAAATCGTCTGTCGTGTACATTCATCGGTATCCTTTGTTGCTGCTCCTTTCTTACAACGATCTGTGGGGGAAATTTGGAGAACGGACGTCACCGACAGCGGATTTTCGTCAACTTATACTGGTACTTCAACGGGTTTTCGGGAACTTCCAATTAGCTTTCATTTGTGTCGATTGAAATCACAGGGGTAAGTGTACTTCCTTTATTTTATTTAGTGTGTTGAAAATATTTTGAAGTCAGAACTACTTTTTCAAGTTCCTTCCCGAGCTTTTGCCTGAAAGGGTAGGCTCTAAACGGAACACCTTCGTGTCGTGCCGAGTCACAGCGATACCACAGTGTAATAGGGGGAGATCTTCTTCCCTTTACCTTTATATCATTTGTGTCTCGAAAAATTGCAATTCACGACATAACATACGCAAGATACATATAATTTACACCCAAGCACGGCGGTTAATTTGGTAGCGACCAATTGATTGCTAAAAGAAAATACGAAAGATTCTGTGTCATAAGGGATAAGTTTTATTCATCGTTCGTAGGGTATGCGAAAATACTGAAACACTGAGATTCGATGTAATAATCGTGTTATTAAAGTATTTGCGACGTTTCGATAAAATAAGAAGAACATGGGAAATTAGAAAACACCAGATGCTCCGCAAGCTATTCGTGAAGTACTACTGAGTCTATCCGCTTTTAATATAAACAATCTCAGAACAATCCTGTTAGTCCTGTTAACCATAAAGTGACAGAAAATAGTTGAGTCCAAATGATTTTTTTTTCATTTCTATTTTGTATCTGCCGTAATAATTGTATAGTTATTGGAACTGTGACATAGTTTACCATAATCAAAAGAATAGTTATTGTGCTTATAAAAAATAACCGTATTGATAGCCGTCACTTGATATTTATTAATACCATTTTTTATTACAAATTATATTGAATTATTCGGGATTCCAATGCTTAATAAGATGCTCAATATGAGCACCCTCCTCGTTGATGCAACACTCCATGCGGCGATGGAAATTTTGTCGCACCTTGCGCAATGTTCGGGGGGTTATTGCCCGACAAGCCGTGATGATTCTCGCTCGCATGTCTTCTTCCGTGGTTGGTGGAGTCTTGTACACAGAATTTTTAAGCGTACCCCACAAGAAAAAATCTAAGGGTGTAAGATCTGGAGACCTCGGCGGCCAGTGTATTGGCCCGCCTAACCCGATCCATCGCTCTGGATACTGTCGATCCAAAATGCGACGTACAATTACAGCTGTGTGGGCAGGATGGCCATCTTGCTGCCACCACATGACGTCCCTTACGCCTTGAGGGATTGTGGCCAATAAATCAATTACGTCGTTCTCCAGAAACGCTGAGTACATGGCACTATTCAAGTTCCCATCGATAAAAAAAGGACCAATGATTTTCCAGACATTGATTTTCCATCGATGATGCATCGGCAAGTGAACCGTAAAGTGGGGATTTTCAGGGGCCCATTTCCTTGTATTCTGATGATTGGAAATGCCCAGATTGGTGAACGTACACTCGTCGGTGAACATGACTTTTTTAAAAAAGTCCACGTCGTCGTATATTTTTTCCACGGCCCAGAGGCAAAAGTCCAATCTCTTTTCGTAGTCCCCCAGCAGCAACTGTTGCTGACTGGTAAGTTTGGACGGGAAATTGACCGAACGTACAATTTTTCGGACTGTTTCTCGATTCATCTCTACAAATAAATTAGTTTCATGCAACTTCATGCAAAAACTACATTGCTATCGAACATAAAACAACTTTTTCAATGCGAATAATGTCAATAATAGTTAAATATTGTTAAGTAGGATAGGACATTTTAAACTAGCAAAGTTACTGATACATTTTTTACTAAAAAGTAATGTACGGTAGATTATGCACACTCAATGTAGAGAAAAAAGAACACCCAGCCATGAATAGCCATAGAATTTGCAAAAACATGCACTGATTTAATAATAGGTTGAAGTTTTACAATATTTACCGCAATCCACAGCCAAATGCCTTGCACTCTGTACAGGATTTAACTCGATACAATGCAAAATTTCTTCACATCGTTCCGCACTGACAGGTCTTGGTCGCGGGGGTCTAGGAGCGATAAGGAGCCGGTACAACAATATTGTTTGATGGAGCCGTCGAAAACTTTGCCGGGAGGATGGTACTTCGTCGTAAAGTTCTCGGTATATTCTGACGGCTGCAGAAAAATTGTTATTAGCACGAATCAGAGCGGTGTGGATACGAATCCGCCTAGCCTCCATGTTTTTTTTAGGAACTGCCTTCAAATAACAAACGAGAAAATAGTGGAAATATAAAACAAATGCGACTCAACACTCTCAGGTTCATCGGTATAATACTCGTAATCGTGCCAACTTCCGTCCTCATGGGCAAAATGTCACAAGACGCTGTTGTATCTCGACATCATGTTTCAACCAAAAACCTAAAATATTAAGATGCTCATCTTAATCGTAATATTTTTGTCGAATTTGTTCATAATTGTGTGCAAGCTAAGGGGGAGTTCAGAGTAATTTGCGAGTAGATTATGAGAAAATTAACAGGGTTCAGTGGAAGTTTATTAGTTAGAAGTGAGACAAGAATATTTCATTTAGAACTTTGCAAATTCCCAAGCATCATTAATTCGACCGGACGATCGAATAAGTTACTCGAAGGTTCCACGGATTTGCAACTTTAACACTACTCGACCACTAATGCAAATAAGACATTCACCAATTCAATCGACATCCAGAAGTTTCTCACAGTTCGGTGCAAGTACAGTTGAGAGCAAGTTAAGAATAAATTGAGAGAGAGTGTTACGTCATGACGTAACTCTCGAAAAAAAATGCATTAATCCTCTCGGAAAGGTTTATCCGTGGTACACCTTGAATGAACGAGACCTATCTCGAAAATGCAGAGCATAAGAAAAAAACACTGGTTCTGGTAACCGTAGAGGGGAAGGAAAGGAGTCCGAGGCAAAACATGCGCCGTCTCACTCAAGGCGGGCGCTGTCTCACTCTGGGCATTGGTCATTCTCCATTGGAGAAACCGCCCGCCTGGTCTCAAGCCGGTGGCGAGGTTTCCCTGAGTAACGTGTCACAGCACACTACAGCACCAACTGACCCCTCCCCTCAGGTGAAAAAAACCCAGGGTTTCTCTGTAACGAACGGTGACAAAGGGGCAAAATGGTATCTCACAATACTACGGATATACTCACTCGATTAAGAGAATCAATTAATGAATAAAAATAAGTTATCCCCCACAAATAAATTATTTAGCACAAAAAAATCACACAATCTACGTTTGAGATTCTCCGATAAAAATTTAACTCCTACTATAAACAAAGAATTGTTGATTTGTAGTTTACCAGCAATTTATAAATTTGAAATTTCTAATCTAAGATACGAACTGAAACTCAATGAAAGATGAGAAATAAGTAATCAAGGAACTAATAATACAGCATAACGGAATTATGCATATAACAGAAGTTAACCAAGAAAATGTTCAGAATAATCTTGTTATCATTGTTCCGAGTTAGCGAACGGCAGAACGCGCGAGAAAAATTCTGTCATTACCACCTACTAAAATTAATTAAGAAAAAAAAAATAATTAGACTAAGAAACTGCGTTGCGGCGAACCTTGCGACAATCAATTTCATTTTTTTTTTACGGAGGAAGCATAATATAAAGTCCAGACCGTGGGTTGCCACGCGCCTATGCCTACCGCTGAGAAGAACCGGATAAGCGGAAGAAAGGGAGACCAAGCGGGTCGGCCACGAAGCATCAGGTTCAGGCGCGTGTCGATAGTTAACACCAGGGTACCAGTGACCAAGCGATCGAGAGAAAGAAACGTCGTCTTATTTTTGCGAACTGTTATTATAGCACTAGCTCAACGGATATTTGGAACACACATTTTCGCGCCCTACGTGACTAAACCAGTAAAAAAGGCCCACCGTCAAAAAAGTACGATAACGAGAAAGAAATCAGATTACTAAGAAAACCTTGGAACACGCACATGTCAATGCGTGACTTCATACGAAGACTCGTTATCGCACATTGAATTTACGGAGCCAAGTTGGACCCGCATTATAATACTCCGTACGAAAAAAATGAGATGAAAGAGAAAAAGAGACCTTCCTAATGCAACATTTCGTAACTCCGAAAATTAATTATAATTATCAATTAATTATAATTATCAATTAATTATAATTATCAATTAATTATAATCATCACTTAATCAATTATCAATTAATCACAATGATTCATTCCCGATTGTTAACAACAAACACGATCATTTAGAGAAAATAATGCATGGAATAAAATAGGACTCGCTCGATGTTAAAAGACAAAAGTAATAAACACCTGAGCAGCTTCAACGGCCCAAAGCGAGAAGACGCTAGAAGAAGTAGGAAAAAATCCCATTTCTATATTACAATTTGAAACCTGATAAATTACAAAGGAATTATAGTCGAATATTTAATCGTGCACAAGTTAACCGAGATAATATTTGCTCCAGACGTCAGCTATGCCTCTCGAACGAGAAGTAAGAATCATGATAGGAATACGAAGAAACAATCCGTGTTACTACGAGTCACACATACACGAATCGTAAATCTCGGAAGCACACCACTACCAGAGTGCTGTTTCAGTCACACCTACACGGGCCACAGAGCTCGCACTACCACTAAAGCCCCGCGCTACATACACATCAGTCACTGCTCCCAACGGTCACCTCTCCCAGACTGCGAGGCGACATGTACGCACCCCGCTACTGCCGCACCCCGCTCTTAGGAATGCATCCGAAGCTCCAGAAAACCCGCTCTCTTTGGAAACCTATGTAATTTAAAAATCAGAAAAAAATGTCAGACTACGTACAAGAAAATAAGCCGCCCGATGATACCGAAATCTTCCGAAAAACGTATATTTTAGGAAATAGGAAAAAGGCCACAGGTGTAGTGGTAATTAGTTATAATTTTCCAGAAAAATGCATTAGGACGTGAGGCACCGAATTATGTTCTCGGTTCTCGAAAATGGTTGTAATTAGAGCTGTAATGAGCAAAAGAAGCTGAGGAATGCGGAGCGGAAGGAATTTTACTTCCGCGCGGATCGGAAGCTTCAAGGGCCGTAAGACGGCGACGAGATGGGTGCCTCCGATCGGCCCCACTCCTTGGGCCTCCGCACTTTAGTATTGGTAAAATGCACGTACAAACGCTTCAAGATGAGGCAATCGGCATATATATAAGGCGCTAAAAAGGGGGCTCGTCGCCCAGTCAATTAGTAACCACCCAGTTGATTTCTCGTCGTTAAGCTAATTAGTTCTCGGCTCGATTTAAATTCGAAATCTGTTTGTCTGAATTTCTCTATCTTCATCGACATCGAAAAGGGACTTAGACTCAATCTTGCGAGTTCCAGTCTAGGACTCTGAAATTTTTCGTCGTACCGATTGCATTTCTGCACTTTGGACTTAGAATATTTCCGAACCTTTATTTTGCATTTACGAACACTTAGACTCAATCTTGCGAGTTCCATTCTAGGATTCTGAAATTTTTCGTCGTACCGATTGTATTTCTGCACTTTGGACTTAGAATATTTCCACATCTGCATTTTTGCGTTTGCGAACACTTAAACATTTTGCGATCATCCATCGAGTACTCATAAAACATCCAATCCACTTCATATATTTTGTTCAACGAGGATTTAGCTTTTATCTTTGTCAAAGTCGAATAATTCTCTCGGAATTTCGGGTTGACTCGCTCTTGTACTTGAAATTAGTTTGACTGATTACAAACTTCTGCCTCGTTGACTAAAGAATTGGATTCGATTTTTTTGGGGTGAATTATAAGAATTATTTTTAGATTAAGACACAATCGTGTAAATTGAGAATATCAGCCAAATCATTTTTTTCCCATTACAACGTGCCTTATTTTTGAATAAATTCAAATCAGTGTACGGAGCCACGGCCTCATTATCATCTTTTTCACTACGCCCCCGCCCTTTTTGTTCTCCTCCCGAAATTTACCAACGAATTCATCTGACGACGCCAACATAGATCTGTGAGCCCAGGTCTCTACAACTACACAGTAAGTACAACTCTATTTAATAAATATATATATATATTTATATATCAACTGCCGCCTCGACTCATTCCATCTAGATTCATACGTTAATATTTCATGAAATACCCTCCCCATACCCTAAAAGTGAACTTCACCCCTTTTCCCTCGATTTTATTCACTAAGTGACTGACAAATGTTCGTACCCCTATCCCGAGTAATTTTCCGAAAGGTTAGGACTCAAAAACGGGGTTGCGTCTTCGGTGCTTTTTCGTCAGGCGTGGTAAAGAGAGAGAGTTCCCATTCTCACTGACCAGAGTACGAGAGCCTTAAGCTGAAGCGCTCATATAAGCACCCCTATCAAGCTAGCAGACGAAAGTCCCAAAAATGGATTTACGATATACCATAAATAGGTGTTTTTTATGTGCTAATTTGGTACCCAGTTGATAATTTTGGTGCTCCTTTAATAGAGGCAGAAATGAATTTTGAAAAACCCTCTGCTAGCTAGATATCAAGCTAGCAGAGGTATATAAGGAGTAACGTTATCTGTAAAGTTTTTTCGGCAGGAATTAAGTGCTTTTAAAGTGTTTTCAGCCAGTATAACGATCAACTCCGAAATCCACGTGGAAACATTATTTTTCGATAAAAATGCATTTATAGACAATGAAGAAATCAAAATTATCATAATAACTGGATTCAACATTTACCAATATTAGGTGCTTTTAAGGTGCTTTCGAGTCATATGACATTCGACCCTGAAATGTAACCGGAAATAGTAGTTTGTAGAGAAATTAATTTAGTAAGAATTAAAAACTCATAATTATAGAAACAGCCGTACATCTCATATACCAAAATTAAGTGCTCTTTAGGTGCTTTTGCAGCGTATACTATTCATCTGTTAAATATAACCAGATATAACAGTTTTTAATGGTCAAATATTTACTCGGAATTAACGATTTGAAGTTATCGTAAAAGTCGGATTCATCGCCTACCAAAATTAGGTGCTTTTTAGGTGCTTTCGAACGGTCTAAGATTCAATCCCAAAAACAAAACAAAAGTATTTTTTATATTTAAAACGACATCGTTGAACGCTTAGAAGCTGAAATGAGTGTTGTAACTGAATTCGATGTACATCTGAATAAGGTGCTATTTAAGTGCTTTCAAACAGTTTACAAGAAAACCACGAATTCTATCGGGAAATATTTTAACACAAAAATGAGCTCACTAAAGTTCATTTCGACGTTATAAAAATAACCGAATGTATTACATACGACATATTGTTTAAAGAACTGACGATTTTCAAAATAAACTACGTCTTTATTTAAAATAAAAACATTTACATACTATCTAGACGCATCGGTCATCGTGGTATTTGATGCTGAACAAATATCAGAACTACGTGAGTCTGGGTAAGAATAATGAATTAAAGTCATTTATCCTACGCTATTCCCACGTACAGAAATATCTATATACTTTTTATTCCTGGTGTTTCCAACGGTGGGGTAGGTTCTGAGTTCGCGGGGGTGGAGCACTGAAATCGTCCAGTGCGTTTCTTGGAAGTACTTAAATCGTGCGTATGTTAAAAACTGTCGATATTTTTGCTACTTACAGTTTCTCTGATGACAGGTTGCGCTCTGATAACGCGTGGGTGGAGCACTTTACCCTTAATATGCATTCCTTAAAAGCACCGAAATCATAGGTGATCGCTGTGCAAAGGAAGACTGATATGTCTTATTCCACATTTACGTAAACCATAGCCTGTTTCTATACAAACACACGTGGACGAACGTGCGAGCGGAGCACTTAAATCGAAACATGCGTTTCTTGACAGCACTTAAATTACAAGTTAAAATCAGATCATTTTTTTTTTAATTTCCTGCTTATCTAATGACAGCGTGTGATTTGTGAACGCGGTGGTGGAGCACGTTAATCGTACTACGCGTTACTCAAAAGCACCTAAATCGTAGGTTATCCCTCACTTTAATCGTACTACGCGTTACTGAAAAGCACCTAAATCGTAAGTTATCCCTGTGGAAAGAGGTGATATATTTATTCCAAAGTTATCTGAAGACGGGGTGAGCTTGCTGGACACGATTGTGGAGCACTTAATTTCTACGATGCATTTTTAAAAAGCACCAAAATAACAAGCTGTTTCTGTGAAAAGAAGTGGACATTTGCTTTATCTTCTATTTATAGAATATAGGGAGCACAGCCACAAATGCACGAGTGGAGCACTTAAATTCTAATTTGCGTTTCTTCGAAGCACCTTAATCGTGTTTAATTTCTGAGGAAAGAAATTTCAACTTTAAAAATAATGTTGATTTCTTCCACCATAGGGTGGGTTCCAAAATCGGTGGAGCGGAGCACGTAAATCTAACTATCTATTTCTCGAAAGAACCTAAATTTTACGTCATTTTAGTCACAAGAAAATTCCAACTTTTGCTGATTTTCATTTTCTCTATCGAGAGGTTCAGATTGACGTCGCAAGAGTGGAGCACTTAAATCGAAACATGCGTAACGCATGTTTCGATTTAAGTGCTCCACTCTTGCACTCCAGTTTCTCTAATGACAGCGTGTCATTTGTGAACGCGGAGGTGGAGCACTTTAATCGTACTACGCGTTACTCAAAAGCACCTAAATCGTAGGTTATCCCAGTGGAAAGAGCTGATATGTTTATTCCAAAGTTATCCCAGGTTGGGTTTAAGGTCGCAACAGTTGAGCACTCAAATCGAAATATGCGTCTCTTGACAGCACTTAAATCGCACCTTAAAATCAAATTACCATTTTTTTCGTTTCCAGTTTCTCTAATATCATGGTGTATCTTGAGAACGCGGGGGTGGAGCACTGTAAGTGTACTCTGCGTTCCTCAAAAGCACCTAAATCGTAGATTATTCTTGTGCAAACTGCTGATATATTTATCCGAAATTTATCTGAAGACGGGGTGAGCCTGCCGGACGCGACGGTGGGACACTTAACTTCTGTTTATTTCTCGGAAGCCTCTAAATCATTAGCTGTCTCTGTACAAAGACAGCATTATTTGTATCATCTTCTATTTCGCGAAAATGGAGAGCTCTTTGACGAACGCGAGAGCGAAGCACTTAAATCCTATTTTGCGTTTCTTGAAAGCACCTAAATCGTATGTTCTTTCCGAACAAAGTAACTCCAACTTTTTAAATAATTTTGATGTCTCCAGCGGTAGAGTGGATTCTGGGGATAAAGGCCTTGGGGATGAAGCACTTAATCCCTACTGTTTGTTTCTCGACAGCACCTAAATGGAAGGCTGGTTTTGTCACAAGAAACGTCGAAATTTTAGTTATTTCTGTTTTCTCCAGTGCTCCATGCTCGTGACCTTAATCTCAACCTCTGATTGGAGAAACCTGAAATCACTAAAATTTCGACTATGCTTGTAACAAAACTAGCGTACCATTTAGGTGCTTTCTAAAAACTAATAGTAGGATTTAATTGCTCCACGCACCAGCTCTAAGAATTCACTCTACCGTTGGAGACATACAAATTATTTAAATAGTTGGAGTTACTTTGTTCCGAAAGAACATACGATTTAGGTGCTTTCACGAAATACAAAGTAAGATTTATGTGCTCCACTCGCGTGTTCGTAAAAAAGCTGCCCATTGTCACGAAATAGAAGATAATAGAAATAACGCCATGTCTATGTACAGAAACAGCTGATGATTTAGCGGCTACCGAGAAATAAACAGTACAATTTAAGTGCTCCACCATCGCGTCTTGCAAGCTCACCCCGTCTTCAGATAACTTGGGAATAAATACATCAGCTCTTTCCACAGGGATAACCTATGATTTAGGTGCTTTTGAGTAACGCGCACTTTGTAATAAACATATCAGCTCTTTCCAACAGGGATAACCTACGATTTAGGTGCTTTTGAGTAACGCGTAGTACGATTAAAGTGCTCCACCCCCGCGTTCATAAATGACACGCTGTCATTAGAGAAACTGGATATAAAAAAAAAGATCTGATTTTAACATGTAATTGAAGTGCTGTTAAGAAACGCATATTTCGATTTAAGTGCTCAACTGTTGCGACCTTAAACCCAACCTGGGATAACTTTGGAATAAACATATCAGCTCTTTCCACAGGGATAACCTACGATTTAGGTGCTTTTGAGTAACGCGTAGTACGATTAAAGTGCTCCACCCCCGCGTTCACAAATGACACGCTGTCATTAGAGAAACTGGAGTGCAAGAGTGGAGCACTTAAATCGAAACATGCGTTACGCATGTTTCGATTTAAGTGCTCCACTCTTGCGACCTCAATCTGAACCTCTCGATAGAGAAAATGGAAATCAGCAAAAGTTGGAATTTTCTTGTGACTAAAATGACGTAAAATTTAGGTGTTTTCGAGAAATAGATAGTTAGATTTACGTGCTCCGCTCCACCGATTTTGGAACCCACCCTATGGTGGAAGAAATCAACATTATTTTTAAAGTTGAAATTTCTTTCCTCAGAAATTAAACAAGATTAAGGTGCTTCGAAGAAACGCAAATTAGAATTTAAGTGCTCCACTCGAGCATTTGTGGCTGTGCTCCCTATATTCTATAAATAGAAGATAAAGCAAATGTCCACTTTTTTTCACAGAAACAGCTTGTTATTTTGGTGCTTTTTAAAAATGCATCGTAGAAATTAAGTGCTCCACAATCGTGTCCAGCAAGCTCACCCCGTCTTCAGATAACTTTGGAATAAATATATCACCTCTTTCCACAGGGATAACTTACGATTTAGGTGCTTTTCCGTAACGCGTAGTACGATTAAAGTGAGGGATAACCTACGATTTTGGTGCTTTTGAGTAACGCGTAGTACGATTAACGTGCTCCACCACCGCGTTCACAAATCACACGCTGTCATTAGATAAGCAGGAAATTAAAAAAAAAATGATCTGATTTTAACTTGTAATTTAAGTGCTGTCAAGAAACGCATGTTTCGATTTAAGTGCTCCGCTCGCACGTTCGTCCACGTGTGTTTGTATAGAAACAGGCTATGGTTTACGTAAATGTGGAATAAGACATATCAGTCTTCCTTTGCACAGCGATCACCTATGATTTCGGTGCTTTTAAGGAATGCATATTAAGGGTAAAGTGCTCCACCCACGCGTTATCAGAGCGCAACCTGTCATCAGAGAAACTGTAAGTAGCAAAAATATCGACAGTTTTTAACATACGCACGATTTAAGTACTTCCAAGAAACGCACTGGACGATTTCAGTGCTCCACCCCCGCGAACTCAGAACCTACCCCACCGTTGGAAACACCAGGAATAAAAAGTATATAGATATTTCTGTACGTGGGAATAGCGTAGGATAAATGACTTTAATTCATTATTCTTACCCAGACTCACGTAGTTCTGATATTTGTTCAGCATCAAATACCACGATGACCGATGCGTCTAGATAGTATGTAAATGTTTTTATTTTAAATAAAGACGTAGTTTATTTTGAAAATCGTCAGTTCTTTAAACAATATGTCGTATGTAATACATTCGGTTATTTTTATAACGTCGAAATGAACTTTAGTGAGCTCATTTTTGTGTTAAAATATTTCCCGATAGAATTCGTGGTTTTCTTGTAAACTGTTTGAAAGCACTTAAATAGCACCTTATTCAGATGTACATCGAATTCAGTTACAACACTCATTTCAGCTTCTAAGCGTTCAACGATGTCGTTTTAAATATAAAAAATACTTTTGTTTTGTTTTTGGGATTGAATCTTACCTAAAAAGCACCTAATTTTGGTAGGCGATGAATCCGACTTTTACGATAACTTCAAATCGTTAATTCCGAGTAAATATTTGACCATTAAAAACTGTTATATCTGGTTATATTTAACAGATGAATAGTATACGCTGCAAAAGCACCTAAAGAGCACTTAATTTTGGTATATGAGATGTACGGCTGTTTCTATAATTATGAGTTTTTAATTCTTACTAAATTAATTTCTCTACAAACTACTATTTCCGGTTACATTTCAGGGTCGAATGTCATATGACTCGAAAGCACCTTAAAAGCACCTAATATTGGTAAATGTTGAATCCAGTTATTATGATAATTTTGATTTCTTCATTGTCTATAAATGCATTTTTATCGAAAAATAATGTTTCCACGTGGATTTCGGAGTTGATCGTTATACTGGCTGAAAACACTTTAAAAGCACTTAATTCCTGCCGAAAAAACTTTACAGATAACGTTACTCCTTATATACCTCTGCTAGCTTGATATCTAGCTAGCAGAGGGTTTTTCAAAATTCATTTCTGCCTCTATTAAAGGAGCACCAAAATTATCAACTGGGTACCAAATTAGCACATAAAAAGCACCTATTTATGGTATATCGTAAATCCATTTTTGGAACTTTCGTCTGCTAGCTTGATAGGGGTACTAAGCGGAGGAAAAGAAACTAACCAGGATTTCCTTAGTAGCAGCGAGCGAACAGGAAAGAGCCCAGCACTGATTCCCGCGGCACTGTCGCTGGGAAATGTAGTGTTCGGGAGGATCCACTTATCCCGAGGCGTATGCTCGAGTCCAAGTCCATCTTGAATGGGGCCAATTACCCGTAGAGTGTGCCAGGCCCGTAGTGACCGGGACGCGCTTCGGGAGGATCTCTCCTTAGAGTCGGGTTGCTTGAGAGTGCAGCTCTAAGAGGGTGGTAAACTCCATCTAAGGCTAAATACGACCACGAGACCGATACAGAACAAGTACCGTGAGGGAAAGTTGAATAGAACTTAGAAGAGAGAGTTCAAGAGTACGTGAAACTGTTCAGGGGTAAACCTGAGAAACCCAAAAGATCGAATGGGGAGATTCAACGTCAGCGGTGCTGGTATGCGCGCGGTACGCCATGCCGGAGACTTCGGTCTCGTGGCACGCGTCCGCTCGTTTGTATTGCCTGGCATCGTCGGCGTCCTACTAGGGGAGAAGTGCACTTCTCCCCTAGTAGGACGTCGTGACCCGTTGGGTGTCGGTCTACGGCCCGGGTGGGCGCCTGTCTCGAGTGATGCCTCACGGTGTCACTGTCACTGCCTCACGGTGAGGCTGTGAGGCAGACCCTCGCAGGTACTCGCAAGGTATCCGGCCGCAAATATTCGAACTGCGTCCGGCCCGTCGCAAGCGAGGCAAGTGTTTCCCGAATGTATGGATCTAATGCCGTCATCGGGCCTATCCAGCTGTTGGCTGACGGTGTCCTAGGACTGGCTGTTGTGTCGTCAGTACCGCGATTCGCGTAAGAATCTTCGGGGTTGTAAATCCCGATACTCGTTGCTATGAGACGTTACCTCTGGCACACTGCACGCCAACTTTATATTGTGCAGTTAATGAAAGTCACGGTTGACACTGAGGTGCATAAATTATATTTTTCATAAAAAAACACAAACATTAACAAAACAGTCATAAACAGCTAATCGTACTTGGTTAGTGGCAAGTTAGAGAAATTATATAGATATAACGAAGTAAGAGAAATATTCCTAAGTGTTTGCAATCTGATCTGGTCGCGTCAGTTGCTGCCGATCTGTCGATGCCGACGTCAAGTCTTAGACTAACTTCCGTGATCGGTGATGAGCGCGTCCTCAAAAAGAGGGGACGCAACGCCACTTTTAGTCGCAAATAACGATGAATCTTATTGGTGAAAATGTTAAAGGAGAAAGTGGGCGGACTTTTGTTTTCACCAATCACGAAAGAGGTGGTAAGTGTGAATTTTGGCTGGAAAAAACCCATGACGTACACGAGGTTTTTCCATCGGACAATTTACATGACGCACGTACTCCTTTTGGCTATAAAGTATTTCCCGTTTGACTCGAGAAGCGAGCGGGCGTCGGATTAATCCTTTTATTGGCGCATGCCGGTACTCGGAGGTAGTACGTGCACTTTTAAAAAATGCGCTTCTATTGTCTATAAGGGTCTTGAAGAGACCCAGGGAGAAAAAATGTGGAGGATTAAAAACAGAGGAAGTCGCGTCTGTTTACCAAATATCAAATTGCCCTGCACGTGGTTCGGTGGACGTGCGGTACGTCCAGCGAGTCCGCGCGTAGGCTTGTAATCCCCTTTTTATGGCCGTCAGGACGGAGACAGTGACTCTGACCTGATGAACCGTCGTGGGGCGAACACAAATATAACGAGTATTTATTATATTTTAAAGATAACAATATTAAATTTTTAAAAATAATTATTGATAAATAATTCATAAATACGGCATTGCGTGCTATACACGCAACACTGGCTGTAATAATCATGATACCGGTCAGCGACGCTACTGCTTTGGGTACTTTCAGAACCCGTCTTGAAACACGGATCAAGGAGTCTAACATGTCCACGAGTCATTCGGAACTATTAAGCATAAAGGCGCAATGAAAGTGAAGGTCGGCCTTGCGCCGACCGAGGGAGGATGGGCCGCGTCACGATGCGGTCCCGCACTCCCGGGGCGTCTCGTTCTCATTGCGAGAAGAGGCGCACCCAGAGCGTACACGTTGGGACCCGAAAGATGGTGAACTGTGCCTGGTCAGAACGAAGTCAGGGGAAACCCTGATGGAGGTCCGTAGCGATTCTGACGTGCAAATCGATCGTCGGAACTGGGTATAGGGGCGAAAGACTAATCGAACCATCTAGTAGCTGGTTCCCTCCGAAGTTTCCCTCAGGATAGCTGGCACTCGCTCTTATGCGAGTCTCATCTGGTAAAGCGATTGATTAGAGGCCTTGGGGCCGAAACGACCTCAACCTATTCTCAAACTTTAAATGGGTGAGATCTCTGGCTTGCTTGAACGGTGAAGCCACGAGATTTCGGATCAGAGTGCCAAGTGGGCCAATTTTGGTAAGCAGAACTGGCGCTGTGGGATGAACCAAACGCAGAGGCGCCTAAGTCGACGCTTATGGGATACCATGAAAGGCGTTGGTTGCTTAAGACAGCAGGACGGTGGCCATGGAAGTCGGAATCCGCTAAGGAGTGTGTAACAACTCACCTGCCGAAGCAACTAGCCCTGAAAATGGATGGCGCTGAAGCGTCGCGCCTATACTCTGCCATATGTTGTTGGGGCTGTGGCCGTAAATGGTAATGGTGCTGCAGCTTCGGCGACGGTCGGCCGACCGTCGCCGAAGCTGCAGCACCATTACCTATACTCTGCCGTCAGTGGCAACTGAGGCGGAGAATTTATTTTCCGTCATGAAGCCCTGACGAGTAGGAGGGTCGCGGCGGTGTGCGCAGAAAGGTCTGGGCGTGAGCCTGCCTGGAGCCGCCGTCGGTGCAGATCTTGGTGGTAGTAGCAAATTCTCCAGCGAGGCCCTGGAGGACTGACGCAGAGAAGGGTTTCGTGTGAACAGCCGTTGCACACGAGTCTGTCGATCCTAAGCCCTAGGAAAAATCCTATGTTGCTGACGGTGTTTGAGTCACAGAATGTAATAAATCTAAATTACGTGTCACATCCGTCGGGCGAAAGGGAATCCGGTTCCTATTCCGGAACCCGGCAGCGGAACCGTATACAATTCGGGCCCTCGCAAGAGAGTTCGTCGGGGTAACCCAAAATGATCTGGAGACGCCGTCGGGAGATCCGGGAAGAGTTTTCTTTTCTGCATAAGCGTTCGAGTTCCTTGGAAATCTCTAGCAGGGAGATAGGCTTTGGAACGCGAAGAGCACCGCAGTTGCGGCGGTGTCCGTATCTTCCCCTCGGACGTTGAAAATCCAGGAGAGGGCCACGTGGAGGTGTCGCGCCGGTTCGTACCCATATCCGCAGCAGGTCTCCAGGGTAAAGAGCCTCTAGTCGATAGACTAATGTAGGTAAGGGAAGTCGGCAAATTGGATCCGTAACTTCGGAATAAGGATTATCTCTGAGGAGCGGGGCGCGTCGGGCTTGTTAGGGAAGCGGGTTTGGCTAACGTGCCGGGCCTGGGCGAGGTGAACGATGGAAATCTCTTCACGGGGGTTTCCGTTGCAGATCCGAGCTCGGTCCCGTGCCTTGGCCTCCCGCGGATCTTCCTTTCTGCGAGGCTTCCTCGACGGTTCGCCGCCATGGTCGTCCTCTTCGGCCGCCATTCAACGCTCAGCTCAGAACTGGCACGGACTAGGGGAATCCGACAGTCTAATTAAAACAAAGCATTGCGATGTCCCTCGCGGGTGTTGACGCAATGTGATTTCTGCCCAGTGCTCTGAATGTCAACGTGAAGAAATTCAAGCAAGCGCGGGTAAACGGCGGGAGTAACTATGACTCTCTTAAGCGGGCATAGTGAGGTATAGGGTAGTGATTTTTTCAAAAAAAATTCTGATTACACCGTAGGATTGCTAGTGACACCAAGCGAACACATTAGGAAAAAATCCGGAGAAGTTCGGAGCTTTTGCAAATTTGTCGTCTCGGCTGGCTGGCCGGGGTTAGTTGGCACACCTATAACGGGGCGACTGCCCACGTGGCAGCGGTCGATTATATCGACTTGAATCACCCTGTGGGGCGTTCTCGTGCCGCCTAAGTCCCCCCATTCGCGATAGAGGTGGTATTAGACCTCTTTATTCTCCATTTTGCGCGTTTTTAGGCTGTTTGCCTTTGTCGTGCTAACACCGATAACGGTATTGCTGTCCGCGGTGGGTTGGGTGTGGATATCGCCCCGTTTCTGTTCTGGGGGGTGTACGTCCAACTAACAGCTACCCCCCAACTGCAATTTTGTGCATAGGGCATCCCTTTCGTCGTTGGCCTGTGAGTTTTCATGTTGGTGCCGTCTGTTGACTCATTCTCGTAAATGTTGTATTTTATTTCTTGACCACGCCGGGGAGTGTACGATATTTTTAGATACCCAGTGACCACTAATCTTCAGTCCTACCGAGTGCGCTTAGCACTGCGCCTGCTGCATTGGAGGTTTACGATCAGCCACGAAGCCGAAGGCCGAACAACGGGCGCGCTCCTCAGCGTCAGACCCGCGGAGGCACTCCGTGGGCAGTTTTAGTGAGCGTGCGTTATACTGGTTGGCGTACACCAATGCGGAAGAGCAGGATACCATGGCTAGCGTCACACGGGGAAAGAAGGGAGTGAGACCACTTCAAAAGGCCAAGACTATGAACGATGACGAGCAACAATCCACGCCGACTGGGAAAGGCACTAAACGTGCAGCCTCAACGTCGCCCGAGGCCGATGCCGATGCCGACGGTGCGGTAGTCAGCATACAGGACATGCTGAAGATTGTGGGCGATCACGCTGAAGCAATGAAGGTCATCACTGCAGCCACGGCTCGACTCAAAGAGGACAATCGCAAGGATGTGGTGGACGCGATTGCCGGGTCCGTTGCGGCATTTCACCGTCTTCATACTGCCTACTTTGAACTTCTGTGCGAGAGGACCACGGCTCTGAAAGCTTCCGCGACGATGAAGGAGACGGTCAAGGCGGACTTAGAAGCGAGGGTTCAAGAAATCACGAATAACCTGCAGAGCGTGCTCAAACGACAGGTTGAAGAGGCATTAGCGGATAGAGACCAATGTTGGGATGTGATGGGCAGAAACTTGCGGACGCGTTGAGAACCGGGGTCAGGGAGGACGCAATGGCGGTGGTTGCAGGGGCTACCAACGAAGGTCGGAAATCCGCTGACAGCGATATGAAAGATGCACTGTGCTCGGAGATCAAGTGAGTGATGACAGTGTCGATGTCGGATGGTAAAAGGGTCGATGATATCCGCGATGTTGTCACCAAAGGTGTGAAGTCGGCAGTCACGAAAGCCTTTCAATCAGGCCCGGGAGACAAAACCCGGCATTCGTATGTGTTTGTGGCCGGAGAGTGGACAGAAGCCGGCGCGCGGCGCAAGGACGCCCACAGGAAGGTCAGAATACCACAGGGTCCAGAAGTTACCGTCCAACAGAGTTTGTCCTTTGTCATCCAGCCGAATGAACAGAACCGTGGCAAGTACCCGAATTTCGGATGCAACGAAGCAGGAGGCAATTCGCCTCATCAATCCCACGGAGTATGATCTTCGTGTCCACAAGGTCGCGCGTATCCCTGGGTGTGGTATCAAGATAACCGCGAAAACGGTTGATTTTGCTAAGATTAAATCGTCGGCTGCGCTTGCAGCAGCAGGGCTCGTCGTTAAGGACGATGTGAAGCTGAATCCGCGTATCGCTGTCCATGGGGTCCCGTCTGGCATGAAAGCAGACGAACTGTTAGCAAGCATTTTCCGGGATAACAAACTTGAACACCGTGACCAACTGAAGGCGATCTATCAGCACAAACCGGCCGGCAAGAAATTCACGTCTTGGGTCATTGATACGGAGGCTAGCGACCGAGCTAGACTCGTGGAACAGGACAGGGTATACGTAGGTTGGCTCTCGTGTCGGTACAACGATCATATAAGGATCCTGCAATGCTTCCGGTGTTTTGTATTTGGCCATAGGTCAACCGAGTGTAGCTTTGAGACTGAGCTATGTAATTACTGTGCCGGTTCGCACGCGAAAGGGGCTTGTGCGCGAGGAAACAATCCGCCACGTTGTTATACCTGCGAGATGAACGGCTATTCGGACACGGCACACTCGGCGCGCGATAGCGCGAAATGCCAAAGTATGCGTAGACTAATCGAGGAGCGGGTGCAAATGATCAATTATGGCTAACGCTTGGAGTGAACGTGGACCAATGATAACCCGCACGAGTCATAGTTGGGAGTCGGAGGCAGGGAGCGACATCCCGCCGGAGCCAAACGTGGCGCCTCTGCTGTTTCCCGTTCATCTATCCGGCCGCGGTTCTCGCGATAAGCAAACTAACTGTCGCAACGGGAGCGTTCGTGCTCCGGTGCCACACGTAGGCGCACAGCTCGCTGGACCTTCTAGAAATCTAGTAAGTAGGAGGAGGGAAGGTGCAAGGGCACTCTCCCACAGCGAGCCTCTTCCCCCTAACCGCCCATCCCTGAATCTCCATGGAGGTATTTCTCGCGCCACAGTCGCAAACAGTGCTGGAGTGGAGGTGAGGCATCAGCCTGGCCCACTAGCTGATTCAGTTAGTAACGTAGCCGCCGACAGCGATCGTCGAAATGGTTTCCTGTGCCCAAATTGCGAGAGGTTATTTACGACGAAAACTGGCCTTGGAGTGCACCGCCAACGTGCACACCCAGCGGAATATAATGCAGAGATCGATGTCACGCGGACCAAGGCGAGATGGACTCAAGACGAGATTCGTTTGCTGGCATGGGAGGAACCCATGGCGCCTCCGGACGTGCGACTGGTGAATGTGTACTTGGAGGGCCGGATGGGTGGTTCAAGGACGCAGGAGGCGATCAAGGGTATGCGGAAACAGGCCAAGTACAAGACAGTGCTGGCGGAAATGAAGGTCACCGTCGCGGGGCGATGCCACCAAAATGAGAACCAGCGTGCGGGGGAGATAAATCGTGACCTGAGTGACCGAACTGTGCGTCAGAGTGCGGTAAGTCAACCAAGTGTAGATCGGCAGGTGAACACGACGGCAGCGAGCGATACAGCGGAAGCTGCTGCAATGGCCCCTGGGCAGCAGTCGCATCTGTGTCTGCGCACCAGCCTCGCAGCTCTTCCGCTTAATACACCTAGCGCGATGCTCATACGTTCGGCCGCGACCATTGCGCTAACGCATGGCAACCCGGAGAGCGTCCTCGAAGAATGGGCGAAGGCACATTTACTTGGAGTCCGCGAGAACGTCAGAGCTCGGCCTAATGATACGCGTGGGAATGCCCTGTTGTCGCGCAAAAAGCGCCGGAAAAAAGAGTACGAGAACCTCCAAACGCTATGGAGGAAGAACCAATCTAAAGCGGCCCGTAAAATTTTGGACGGTGATGCGGAAGGCGGTGACCATCTTTCACACGAGATCCAGGAGACCTACTGGAGATGGATATTTGAGGAACGACCTCGCGAACAGGGTCTTCAGGAGAACGGACCTACAACACAGGAACCAAGGCATGAGTCAATATGGGCCCCAATAACCGAAGGTGAGATAAAGCTCTGGTATCCGCCCACACGCTCGTCGGCCGGACCTGGTGGAGTCTCTGTGAGTGCCTGGCGGGACGCTGTTTCGGACAAGGTCAAAGCGCTATTCATGAATATAGTTCTCGTGAGTGGGCGCGTTCCCCCGATTTGGAGGAACTTACGTACCATCCTCATCCCGAAGAAACCTGGAGCTCGGGAACCAGCGTTGTACCGGCCAATCGTGATCTTGTCTTTCGTCCTAAGGCACCTCCATAAGATTCTCGCGAGGAGAATCTCTGCCCTTGGTCTGTTAGAGACCAAGCTAAGGTAACGGGCGTTCATCGAAGCGGACGGGGAGGCCGAGAATCTCACGATTTTAGCATCACTGATCCACACAGCGAGGGCGAAGCTAACACCACTCCACGTTGCTGCCTTGGATGTGCGGAAGGCGTTCGATACCGTAAACCACGAGGCTATACAGTTTGTGCTACGGAAAAACGGGATTCCGGAGCCGATGGTGCAATACCTAGAGAACATCTACGCGGAGTCAACGACTGTGTTGGAGGTCGGTGGTAGAAGCTCGCAGCCGATGATCGCTGCGCGGGGTGTTAGGCAGGGAGACCCGCTATCCCCGCTTCTCTTCAACCTGGTGATAGACGAGGTCCTCGAAGAGCTCTTACCTGTCATAGGCGTCGAGTTGGGCGATGTCAACGTGAATGCGCTAGCATTTGCCGATGACCTGGTTCTCGTAGCGTCCACGAAGGAAGGACTGCAGCGCTCACTTTCCACCGTTGAGTGTAGCCTAGCCCGATTTGGCCTGGAGCTCATGCCTGCAAAGTGCTCGGCTCTGTCGTTGGTACCATCGGGCAGAGACAAGAAAATGAAGGTTATCACGGAAAGCCTGTTCTACGTCGGTAACCAGCCTGTCCCCCAGCTCTCAGAAATTGGGAGATGCAAGTATCTGGGAGTAATGTTCGATTGCCGCGGGCTGCTTATATCCTCGGTGGACTTTTGTGAGATGCTAAAAAGAGTTAAGGCTGCGTTACTCAAGCCGCAGCAAAGGTTACGGATTCTGGTCACGTACTTGCTCCCAAGGTCAACACACATGCTGTTGCTAGGGGAGACAACCCATGGCGAAATCAGGAAAGTGGATAAGTTGGTGAGGAGAGCATTGAGGCAATGGTTACAGCTTCCGCCGGATGTGCCGATAGCATTCTTCCATCCGCCGGTTAGAGAGGGTTGCCTCGGCATCCCATCCCTCGAATCCTCGATACCCGAACAAAAGATGACGAGACTAAATAAATTACAGATGTCGCCACTGCCGCAAGCCCGAGCAGCCGCCGTTAGTCAATTTGGCATCATGACGCGCAGCTGGTGTGCAAAAGCAGCCATCAAATCCAAAGACTGGCCACGGAGGTTGCACGGGTCAGTGGATGGTTTCGAATTGCGTGAAACTCACAAGTCGAGTCTTTCTAGCTCATGGTTCGTCGACGACTATTTGAGGATTCCGGCACGGGAATGGGTAGAGAATGTGCGAACGCGTATTAATGCGCTTTCGTCCATGATACGCACATCTCGGGGTGTCGGGGGAAAGGATCGGGCAAGAACGAATTTGTATATAGTGTTAATAGTATATGTGTTGTGTTTTGTCGTACAGTATAAGTCCATTTGTCATCCCTGTAGCGAGAAGCGAGGAATATAAGGCTAGTTGGCTCATGAGCGATTGAAAGGTAAGGACTATAAATTGAAGGTAATGAATGGGCGGGACTCCACTGGGTAATCATGTATTTTCGAACAATGCGCTGGGACTATGGTTGGTAATGAGACTGTGGTGCGAATACGAAACTTCCTCCAGCGCACTGATTACCGGGAAAGGCCGCTCATCCTCCTCGTATACATAAAAAAATAGTCGGCAATGACCCCACATCCCCCCTTGCCCCTTATACATTAATTTTCTTTAAATTTAAACTAATAACGACTTCTCTTTTTGAATATTGTATCCTGTATCCGTGCAGGGAAAACACGGAGAACATATATAAATAGAAAAATGCCTCGTCATCTAATTAGTGACTCGCATGAACGGATTAACGAGATTCCCTCTGTCACTATCTACCGGCCGATGTCGTCGGTATGGGAAACGCTCAATACAGTGTACGTTTGGTGCGAATAAATAGCGGTTTCGGCATTTTGGACTACAGCGTGCTCGTCCATAGGCCCAGCAACAAATCCGGGGAAAATCGCGTGATTTTTTAAATTTTGCGCAAAGCACGCACCCCGGGGCCAATTGGCACACGGGGGACGAATTAGTCGATTGCGGGGTCGGGCTTGATTTTTTCGACCCGAATCTTTTTGGGGGGGGGGGGGGGGGGGTCGACCGGCCGCCGGCGCACCCCCCAATCGTTTTTCGGGTGCGATGCCACCGAAAAGGCAGGGGAAGGGGGGGAGAAAGTTGTCGTCGGCGTCGTCGGATTCGGCGACATCGGCCGTGGTGACGACGGAGGCGACGGAAACGACGCGCGCAGCGGCGCTGGTGCCGACGACAGTGGTGGCGACGACGGCGACGACGAGTGCGGCGGCATCTGCAGCACCTGCGGTTACCGCAGCAAGTGTTGTTGCGACAACTTCGGCAACAGAGATGCCGCCGCAGCTAACGAGGCCGATCGCGAAGCCGATGAGGTCGGCGGGGATGAGGAGGTCGGCGTCGACCGAGTCCGGGAGGTCCTCCCTCATGTCGGCTACCGACAGAGGGGTGTCCGACCTCTTGTCGGACATCGAAATGATGGAGGCGGTGTTGCACGCCTCGGGGGTATCGCTGAAGCGAAAGCTCGACCCCCCGAGGGGTGCGGCCGGCGCGGAGACTTCCGACGAGTCGGTTGCCGGTGATTCGGGGTTGCGCAAGACCCCGAAAAAGAAGAAGAAGAAGAAGAAGAGAGCGGCGGGCTCGGACTCGTCCACGGCGACCTCTGCTGCTGAGTCAAGTGTTGCGCCGATCCCGCCCTCCGCAGTCGACACGCAGGGGACCCCCCCGCCGGCTGATAGCCTGCAGGGCGGGTTCAGGGACGTGATGCGGAGGAAGGGGAGGGGGAAGGAGGAGAGTCGGCAGACGCCGCCTTTCCTTCCCACTCCAACGACGGCGAAGGTGCCCAAGGCCCGGCGCCCGGTGGAGCGGCATCGGTGGAGGTATTGTCGCCTGCGGAGCTCCTCGGCCGTACCGAGGCTTTGATCGCGGGGGCCCGGGACTTCATGTCCGATCCCGGAAATAAGGTGAATCGAGGGGCCGCGACGCACCTCGAGGGCAGCCTGTCCGGCCTCCTGTCGCTCTTAGTGGCGACGGTCGGCCGGGTGCAGGGCCTGACGGGCAAGTGCGCGTCCCTCAGGGAGTCCCGGGACACCGTGGTCCGCGGGATCGGCCAGCAGTTGGCGGGGGCAATACGGGGTGCTGCCGGGCGGCCGGAGACCCCTGCGATTGCCTCTCGTCCGGCGGAAGCGCTAGGGACGGCCGCGGCGCGCCTGCCGCTCTCTTACGCGCGGGTCGCGGGCGGCGCAGTAGTAGTGGGCGGAGTAGGCCAGCCCGTCGGGGCGGTACAGCCACCGCCGCCACCTCGACGGAGGAAGAAGAGGGTGGCCACGCACGCCGTGCTCATCCGGTCGGCGGATTGCGACGTGCCTGCGGTGGAGGTGAAGCAGCGTCTTATGACGCTGGTGAACCCCGCCACGGCCAATGTCGGTGTGCGCGGCGTGCGAGCCGTTCGAGGGGGGGTCGTTGTCGAGACGAGGACTGGCGAAGACCTTGAGTTTTTTAGGTCTAGCCAGGCCTTGAAAGACGGCGGCCTCACCGTCGCGGAGCCGGAGGGACCCCAGCAGAAGATTATTAACTTCGGGGTCCCTGCCGACATGATGGAGGACGATCTGGTGGACACCCTGAGGACACAGAACGTGCCTCAGGCCGACGAGGCGAGCTTCCGGGGAGGGGGGGGGGGGGGGGCGTGTGGCTCGTCCGGAAGCTGGCCGTAAAGGGCGACGCTGCCTCGGGCTCCCACTGGGTCCTCGAGGTGGCGGTGGAGGTCGCCGAGAAGTTGGGGCAGTCGGGGCGTGTATTCCTGGGGTGGCATTCGTGCACCTTTAGGGAACACGCCGCGGCCGGTCGGTGCTACCGTTGCCTGGGCTTCGGCCACACGGCCGGGTTCTGCCCGGGGCGGGCTCGTATCTGTGGCGGGTGCTCGGGCGACGGGCACTCGGCCGCCGACTGCCCCAAGAAGGACGAGGCCGCCCGCTGCACAAACTGCAGCGCGGCGGGCCTCGACGCGGGCCACGGGGCTTACGAGGGGGTGTGCCCCCACTACCGCGCGGCGCTTGCTCAGGCGAGGTTGAGGGAGCCACGTCGCGAGGTTAAGGGGCCGGTCCAACCCGTTGTTACCGATGGCTAGGCCGGCTCCCCCTGCGTGCGGTGTCGGGGGCCTGGGGGGTGAGGATGCCCGGCGGCTTCGAATCCTTCAGGTCAACTGCCAGCAATCCCGGGCTGTGATGGCCGAGGTCGGGCAGGTATTGGTGGAGGGCCGATTCGACGCTGCTCTGTTGCTGGAGCCGTATCTGCGACCCGGGGGGTTCATTGCGGGCCTCCCGGCCCAGTGACGGAGCTCGAGATCCGTCTCGCCTTCAGACTCATGAGGCGGCGAGCCGCGCCGGGCCCTGACGGGATAACACCCGCCATAGTCCGCGCGCTGGCGTCCTCCGCCAGTGGGCTCTCAGTGCTGGTGGCCATGTACAACGGCTGCTTGGAAGCCGGGGTGTTCCCGCCCCAGTGGAAAAGCGCCCGCGTCGTGGCCATTCTTAAGGGCCCTGGGAAGCCGTTGGATGAGGCCGGGTCTTATAGACCGATCAGCCTCCTCTCGGCTCCGGGCAAGCTGCTGGAGAAGGTATTGGTGCGACGGCTGGAAAGCCGGGACATCCATGCCTTTTCGACCGAGGATGCGTGACATTTGGCGATGAGGATTGTCGAAGAGTCCCCCCACAAGTATGTCTTATTCACATTTGTGGATTTGAAGGGGTCCTTCGACCATCTGAGCTGGGCTACGATCCTCGGGATCTTGCGAGACGCTGGATGCCCAGAAATGGGCATCTCGCGGAGTTTCTTTCGCGACCGGCGTGCGTTCATGGCTTCCCGCTACGACCATGTTGAGGTTGAGGTGCAGGGGGGCTGCCCCCAGGGTTCGATGTCCGGACCGATGTTCTGGAACTTGGCCCTGGACAGTCTTCTCGGCAACCTTCAACGTGAGGGGCGTGAGGTTGTCGCGTATGCCGACGACACCCTCCAGATCACGTCTGGGGATTCGCGTCTGAATCTTGAGACACAGGCGTCTGAGTCCCTCAGAATGGTCGAGGAGTGGGGAGCTGTGGCGGCGGTCGAAGTCTCCTCTTTCGGAGACCGCAGATTGCCGCTGTGGAGAGGGGGAGGAGACCTCCCTCCACGTCCTGGCGGAGTGTCGGCTATCGGCTACGTCCGACAGGCCACGGCCCCTTCGGGTACGGCGCACCCGCGAACCCGAGCTGGCACACCAGTGCCGTGGCTGGTTTAGAGCCCGAAATAGTAGTGGGGCAAATTGGCCCACGAACGTCCCACCAGCGACGATGGCTGGTACCGCGGGGGCCGGGGGGCCACGGTGGCGGCTCGCGCTGCCATCGCCCCGTCCGTGGGTTGGACTCGCGGGGGCAGTGGTTTAAGAATCCGCATGCTGGACTAGGGCGCCGCGTCTATCGCGGCACTCGGCGTGTGAGTTGCGTTTCAACTCGGGCAGGGTCCCGTCCGAGGCCGTAGGGAGTGTGGGTAGTGCTCCTCTCCTAACCAAGGGGCCCGCCCGGTCTAAGCCGCCGGGTGGGGAATTGGTAGCCGCTCCGGAACGCTCGTGACCGGCCTATGGCCGGCCCTTGCGACGCCGGGGCGGTGCAATGGCCGAGCGTATCTCGGCCCCACGCCCGTGGGGGCCGTGTTGCAGGCCGAGAGGCAGGGGCGGCGCGTAAAATACACAAGTGAATTTCAATGCCCCTATCTACTATCTAGCGAAACCACTGCCAAGGGAACGGGCTTGGAAAAATTAGCGGGGAAAGAAGACACTGTTGAGCCTGACTCTAGTCTGGCCCTGTAAGGAGACATGAGAGGTGTAGCATAAGTGGGAGATGGCAACATCGCCGGTGAAATACCACTACTTTCATCTTTTCTTTACTTACTTGGTTAGGCGGAGCGCGTGCGCCGCGGACTTTGTCCCTGGCTGTCACGGTGTTCTAGAGCCAAGCGTGTAAGAGTGGTGTGAGGCTCAGGCCGATCGCCGTTTATACTCCCGCGTGATCCGATTCGAGGACACTGCCAGGCGGGGAGTTTGACTGGGGCGGTACATCTGTCAAAGAATAACGCAGGTGTCCTAAGGCCAGCTCAGCGAGGACAGAAACCTCGCGAAGAGCAAAAGGGCAAAAGCTGGCTTAATCTCGATGTTCAGTGCGCATAGAGACTGCGAAAGCACGGCCTATCGATCCTTTTGGCTTGAAGAGTTTTCAGCAAGAGGTGTCAGAAAAATTACCACAGGGATAACTGGCTTGTGGCGTCCAAGCGTTCATAGCGACGTCGCTTTTTGATCCTTCGATGTCGGCTCTTTCTATCATTGCGAAGCGGAATTCGCCAAGCGTCGGATTGTTCACCCGCCAACAGGGAACGTGAGCTGGGTTTAGACCGTCGTGAGACAGGTTAGTTTTACCCTACCGATGACTCGTCGTTGCGATAGTAATCCTGCTCAGTACGAGAGGAACCGCAGGTTCGGACATTTGGTTCACGCACTCGGTCGACCGGCTGGTGGTGCGAAGCTACCATCCGTGGGATTATGCCTGAACGCCTCTAAGGCCGTATCTTTTCTAGTCAAAGGAGGCAACGATATTACTAGGAGTCTCGTGAGTCGAAAGGCTCAAAACAATGTGAATCTACTAGGTGGCAGGTCCACGGACCTGCCATCGCACGAGCCCCGTTTGCCTTATGGGGTCGCTTCGAGCCGGCTACGGGATCTCACCGTACGTCGGCTTGGCCTCTAAAGGTCGATCATGGGTTTTACAAGTTCGATGTCGAGACTCGGAATCGTCTGTAGACGACTTAGGTACCTGGCGGGGTGTTGTACTCGGTAGAGCAGTTACCACGCTGCGATCTGTTGAGACTCAGCCTTTGGCTTGGGGATTCGTCTTGTCGGTTAGACGAGACTCCAATAGCAAAGAGCGAGAAACGAAAACTAAGTCCGCGGTTGGAATTTTATTCCAACCGCGGACTTAGAAAATTCAGTTTCGAATTTAATAACTAATTTTTAGCAGACCACGGATTTAGGAAATCCAGTTCGAATTTAATATCGAATTTTCGTCCGACCGCGGACTTAAAAGAATTCAATTCTTCGCAAACGATTCTGCCACCTATAATCGCATTCTTAGTGGTAACTAGGGACCAAAGAAATTATCGGGCGAATTGAAATTTTTAAATTTTGTACGTTTGAGAGAAGCATCCCTTTAGAGAAGCATTCGCAGCTCGTCCCCGAGTAATTTTCCGAAAGGTTAGACTCGAAACAAGAGCTTGAGCGTTTAGTGTACTACGTCAGGTGTGGTATAGGGAGGATCTATTCTCCTTGACCAGAGTACGGGTAAATCACGCTGAACCGCACTAATACGTGTAAAATTGGCGTTCAAGTAAAATCAACGACACTTTTGACGTAACAAATTTTTGGGGGCTCGTCCGGGATCTTAGAATGCTTCTCTAAATAATTTGAGGGATATGAACCATTCAACAATTAATAAATCGATTTGTAGAAACTAAAAATTAAGTATTTGAATATTAAATGGAGAGATTGAAAAACCTGGTAGAACTTTATATGCGCATTGCTGAGTTAAAAGCAGTTACTCAAGAACTTATTGAGATAATTACAAAAGAGCAATTTCTGAAAAAAATCTCTTTGAGATGAATCAATAGTAAAAGAAATTCAGTAGTGAGATCCCAATTGAAAAAATCTCTCAGAAGCGTGCTAAACTCAAAAAATTAATACAGAATAACAGTATTCTACCTGGCCACAACGACGTCCTCGACCTGACAGACTTGCATTTTTTTTTTTTTTTCGACTAAAATTACATATCTTCATTCACTCAGACGAACACTCCATGTCCTTTACAAGCCCTTCGGTAATTACTGAATAATTTCCAAAGCTTACATAGGGAAAAACAATAATAACATCAATAAAATAAATAAATATATATAAAAAATAATAATAATAATAATAAAACTTAAACCGAGTAAAAACATACGCGTATTAAAGAAGAAATTTAAACTCACATCCACCGCTACGAAGTGACATATCCAAAATCGTAAAACGAGAGGTATTACGGAATTTATTGGGTGAACTCAATATTATTTTCAACTTAGGTGTCTTGTAACCGGGATTTTTAGGCCCAGGCCACCTCCGCCCTGTCCGCCCGAATTCCGTTGCCGGAGAGCCGTTGGGCGCCAGCTAATTTTTAATTTTCTTTTATTTCGCGGAATCAACAAACCGCGCCAAACGAAACGGAAAACGAAAACGTACGGAACGGCTTCGGAGGTCGGACGGACGGTTAACGGTACACCGCGGTTCGCTCAGGGTGCTGGTTGTGGAGAGAGGGCATGGGCGGCCAATTGACGGATGAGCGGGTTAATAAATAATAGCTCGAAACTCGGATGAATAGTATAAGATAACTTGTTTAATGCGCGAAGATTAGGATACAAGAAGAACAGTGAAAAGAGAGAGGGGAAGGGCGTTCGCGCCGACCCCGAATCGACTAAGTAAGTAAATCGAGAGCTTGAGGCAACGCGATAACTGAATCTGACGAAGGTGTGAAGGAGAGACGGGAGCGCGATAACGACATAAACCCGAGGGCGAACACAAAAAAAAAGACGAGAGAACGCGTTAACGCGAAAACGATAATGGGACGAGAACGATAAGTCCCAACGGTAATTGAGCGAGAACATAGGCCGCGGCGCGGCTTCGGCCGCGGCCGAAGCCGCGCCGGGAGCGCGAGAGCTCCGAGACGCTTACCAGCCGGGAGACGAGAGCAGAGAGGCGCGCGCGGCCAAGGCACGCCGAGAGCCGCAGCGCGCTAGGGTCTTCCCCCACGCAACCTCCAAGCCACGATCGCCGCGGAGCGGGGCGGTCGTACTTCTCGACGCAGAAACGTCAGCCGTGAGCGGAAATGACGGGAAATATTACCGAGTCGATGTTCACTCGGGCGATGCGCGGAAATGCATCGTGGTGGCTTTCAAACAAGCTTGCTCTCCGGGCTGAACAGGAATTATAATAAACGAATCAGCGAAAATTAAAAAAAAAACGATAGCGCAACCAATACGCGATCGTGGCGATCCAGAGTTATCGAACGATCGCGAGTTCGCTACTCCGGCCTTCCAACTTAAATTGAAATTTACCCAATATATCTTTTTCCTATTCAGCCTCGCTGGGGGAGCGTCGGAATTGCACCGAGCCTCTGCAATACTTTTTCAATACGCCGTAAGGGAACCCACCGGGTACGCTGGGTAGCCGCTATATTGGCTCTGATCCACGGCGACCCCGGTGTCCTAACCACGGTATTAGCGACTAACGATAACAGGCGGGAACTCGGAGAATGGCTAATCGAGGTCGGACTCGGACGATAACTGAAACGAGAACGGAACCTGGGGTAACATCGCGATAACTACCGTCGAGAACTTTCGTTGGTCCGTAGTGGGTAGCTGTGATTTTTCCTTGGGGCAGAGAATTCCGGGAATCTCTGTCACAGTCTGCACCATACGACCCGAGATTGCATACACTCCCGTAAACTCATAGCGAAAGGAATAGTAGAATTTTTCACAGAACAAAGTCTTGAAAACGTTGCTTCAATACCCTGCGCCATACGAGGCGAGGCTTCAACAAAATACCCTCCTGTCTAAGGACGAGAGTCCTCACGAGGTCTTTACAAACGTCACTCCGAGTACCTGCGCCACACGGGGCGAGGGCCCAAAACTCCTACACCCTATAATGAGAACTCTAAAATAAGTTCGCAAACGTTACATCAATACCCTGCGCCACACGAGGCGAGGCTTCAACAAAATACCCTCCTTTTAAGGACGAGAGACCTCACGTGGTCTTTACAAACGTCATTCCGAGTACCTGCGCCATACGGGGCGAGGGCTTTAAACCTCCTGTGAATCTTATAACGAGAGACTCTGTGGAAATTGTACCGAAACTTAAAAACGCGATTCGAGCACTTGGGCTATACGAGGAGAGGTGTAACTAAATTTTTTTTATCTGCCAAACCACACTAATGGGCAAGAGAAGGTCCGGAGGACGAGCGAATTATTTTAAAAAATTGAGTAAAGATTATCAGGGAAACATTACCAGCAAAGAAAGAGATTCAACGCAATTCGATTATCATTCAACGGTAAACCCAAATGAGTCTACGAAATTGACTAAAGTTAATAAAAAACCCACTACAAATTCTGAAGTTAATAATAACGAGTCAAATAAATCGAGAGCCCCTCAGCCCTTGTATTATTTTCCTAACGGAACAGAAAGACCATATCACAAACAGTCATTAAAACACACAGACGATTTACTCCGAAAATTAGAACGAAAACATTTTCAAAAATGAATAGAACGTCGCCGTAGAGCAGAGGCAACACGCAAATTAAGAGTCAAACAACTCCCGATTGTGCGAAGCGAGGAACCGCTAAATACCGTAAACAAATATAAAATAGTTCGCATAGAATACGATAAAAAAAAGAGGAATAATTCGAGAGAAAAATCAAATCAGAGAAAATTATACAAATAAAAGCGACAGACTGAGGAATAAAAATCGGTTTTAATTATAGATGTGGCGCGAGTGGGTAAGAAAAATATTTGAAATAATAACTCAGCGGTGTGTAAGCGCATGTCAAATTGGACGAAGAATCAACAAGAAAAGACCGAAGCCTTGTAAAAAAGACGAATTTATTTACATTCGCAAACTTCGGAAATAAAAAAAAATCATCATAAATGTACGGAACTCGGTCAAAGATTTCATTAGACGATAAAATAGTCAGAGAATATCCTTGTGAACGGAGTCGACGTACAACAGGTGACAACACCAATACTCTTAATCCAGTGACCAGAACCCACAAGATCCCTGAGATAACAGGTGAAGAACCCCTCGACAGGAGCATTCCCGATCCCCCAACAAGCCCCGTCACGGGAAAAGATTCCGAATCGGAATCCGACGAATCAACAGAAACAGTTACGGAAGACGAACAAACTAACAAGCCTACGGGAGGAAAGGCGAGACATAGTTTCGAATCTGACAAAAACTTACAATCTGCGGAAGTAATCGAGGACGGTGTTAAAACTTGCAGAACTGAAAACGACGACGAGGAAAATACTAAATCCATAGAGGAAAGTAACGATACGAAATCATACGACAGTGAAGACCTAAATAAAACACAGATATTCCTTAGTTTACCCGGAGAAACTCCCGAAATAGTAGAAATTCAAGAGCACAATAGGCTCGGTGAACACTTACTCACAGATACGCGAAATAAATCTCCCGCAAATAATTGGGCCGTAGTAGGATATATTCCAGACCCCAATTACGGGACCAACCAATATTTACTCATATCGAGAGATCTTAGTAGCGAAGGCGATAGCATAGTGCAGAGGCCCACAATCCCCAACCGCACGAAAAGTCTTTTTGAGGCACCGAAGGAGGCACGCGCTGAGGCAGGTAAAGATATCTCGGCGCGAGCGGGCCCGTCAACCGGCAATCCCACACCTACAAACACCCCGCCTGAGGTATACGGGACACCGCTAAGCACTTCGACACCTCTCGAAGCTACTGAATATAAAACTGCTCTCCCCGACAACCCGAGGAATACCACAAAACAAAACACAATAGTAAAGTCAATATTGAAGAAACCGAAAATCGTACCTAGAATTTTATTGGAACATATAGCCCTATACTTTAAAAATAAAGAACACACTCCAGGGTGTTCTAAAGATTACCCTAGCGAAAATACGTATAAAAATACAAACACGAAACCAGAAACAGAAGTAAAAACAGTGGTAATTGAAGAAATCGAAAAACCGAGTACCAAAATGGGACTGTACAACCAAACGCTTTCCCTGAGGGATGCTTTAGCGGTAATCCCTAATTACGACGGGCACACCATGTCACTCGGGTTGTTCATTCAGGGATTCAGGGAAGCTTTAGCTATGATGGGGCCAGGGGCCGAGCAAAACCTAGTAAAGGCCGTGCGAATAAAAATAATCGGAGAACCACGCAGGACAATACAAGAAAAACAGTTTGAAAATAATTCCGAATTGGAACGGTTCCTAAAGGAAATCTACGCGCCTACACGAAACATTTATCAATTGCAAGGGGAACTAGGCTCAATATATCTACTTGAAAAAGAGTCAGTAATAACCTATTCGAATCGCATAAGAGATCTGGGAAAGGCAATACTCGAGAACTATGAAGGAAATATCAATCATCCATTAACAGCAGCATTTATTGAAAATACCAGTAAAAGTCTGCCCACGTGTTTCTTACACGGATTAAAACCCGAAACAGCGACCAATCGTACGGAAACGAAATAAAGAACCCGCCCGTTTGCCAGGAGTGTAAGAGGACTGGTCATTCCGCCGATAAATGCTTTAACATTTTTCCTCCTATAAATAGCAACAAGCCCACCAGTGAAGCCCCATCATTGACAATATGCCAGGTATGTGACAAACGGTTACATACGCTGATCGTTGCTATAAAATCTTTCCCCCGGGAAAAAGAGAAGATGAGAAAAATACATTTTGCCAATTATGCAAAAACAACGGTCATACGGCTGATAGATGTTCGCGATTGCCCCGCCCTCCTTTCAGACCAGTGCACCCACCGCAGGGACAGGTTCCGCAAAATTTGAGATATCCGGGTCCAAACGAGATAAAATGTCAAATCTGTAAAAAAAGAAGGTCATGGAGCTCACATCTGCACATTCCGTAATAATCATTCACAACCCTTGACCAATAATAGTGCGAACAATCGTCTAAATACGGAACGCCCGAACAACGCCACGGATCCCTCTGGGCTGTGTCATTATTGTAAAAAAGTTGAAATTAGAGTCATCAAGTTCTGAGACAGACAGAAATTGTATAGAAGTAATGAAAAATTCTCACGGAAAACTGGTTTTAAAGAATGCGGAACGAGGGAGAGCAGTAGCCGAGTGGTTCGGAGCCGGGCTCATACGCAGAAGGTCCCGGGTTCGATTCCCGGCCAAGCACCAATGGATTTTTCTATGTGCTTTTCTGTAATCCCGGTGGTTTGGAGCCCACCTTAAATAGGAGGTTCAAAGGAAAGGTCCAGCGCCTTGGGGTGGTGCCCAAAAAGACTGGGAGAGTGTCACGGGTTCGATTCCCGAGACTGAAGTCCCGCAGGTGTAGGCAAAACGGACGAGGACGTAGCTCCGGCTATAGGACGTACGAACTACGACTATAGCCCTATGTCCGAGGCCGACACCTAGCGGGGCGCGACGAAGCTCCTGTTACATCCCCATGAAATGCGCGCCTGTAAGTATGCAACCTTCCACGCATAGCTGTACGACCCAAGCAGGGTGCCCTGCGTCATGGGGTCGGCAGAGAGGAGCAGCGGGGTAGTCGAGGAGTAGGGAGGCGTCGGACCCACCGCTAGGGCCGAAGCATAGGAAAATCTCCCTCGCGTCTTCGAGGAAGTTGGAGATGGAGCGTCAGAGCCAATTATTCCAGAGGAAGTCACCCCCGCCAACCCCTCCACACGCTAGGCTAAGCTAAGACATAGGGATAATTCTATGTGACATCGGGAAGTGGGAGACGGGGAATTTTTGGGCCAATAAGGGTCTGAGGAAGTTGCCCTCTCCAACATTCCCATAGGTTTAGCATGCGATTCGAATAGTATTTAAGGAGCGATTTTTGTACTTTTAAGTCAGTTCTAAGATTCTTAAAACTCAAGCAACATCTCCGAAGAAATTGTATTGCTGACACTTATTAAATAGTGTGGTAAGAAAACCTTCGACTCCCAATTTTAAAACCTTCTCTCTGAAATTGACTAGAGTTTTGCGCGGACCACCGCGATTTCTCTAAGTCCTTTTCAATTCCTCAATACTCAGTCTTGCGCGGCCCACCGCGAAGTCTGAGTCTCCGCACATACACACCCAAACATCACTCTCGCAACACGGCAGACTAGAGTCTTGCGCGGACCACCGCGAATTCTCTAAGTCCTGTCCTGATCTACGATATAGAGTATTGCGCGGTCCACCGCGAATACTCAAAATAAAAATAAGGACACTGAGTTTTGCGCGGACCACCGCGAATTCTCTGAACTCTAGAATTATATTCAGCTCCATCTTAAATGGGTAAATCTCGGTCAGGCGGTAGAAAGAATTACCTACGGAAATTAAATTCAGAGTTTAACGGTTATTCGAGAAACAATAGTCATGGATACATGACTACAGAGTATTTGGTCTCCCTCAACATCAACTTCACCCCTTGTGAAAGCTACAAACTCGTAAAAATAGATATCGTCATTAAATTTCTAAAGTCAAAACACATCCCTGAAACTGACCCTCGATTTGCATTTTATAAAAAAATAGAAACTAAATTGTCAAATCGTTGCGCCCAGATCCCAGATCAATTAGCCGTAGCTAAGATCTAAAATAGGGCAATTTCAAATAGTTACTCCGGACGTAACACTCCAGACTCGAGAATCGAACCGGTAACACAACGGACAAGTAAGGTAAGGACTAAAAGGTACCAAGGAGCCCGTAACCCTTAGAGGATCGGTGTAACACATATACCAAATAATGCGGAACGAAATAAATATTATGCGAATGTAACAACTGAGTTTATGAAAAATCCAGACATTAGCGGAGAATCATTGAATTTCGAAGTTAATCCCTCGAAAACCGTGGTGAAAAGGGAAGACTCTAGAAACTGTGGAAAAATGAAAATTTGTGTTGAAAATAAAGATTGTTCTCTTGCAATTGGAAAACCTGACACCGAGGAACGGGCAGGACCCATTGAAGTTGAAAATTTATGTGATATCGCATGTACAGTAGGGAAGGAATCCCTCGAGGATGTCGACAGTCACGATTTTATTAAAAACAGAGTCTTGAAAATTCACCGGGCGAGAAGATAAGATTGGAAAACGAAATGCTCGAGGAAATTAACGCTAACATATAAGAAATATATAATGAACAGTCAAGAGAAACAGATGTGAAACTAAAAATCAGTGAAAATAAAATCGAAAATGAAATTTGTCACCTAATAAGCGAGAAATCTGACACCGAAGAACGGGCAGAACCGCTGAAGGATATTAATAATGCTGAAAATATCGGATGTACAACGGGGACGGAATCCCTCGAGGATGTCGAAAATCTCAGTCACGTAAGGAAATTGAATTGTGAAAAGTTATTAAGGAAAAATGATTAAATCGAAACTGGTAAAAACGATATAATTAACTATTCGTTGGAAAAATTAAAATTGAACGATGAAATTGCACAAAACAAAAGTCAGTACGAAACTGAAATATTAGAGGAAACAGAGGAAATAATAAGCCTGGTTGAGGAAGGTAACATTGATGAAAAAATCACAATAGAAATCCGCAGTCACGCAGACGCCACGCAGCCACGTGTGCGGCAGGGACCGTCGACCAACGACGAGGACACGGGGCAACCATACTTAAATTTTATGGCGATCACCTCGGCAGCGGGAGGAGTGAAAGTAGGCCCGAACATGAAAAACCAAGAACACAAACCCCATTCGGAAATTTGGCCCCTTGAGGAAGAAATACTCGTAAAAGAAAATAAACCGATGCTAGTAAAGATAAAAACTACATGTCAAGCTAATTTGCAGAGAATCCCTGAGATCGGACCGAAGCAATCTAAAGAAAGAAACGAAAAAGCAAAGGTTGTTCCGAAAACCTGCAAAAGTCAAAGTGATTCATATGAAACTAACGCGAGTAAATCAAATCATTGCTTTCCGGAAATAATGAAAATAAATATGATAGAAATTGAAGAAAATTACTGTGAGACAGGAGGAAAGGTAGAAATCTCTCTCGAAGCAGTTACAAAAAAGAGGTTCGCTCGGGCCTTACGAATACGCCGGGGCCATCGACGCCGACGTCTGCCGTCGAAGAGACGGGGCCGCCCCACTCAGAGTTTATGAGGGTTGGTGCACCCACAGAAAAGGTCAAAATTTGTCCCAGTTTCAGAAATCAAGAGCAAAATGAAATGGAAAATAAAGGAAAATGTTACGAAATTAAGAGTCAAGGAAAATGCAGAAAATAAATCGGAAGGAAAATCGGAATTAAAAACGCAAATAAACGAAAAAGTCGGGATCGAAGAAATTAGAGAAAAGAAAAATCATGAGTTAATAGCATCAGCGAGTAACGCCTCAGTTGTATCACGTGATAATAAAAATCATAAAGAAAGAAACACGATAAAAAAGGAAAATCAAATCGAAGTCAATAATCATTCCAGTATATATTATAAAATAATGAATATCGCAATAATACAGAATTGATGTAGGGACAGAAAATGCCAGCTCCCTCTTAACGAAACACAGTGTTGCATAATGACAAAAGAAATATCAAAAGATCGCTTTGAACAAATACAACCTTTATTAAGACTTAGAGAATTAAACGAAGAGGAAAACAATAGTATAGAATCATTGCTAGAGGAAAGTGCACATTTGTATCAAATCCCAGGAGATTCATTAACTTGCACAACAATATTGCGTCATTGCATCCCAACCACCGATGATTTGCCAATTAATACCAGAGGATATCGCTGGCCAGAATGCACTAAGTAAGAGATAGGCAAACAAATAGAAGATATGCTTGGCAAAGGAATAATAATTCCCTCGACGTCGCCTTACAACTGTCCGGTGTGGGTCGTGCCTAAGAAAGCCGACTGGCAAGGCAATAAAAAATGGAGAGTCGAGTTCGACTACCGAGCCCTGAACGAGAAAACTATAGCCGACGCATACCCGATTCCAAATATTAATGATATATTGGATCAACTCGGTGGCGCGCAATATTTTTCCGTATTCAACTTGGCTTCTTTATTTCATCAAATTGAAGTCGCTCCCGAAGATCGACACAAGGCCGCCTTTACGACACCACGTGGCCATTACAAGTTTGTGAGGATGCCTTTCGGTCTACGGAACGCTCCTCCTACCTTTCAACGGGCAATGGACCTCACGCTAAGCGGGATCCTCGGGCAAGGCGTGTTCGTTTATTTAGACGATATCGTTATATACGCCCACGGTTTTGATGAACATAGGAAAATATACCGCGAATTAATGAAACGTTTAGAAGCCGCAAATTTTAAATTGCAACCCGATAAATGTGAATTCCTGAAAAAAGAGGTCGCAATTTTGGGGCATGTAATTGGGAACCACGGAGTGCGACCCGACCCGAAAAAGTTGGAAGCAGTACGCAACTATCCAGTGCTTAAAAATATCAAGAACATCCGTCAATTTTTTAGATTAACGGGATATTACAGACGATTCATTGAAAATTACGCGAAAATCACCAAACCTCTCACTGCTTTGCTAAGAAAGCAAAACGCCTTCGAGTGGAAAACCGAACAACAAGAATCATTTGTATTATTGAAAGAGAAACTGTGCTCCGCTCCCGTATTACAACACCCGGATTTTTCCAAACCTTTTATTCTCACGACGAACGCGTCAGGATACGCTATAGGCAGCATTTTGTCCCAGGGGGAAATTAACGACGACCACCCGTGCGCTTACGCTTCTCGGGCCTTGAGCCAAGTTGAAGAGCTATACGACACATACGAAAAAGAAGCCTTAGCAATTGTATACTCTATACTACACTTCCGCCCTTATCTATATGGTCGACATTTCACTGTAGTGACGGACCATAAACCACTCATGTGGTTCCGAAAAGCTACTGATGGAAATCCAAAAATTTTACGCTGGAGATAAAAATTAGCTGAGTACGAATACGATATAATATATAAAGCAGGGGAGACCAATGTTAACGCCGACGCATTATCACGAAATCCGGTAGAAACATCAATTATAGACAACAATATTTTCACGGTACGAAATAACCCGACACGCAGCAATAAAAATAAATTCAGTAAAAATTTAACCGACGCAGAAATCGCGCGCCTACTAGAGGAAGAATCGGACGACAACGCCGCTAGCACCGACGAAGAGGTCGAAGTTATCCCCCCACATATAGAAATAGAGGAATGCGACTGGGAACACGAACCGCTCGACCCTTGTGAGCCGACGGAAGGGATCGCTCCGACGATTGCTATGTTCGGGAGGGCCCGGAAACGGTCGCATCAACGTCGTGTATAAAAAACGGGGTAAACCCGGAAAAAAATAACGAATTAGAAAACGAACTTAAGACTGCTCCACCCGAGACCGAAACAGCCGAACGAACAAAAGACAATGAAGTATGTCGCGACGACCAAGAAACGAGTGACAAGGCCCAATCCAAATGTAGCGAAATACCAGAAATTAGCATGACAGTAAAAAGAAAGAAAAGCAACTTAAGACCCCTCGAAACGAGTGAGTCAGAATCCTCGAGTGACGAAGACACTTTCGAAGACGCCGAAGAAATCGACGCATCACCGCCCTCGGAGCTACCTGCATTAATGAGCAGGAGAATAATAGCCAATAACGTTAAGCTACCCCGCGACTTACTCTATACTCGAAATGATAATCTGATATTTTTTGTCTCGACCGAAGGAGAACCTGTAGACTCCGGAGCTATAATGCTAAGGGACAGAGATTGCTTCCCCAAGTTGAAAAACTTGACGTTAAATAAAGCACAATCTATTTCAAGAAAACACGGGAGATACAATTTAGCACTACCAATCACCGATAATTCAGGAGAAGGCCCTACTCTAATTCTTGGAAATATCTCTGAGGTTTTCAAGTGTGCTGATCATTTAATTGAAAAATATCTCTACAAATGGTCAGCATTGCTAAATCAATATATATTTTAAACTCGCCTTGGGAAGAAATTGTAGCGCAGCTTCGTTTAATTTTCGCACACAGCGACGTAAAAATTATAATTTGCCAGGGACTAATTAGGGAACCGTCCCCCGAAGATTGGTATAAAATTATTGAAGAAATGCATTCTTCCGCTGTTGGAGGACACAGAGGAGTTGGAAAAACTTATAACAGAATTCGCCATTATTATTATTGGAAAAATTTGAAAGAGGAAATTCAACTTTATATTCAAAGTTGTCTACATTGTCAATTAAAAAAATTGGTCAGGACCAAAACTAAAATGCCAATGATTATCACGGACATTCCGGCAATAGCCTTCGATAAAATCGCAATGGACATAGTAGGTCCGCTACCTAGGACAAATCTCGATAATGAATATATCCTTACCATGCAAGATCAATTTACTAAATACTCAGTGGCCATACTATTACCCAACGCAAGAGCAGTAACAATAGCCGAAGCATTTGTTAAAAGATTTATCTGTTATTTCGGGTCGCCTAAAGCAGTGCTCACCGACCAAGGCAGTAATTTTTTGAGTAATTTTCTGAAGCAAATTGCAAAATTATTTAGAATTCGAAAAGTTAGGACTACTGCGTTCCATCCACTATCTAATGGATCTTTGGAGAGATCTCATCACGCCCTCGGCGAATATTTTAAACAATTCACTACTAAACAAAAGAATTGGGACGAATGGGTGGAAATGGCCATTTATAATTATAACACTAACGTCCACGAAGGGACAAAACATACGCCTTACGAGATGGTCTTTGGAGAAAGAGCTCGAACTCCCTCCAGTATGCCCCCGGCAGAGATGGAAAAACTCGCGACTTATGACGATTACTTAACGGAAATAGTCACTCAAATTCACGAAATTCAGGAAATAGGACGGAAAAATTTAATAAGCGCAAAGGAAAAATCTAAGGAATATCAAGATAAAAAAACAAATCCCATTTCGCTCAAAGTTGGTGAACCAGTATTTTTGCTTAAGGGCTTACATACAGTTAGAAGGCTTTAAAAAGACGGATTTTCAAGAATTTTTTTCGCGCAGACTATTCAATTTATTAATTTGAAAATTGGTGTACATATTATAATAACCTTATAATACACTCAGCAAAAAAATTAAGGGAGCAGTTAAATTTTACCGTTTTTTCACTGATTTTTGAAGAACTGTAAGTTTGTGAAAAATGGTCGAATCGTAATAAAACAAAATGCGTTTTAAAGCTTCATATCTCTAGTTTGAAAATCAATGCAGTCTTTTTTTTTTTAAGCAACACGCTCGGCATGAACCTAAGGAATAGCGGGAAGGAAATTTTCTCAAATTTTTTGTCGTCTTCAAAGTCGTCCACGGGCACAAAAAATTTTTTTCTGGCTTTGTCAATACTGGGGTCCTTTAGCCTGGTTCTTCAGCTTCAAAATGGTGTTTTGTTCATCTCTATACGACCATTTGTCGCTGAGATATGGGCATTTAAAGGAAAAAGGAGCTTTTTTCGTAGATCATCAATATCTCATGAACTAATGATCGCACAGCGAGCTAAAGGTGGGTTTTGTAAACTGGAAGAAATGCTCTAAAAGTACCTTCTGGTACTTTAGAGATTTTATTTTTTTATGTAACCTTAATATTGATTTGAAAAAGACCCAAAAAATGGACTTTTCCCCGTTTTGGAAAATCCACGTCAACTTGGCAGATATTGCGATAATGACTCATGTTTTTAGGATTTTTTTTAGTTCAATACATGCCCAACGACCCCCCAAGATTAAAAAATGTATGTGCTGAACCGTTGTTTTTTCCCGAAGCGTCAAAGTTTTATCAAAAATTAAAGGAACACTTATTGTTCCTTAAATGGCATTTAATGATGAATAAAATTTAAAAAAAAAATTTCCGTTGTTTTTCTCACGGTTTCGCAATAACTACTCTTTTAATCTTTGAAAAAGAGAAAAATTAAAAATTTTGAATTTTTTTGCTTAAAAAACGGTATTTTTCTCACAATTTCTTATGAACAATCTTTGAAATGAAAAAAAAAAAAAAAAAAAGTTCGTAGGCATTTTTTGTCATTTTTTGGCGTGCGTGACGCCTGACAAAAAAATGCCTACGAACTTTTTTTTTTTTTTTTTTTTTCATTTCAAAGATTGTTCATAAGAAATTGTGAGAAAAATACCGTTTTTTAAGCAAAAAAATTCAAAACTTAAAATTTTTCTCTTTTTCAAAGATTAAAAGAGTAGTTATTGCGAAACCGTGAGAAAAACAACGGAAAAGTTTTTTTTTTATTTTAGTCATCATTAAATGCCATTTAAGGAACAATAAGTGTTCCTTTAATTTTTGATAAAACTTTGACGCTTCGGGAAAAAACAACGGTTCAGCACATAAATTTTTTAATCTTGGGGGGTCGTTGGGCATGTATTGAACTAAAAAAAATCCTAAAAACATGAGTCATTATCGCAATATCTGCCAAGTTGACGTGGATTTTCCAAAACGGGGAAAAAGTCCATTTTTGCTTCCTCATAGAGGAAGCTTTGTTTTCATGAAAAAAAATTTTTTCGAGATTTTCATGCCAGTATGCTTAGAATCACCTAAAATGTCGAGAAAAGTGGTTTAGAAAAAATGTCCGTATGTATGTGTGTGTGTGTGTGTGTGTGTGTGTGTGTGTGTGTGTGTGTGTGTGCTGGGCCTCGAAAATTCAATCGCCTCTCACTCAGAAACCGTTCGAGCGATCTGGCTCAAATTTGGCACGCAAGTAGAGTAGTTGCCCCTCTTCCAATGGCGAGATTTTTGATAACATATATACAGTCATTAAGATTTTATGTAGTTTTTAATTTGTTGAAAAAAGGGCGTGGTCGCTCTAACTTTCGTAAAAGTTCGACGATTTGGCTAAATAGTTCTTCATAATGGAAGATACGTTCAATGTTGTATGGTATTGAATTTCGACGAAATCGGTAAAGCGGTTCGGATTTTACTGAATTTTGAATTTTACGAAAAAAATAAATTTTGCTCTAAATCACGTCGAATCTTAACAAAGGAACCGAAATGTTCCACAGTTGAAAAACAACATACAGCCCTGCTACGTACGAAATTTGGTGATGATCGGTAAAGTCGTTCGGATTTTACACCATTTTGAATTTTTCAAAAAATTTAGATTTTCGCGATAACTACCGCAAAAGTTAAGAAACTAGGACAAAACTTAGTATCTAATGAAAATGAGATGTAACGATATTTGTGACGGAGTTTTCTTTTGTTTAAATAAAAAAAGTTGCAAAGTAGAACTTTGCACATTGCTTCCGCATTAATTTTCGTTTTTCACAAAGCTTCCTCTATGAGGAAGCCAAAATGTTAAATAAACAAGCTTCTTCATAGAGGTGGCTTTGTGAAAAACGAAAATTAATGAGGAAGCAATGTGCAAAGTTCTACTTTGCAACTTTTTTTTGGTCTTTTTCAACTCAATATTAAGGTTACATAAAAAAATAAAATCTCTAAAGTACCAGAAGGTACTTTTAGAGCATTTCTTCCAGTTTACAAAACCTACCTTTAGCTCGCTGTGCGATCATTAGTTCATGAGATATTGATGATCTACGAAAAAAGCTCCTTTTTCCTTTAAATGCCCATATCTCAGCGACAAATGGTCGTACAGAGATGAACAAAACACCATTTTGAAGCTGAAGAACCAGGCTAAAGGACCCCAGCATTGACAAAGCCAGAAAAATTTTTTTTGTGGCCGTGGACGACTTTGAAAACGACAAAAAATTTGAGAAAATTTCCTTCCCGCTATTCCTTAGGTTCATGCCGAGCGTGTTGCTTAAAAAAAAAAAGACTGCATTGATTTTCAAACTAGAGATATGAAGCTTTAAAACGCATTTTGTTTTATTACGATTCGACCATTTTTCACAAACTTACAGCGCTTCAAAAATCGGTGAAAAAACGGTAAAATTTAACTGCTCCCTTAATTTTTTTGCTGAGTGTATATTAACATATTTTTTATTTGTAAAAATAATCATCGCGAATGTTGCTATCGCCGATCTCCTAGAGCTCCGCAAAAAAAAAACAATTTTGCGGTGATCACGATATCTCTGGACCGGATTATCTGAAATGAAAAAACCAAATAAATTTCGTTAATATAATACATTATCTAGTATTTAATCGAAGGAATTAGCGAAAAAATAATTTTTGACAAAATGGCAGCTTCTCAAAATAAAAGACTCGATTTTGAACGAAAATTTAAGCCTTAAATTGTTTATAAAATGGAAAATATTTATCGGAGAAAAAAAATCTTCGATTAATTACTAAAAAATCTAGTTAAAAAGGTTGTGTTAAAATTTGAGACTGATCGGTTGAGCCGTTTTGGAGAAATCTTGATCACCGATTTTGAAAACATAGTTTTGAGAAAAACGCGTTTAAAGTTTCAAAAGCGTTTTACATGTGGTAAATTTTGTTTTTTTTTCAACTTACATGGAGTCATCTATTCCAGGGCCATATAATAATCCGCTCGCATCGTTGGCAGCTTCTAATAATTCGATTTGATGCTGTCTGCGAGCCATTTTTCCCTCTCTGGTGCTCTCGTGTGATCTCAGGTCGGAGATCTTGATACGCTGCGCATCTTCTTTATCTGTATATGAATGCGCATTGGACCCAAGTGAGACGCCCATTGCATTCATATAATATAAAAGGGCAGCTGTCCCTTCATTGAAGATGCCAGCAGCTATATATGCAGCCATTTCCACCGTTTTTGATCCGGCTGGAAGTACTTTTGGAGAGATCTTCTACACCAGTTGGTTATAGCTTTCATTATTGTTTTGGGTGAAACCAACCACACATCTTTCCTTCTTCACGACTTCTTGATCACCGTATGGGGCAGCTTTCAAAATCCCGGAGTACGTTTTAGAATCACCGTCTCCAATGTAATTTCAGTACTGCACTCCGAATTTTTCCACTGAACGCTTGAATAGGTCGATCACTGCATCAACTTCCATTTTTCCAGAAGAACCTGAATGATTACAACTGCAATCATCTTGATGGTTTTCATACCATTGTTGATATTCTTCACTATCAAGTTTGCTTTTCCAAGTTTCGCATTGTTTGCAATAGGCACTTTTCACGAGGATATCAATTACTTTCCCAGAATAATATCCGATCAATGATGTCACTCCATACAAGGAAGTATATCCTCGCTTTTTCCAAGTTCCATCGCCGGACACGGTAAGATTTGCAGATTTTTCGTCACCTTGGTGTTCAGCAGTCAAGTCTTTTTCTTCATGGCAAGCATGCTGAAAAAGTTTGTCGGTTGCTGTTTTCACACAGGAATGTATATTCTTCATAATCAAATCGTAGGTGGGCTGTGTTAGGAAAGCGGGCATGTCCATTAATCCACAAAATTTTGCAGCACCTTTTAACCCTAATCCAAGAACTCTCATGACAAACAAAAAACGCCGATTTATCTCATAAGAATGCTCGATAAAAGGACTAGAATTTATGCTACGAGATGGACACTAATCGCACAACAAAACAATTTTAAACCCGAGTCCTCGTTCAGAAGCAGTTTCAAATTTCACATTTCCGTTACAGGAAATTTTTTTTATGACTTACATATTTCCATTAATAACAAAGAAAAAAAATGTATATATACATATATATACTGGTTCGACGGGACGGAAAAAGAAGATACATTACAAGTTAAAATCACACGCTTGATTATAAAAAAAAATATATATATATAATACACTAGCAAAACAAATGAAATAAACATTTTCTTTTGTACGATAAAAAAAGGAGAGAGGAAAAACTATAGTTAGCACTTTGATGGCAAGCGGCCCCTGAAACATACAAGAACACAAAATATTATTAAAAAGAAAAACTTATGACGTTAAAAAAATAAAAGAAGACAAATAACAATAAGATAGTACCGTAAGCATTCCATGGTCAATAATTATCACCAGTCAACAAAGTCGCGAGAGGCAAGGATAGACTTCCAATGAGTCCGGACCCCTCGAAACTGTCGTAGGGGCTATAAAATATATATACACGCAGTTAAAATACATTTTAACGAAATAAAATTAACAAAAAAAGAGAGAAAGAGGAAAGGATGAGAACCATTTTTCTTTAAAAATATTTACCGCTTCGTGATTATCAGATGGGAGGCGATAACCGAATAAAACGAGAAGACCCCAGGGATCTTCACCAGGACCATCGCTAAAAGAAAAAAATAATAATAATAACAAGAAAATGAATGAAAACAATTACGCAGAAAAAAGGGGGAAATAAACAATACATACTCGAACTCAGTTGCTCTTCTCAATAAACGCTGCACGCGGACCACGGATTGAACGGCCCTCGCCAGCGGCATATCCTCATCCAGGAAGACCAGAAGATAATTAATCATATCCTGGGTCCATGGTTCCCAGGTCAAAACGGTCAGATAAGTCCCGTTGATGTTATAACATTCCGGGATCCAGAGGGAAATACCACCAACTTCCACAGTACGGGACTGAGGCTCCATCCCAAACAAACTTCGCAAATTAAAGGCGCCGTCGAAAAAGTCATTCTCCCAACTAAATGAAAAAAAATATAAATAGATAATATATTTTTCCTGTGCAATCACAATAAATACAAGTAGCACTCGAACCGTTACCACAGGAAATAAAAATATGCAACAGTACTTACACTAGCTCGTTCACGACGCGTTACAACGCCCGTGATATGCCGACGACGTCACCTCGCCACGCGACTCCTGTCCTATCCAATTCACTGAGATGCGCGGAATTTTTACATTTCTCCAGTGACTCTAGAGTAACCACGAGATATGCTTTCAAATTCTCTAGCACTGAAGTAATCATTTTCTCAAAGAATAAAAATGAACTAAAAAAAAACGAGAAACGAATCGCAAGGAAAATTTTCGAAATGGAATAAGCCCAGCGACACAACGATGAAACCAATTTGGAGAAGCAATCACGAATGAGAGAACTTGAAAATAAAATCGAATCAACTCGAGGATACTGATCCCCACCTAGCCATCAAAAGAGTACGCACTGTGCCACCACAGAATCCAAGAAATCAAGGAAATCTCCAACGCAATCCTATGACTCTGCCCTTCCCCCCCCCCCTGACGTGCTCACACACTGACCCGTCGACTCCGTCCGGGTAGTACCCTTCGCGCAGCAAGATGTTGAACAATATCGCCAATACCTCCGCTACTCCCGTTTTCATGAGATGGGCCTTTTTTATTTTATCCAGCCCTTCCCCCCCCCCCCCCTGACGTGCTCACACACTGACCCGTCGACTCCGTCCGGGTAGTACCCTTCGCGCAGCAAGATGTTGAACAATATCGCCAATACCTCCGCTACTCCCGTTTTCATGAGATGGGCCTTTTTTATTTTATCCAGCCCTGCCGCTGAATCGTTTTTAAGCCTGGAAATTCGCCTTTTCACCTCCTCCAACGTGATTACGCCGAATGCCAAATCTATACTCCACTCTTCCTCGTGTCCGGCTCTCATGTTCCCACTCGCTTGTGGGCCGACTTTCCCCCACAGGCCCTCAAAGACGGCTTTAATGTCCTCCACCTTTGGCGGCTTATTCCTCATCTCCATGTAGGTGAAATCTCCTTTCACTGCTAGCTCCCCTAGCTTCTTTGGGCAGTTTTTGAACAAATCTTGGCACCGGGCGTACGCGTATCTATTTCGACGGTTCCTATTCGGCGGTTTATTCCTCTGAACTCGTCTTCGCCCGGCCTCCTCGCGCCTTGTTCTGCTCTCTTCCCCACCACGACCTGCACCTCTCTCCTCTTCAGGTACTAGCGAACCGACAATCTCCTGTACCGTCTGCTCTATTTCTCGGTGCAGCTCAGCTGGCCTTCCTCGGAGACTCTCCCACGCCGTGCGCAGTTTTTCGCCGATCTCTCTTAGGCCCTCTCTTTTGGCAACACCCCTGATCTTATTTCCCTTGCCGTGTTTGCCAGCCAGTTGTCCTGAGGCGTCAGGCTCCCCGGCAACTCCTCCTCTGCACTCGCGTATTCGGCACTGCTCGATTCTCTTGTCTCTTCGCTTCTCCTTCCGACCCACTCCACATTCTCCCTTGGGTCGCCCGTGGCTCCCAACGCCTCAACCTCGTGCGCCTCGTTTTGCCACTCATCTCCTCGCTCCACATCTCGGTCCTCGTTCTCCTGAGCCACGCTTGACTCCTCTTCCCCTTCCAGTTCTTCTCGATCGTTGGGCACATCAACGACTACCGCCTCTTCCTCGCCGATCTCCACCTCTTCTTTCTCGATTAAACGCCTTTTGTTGCTAATCTGTTTATTGGATTTGCCGGGGAAAAATTGTTCAAGAAATGTATTAATGTTCCGTTTCCCTCGGTGCTGATCGTTTAGCACCCGAAGGCGCGCGGTTTCCTCGATGCTCCACACATGGGTGGCCCTTCCCGGTCTCTCTTCACGCCTTAGCGATTCCCGTCTCTTCTCGTTCCTCAATTCGGCGTGTTCGAATCTTTCGTGTTGCGATTTTCCTCTCTGGGTATCAAATCCCTTCCTGCATAGATCGCAAGGGAAAGCCCACGGAGCCTCTCGCATCGGAGGCGGGCCTTTACAATGGGCTTTATGCCCATACCAGTTCCTGGCATCTGAGAAGAGCTTTGCACACCGGTTGCATCTCAATCGACGCGTACTTGCCGGTGTTGCTCTTTAAGGTGCTTCATCAGGTCCGCCAGATTTAGAAACAAAATATGTTTTCCCAGGCTTCTGCAGACCTCGCACTCGGTTGCCCATTCTGCCAGTGGTACTCCCACCGTCCATTCTCGTAATCCATTTTCGTTTGCAGTGTCATTTGCCAGTTGGTCCTCTTTAGGTTCCCCTGCTTTTGGACCTCCCATCTGGTAATCGCCTATTTCCGAGGCTTGGCTTTGGTTGTAACTCATTTTAGGCACAAGGGGTGAATCAGACTATCTACGCGACCCCTTCTAATCCACGTGATAGAATTTTGCCTTGCGGCCTAGCGCTCTGCGCTTCCTTCGGTTTTGGGGCGAGCCCCTCTCCGTCACTAGCATCCTACGATTTTTGGCTGCTGTTCGCCATCGCTCTTCGCACTTGTTTCCTCTCCATCCCAGTTAACCGTAGCCGAAAGGAGAGTTTCTCCAGCTATCTTCCCCCCAATCCCCTTTGTTGGACGTCAAGAAGCAACAAACAACATTAATTCCTTCTTCTTCGGTCAGGTTGTACCGGGGTACCTCCCTCCGAAAAAGAAGGAAATATATTCCTTCCAAATCCTCCCATGCGCGAGCGTCCACAGAGCCGAGTTGCCTTTGATGTTCCGGCTGCACCATTTCCCAAACATCTCCAAAACCCTTTAAAGCAACAAAATTGGAGGGTGGGACACTCGGTCCCATCCTCCATGCACACTTTAACTAAATTTATTAAAGCAAAAAATTTTGGAAAGCGAGATATCATCCCGCCTTCCTTGCGCACTCCTTTCTTTCGCTAAATTTCAACTCTAATCTGCGATAACGGTGCTAGCGCCTAGTATGCTCCCACGCGCATTGTTTTTAAATTTGGAAAAGAACGGCCATTCACAGTATCATTGCAGAAACAACAACGTATCCATAACTTGTGTAACTCTTCTGGGCCCATCGTCTCCACATTCCGTTCGGCACTTTTCGACTTCCATGAGCAAGCACAAAGAGACGCCCCTATCTAATTAAACCGGAGCACTCATGACCTCCTCTGCTATGACCGGGCGGTGTCTCCCCCACCGGCTTCGCATGTTCGTCCAAGGGTACTGCGGCAACAGCCTAGTTGCGCTGCCGACTTTCCCCATTTCCACCGTCCGGTACTTCATCGGGGGAATCCTCCGGGCCTCGTGTAATCCGGCTGCTGATTTTCACTTTTCTCTCTCAAATGCTGTTGCCCCCACTTCTTTTCTGCACCCTCTCACGACTGTCATCCTGAATGGCGTTTCGTATAATCTTAATCGTTGGGCAAGGAGAGTCGCGGCTCAGTACGCATACTTCTCGTGCCCCAGGCGATGCCCGTCGCATGGGAGCCATGAAAACCTCCGTTCTTCGGGGCTCCCCTCCCGAAAGACATTTCTTGCCCTCTTCTATACATACGCTCTTCATCCTCTTTTTAGGCGACGACAGCTAATCTGACGAACACCCCCCATACGCGTGTCTCTGCAGTGTCTACCTCCTTTCGATCGTTTTAGGCAACGACAGCTATTCTGATGAACGCCCCACTTTCGCATGTATCTGCAGTTTCCTTTTCTCCGGTGACTCCGATGTACTGGAGATCAGCTATGCCTTTCTTTCTTCCTTTCCCGCTTTTATGTCTTTCGCTCCTTGATAGACCTTGCTACCGTGTCCCTGGATGATCATTCAATGTTCGGGAGGCAAGACCCCGCTTCCCTTTGGCGGCTCGCGACAATGCTGTATGTTATTTCCCGACGTCCGAACATTGCCATTGCGCACATTCGCCGTGTAGGTGGGGACGAATCCACACCCAGCCGTTACCGATTCTCGCGTGGAAAAATGCGGACGCAGGCGTTTGTCTTAAGAGAGTCATAGTTACTCCCGCCGTTTACCCGCGCTTGGTTGAATTTCTTCACGTTGACATTCAGAGCACTGGGCAGAAACCACATTGCGTAAACACCCGCGAGGGAAATCGCAAGACTTTGTTTTAATTAGACTGTCGGATTCCCCTAGTCCGTGCCAGTTCTGAGCTGAGCGTTGAATGGCGGCCGAAGAGGACGACCACGACGGTGAACCGTCGAGGAAGCCTCAAACAAGGAAGATCCGTGGGAGGCCAAGGCACGGGACCGAGCTCGGATCTGCAACGGAAACCCCCGTGAAGAGATTTCCATCGTTCACCTCGCCCAGGCCCGGCACGTTAGCCAAACCCACTTCCCTAACAAGCCCGACGCGCCCCGCTCCTCAGAGCCAATCCTTATTCCGAAGTTACGGATCCAATTTGCCGACTTCCCTTACCTACATTAGTCTATCGACTAGAGGCTCTTTACCTTGGAGACCTGCTGCGGATATGGGTACGAACCGGCGCGACACCTCCACGTGGCCCTCTCCTGGATTTTCAAGGTCGGAGGGGAAGATCCGGACACCGCCGCAACTGCGGTACTCTTCGCGTTCCAAACCCTATCTCCCTACTAGAGGTTTCCAGGGAACTCGAACGCTTATACAGAAAAGAAAACTCTTCCCGGATCTCCCGACGGCGTCTCCAGGTCATTTTGGGTTACCCCGACGAAGTCTATTGCGAGGGCCCGAATTGTATACGAGTCCGCTGCCGGGTTCCGGAATAGAAACCGGATTCCGTTTCGCCCGACGGGTGTGACACGTAATTTAGATTTATTACATTCTATGACTCAAACACCGTCATCAACATAGGATTTCTCCTAGGGCTTAGGATCGACTGACTCGTGTGCAACGTGTTACGTCGCGACGTACCCTCACCCCTGAAAGCAGGCAACCCTCCGAGCGCCGCTGCATGCCCCGAAAAAGGGCCCTTCAGTCGGCGGTCGCCGAGAGGGGAAAATCGTAGTTCGCAGCGCGAGAGGCTTGTCAGTCCCTTCGTTAGGCAAGGCGAGCCCCACGGAACCCCGAGAGAGTGGGAGACAGAGGGCTAGGCCAATTAGGGACTGGGACATCTACCCTCTCCATCCCTTGGACGCTGACGCGTTAGCTCTAAGATAAAGAAAACTGCAAAGACGGTGGGAGATGGGAGTTTTTCCAGCCAATGAAATTAAAGAAAACTGCCCTCTCCCAGCGCTGCGTAATACTGGTAGTCCGCGCCGTTTAGAATTTACGGGCGTGATTTCTGTATTTTTAGTTTAGCAAGAATTTTTCTGCTGAATACAACGATTCACTTTGGAAACCAGGACGACTTCGACATTCTTATAAGAACTCTTCGTAAAAGACTTAGAACGAATGCATTCAGTTGCATTCAGTCTAAATATCCTAAGTCCTTTTTCCATTCAAACTTGTAGCAGATCCAGAAGGTTGCAATTGCTCTAACTCCAAAAGACTAACGCTTTTTCTCGCAGACAGTTCAGTTTTAAACAGTTAGCGAATGCAGTCCGTTGCAAGCGTCTAGCTTTAATAATAACTGGCTGTACGCGGTCGAGCGGAGTCAAAATACCAAGTCCCCAAATTCATTTCATTCCAATTCTGAATGGGAAAACAACGTCGTGGTGGTAGGAAGTACCAAGTCCGCAAACTTGTAGCGCAATACCAGGGAATCCCTCATCCAGTAAAGAAAGTTCACGTTGAGGCTTATTTCACTACCGAACATTTATTGGAAAATAATATAATTCCAACTGAAACTTCTTCAGTTATTTCAGAGCAAAGTGATAAAATTGAAGATTCAAGCTCGTTCAAATGAATAAAAATCGAATATCAAATCAATTTCTTAAAAAGTATAGTATATTGTGCAACAAGGGTCGAAAGTTGGCAATTGCGGCGAGTGTGAGGTTTGCTGCCCGAGCGAAGCGAGGGCTGCAATCACACGAGTCGCAATTGCCAATTCGACCCGTGTTGCACATCATACTTTTTGTAACGAGTGCACGAATCTGCGGCACTTGGAATGGCAGTCGCGCGAGACGAACACTGAAAAGTGAGGTTGTGATTTAAGGGACGAAAGCGAATGACAGAAACTCCCAAGGGACGAAAGTGAACGAAATGCGAACTGCGCATGCGTGACTCTGTCATTTCACCACAGGTTCGCGACTGACAGGGAAACGGCCACTTTCGGCTCGCAAGACTGCCATGGAAAGTGCCGCGATTCGTGCACGTGTTACAAAATAGTATATTGTGCAACAAGGGTCGAAAGTTGGCAATTGCGGCGAGTGTGAGGTTTGCTGCCCGAGCGAAGCGAGGGCTGCAATCACACGAGTCGCAATTGCCATTTCGACCCGTGTTGAACATCATACTTTTTGTAACACGTGCACGAATCTGCGGCACTTGGAATGGCAGTCGCGCGAGACGAATACTGAAAAGTGGGGTTGTGATTGAAGGGACGAAAGTGAATGACAGAAACTCCCAAGGGACGAAAGTGAACGAAATGCGAACTGCGCATGCGTGACTCTGTCATTTCACCACAGGTTCGCAACTGACACGGAAACTGCCACTTTCGGCTCGCAAGACTGCCATGGAAAGTGCCGCGATTCGTGCACGTGTTACAAAAAATATATTCCGGCAACAGACCCCGATTTAATTTTTATTGCAAAAAGGTATTTCCGGCTCCTTCTCAATAAATCGGATCAAACGTTCTTGCCCGGATCCCGGATTAATTAGCTTCGGATAAGGTCTAAAACAGGGCGTTCAATATTTTCGTTACTCCAGACATAACAAACGGCTGTTCACACGAAACCCTTCTCCACGTCAGCCCTTCAGGGCCTCACTGGAGTATTTGCTACTACCACCAAGATCTGCACCGACGGCGGCTCCAGGCAGGCTCACACCCAGACCCTTCTGCGCACACCGCCGCGACCCTCCTACTCGTCAGGGCTTCATGACGGAAAATAAATTCTCCGCCTCACTTGCTTCTGACGGCAGAGTATAGGCGCGACGCTTCAGCGCCATCCATTTTCAGGGCTAGTTGCTTCGGCAGGTGAGTTGTTACACACTCCTTAGCGGATTCCGACTTCCATGGCCACCGTCCTGCTGTCTTAAGCAACCAACGCCTTTCATGGTATCCCATAAGCGTCGACTTAGGCGCCTTAACTCTGCGTTTGGTTCATCCCACAGCGCCAGTTCTGCTTACCAAAATTGGCCCACTTGGCACTCTGATCCGAAATCTCGTGGCTTCACCGTTCAAGCAAGCCAGAGATCTCACCCATTTAAAGTTTGAGAATAGGTTGAGGTCGTTTCGGCCCCAAGGCCTCTAATCATTCGCTTTACCAGATGAGACTCGCATAAGAGCGAGTGCCAGCTATCCTGAGGGAAACTTCGGAGGGAACCAGCTACTAGATGGTTCGATTAGTCTTTCGCCCCTATACCCAGTTCAGGGTTTCATCATGGTTTCCCCTGACTTCGGCCTGACCAGGCATAGTTCACCATCTTTCGTGTCCCAACGTGTACGCTCTGGGTGCGCCTCTTCTCGCAATGAGAACGAGACGCCCAGGGAGTGTGGGACCGCATCGTGACGCGGCCCATCCTCTCTCGGTCGGCGCAAGACCGACCTTCACTTTCATTATGCCTTTAGGCTTAATAGTTCCCAATGACTCGCGCACATGTTAGACTCCTTGGTCCGTGTTTCAAGACGGGTCCTGAAAGTACCTAAAGCAGTAGCGTCGCTGACCGGTATCATAATTGTTACAGCCAGTCCTAGGACACCATCAGCCAACAGCTGGCTAGGCCCGATGACGTCATTAGATCCGTACATTGGGGAAACACTTGCCTCGCTTGCGACGGGCCGGACGCAGTTCGAATATTTGCGGCCGGATACTTTGCGAGTACCGCCGGGCAGCCGGTCGGGCAGCCGGGGGTCTGCCTCGCAGTGACACCGTGAGGCATCACACGAGACAGGCGCCCACCCGGGCCGTAGACCGACACCCAACGGGTCGCGACGTCCTACTAGGGGAGAAGTACACGCCGACGATGCCAGGCAACACAAACGCGCGGACGCGTGCCACGAGACCGAAGTCTCCGGCATGGCGTACCGCGCGCATAGAAGCTCCGCTGACGATGAATCTCCCAATTCGATCTTTTCGGTTTCTCAGGTTTACCCCTGAACGGTTTCACGCACTCTTGAACTCTCTCTTCAAACTTCTTTTCAACTTTTGTAACGGTCGCATAGCGCTATCGCTCCCTCGAACCGTGAGACTGCTTACCTCAGCAGTCCCACGGTATGGACCCAGAGCCGCGCAGCCACCGAGAGCGCAACGGCCGCCCTTATCAGCGCGCCTTAACACTCCCGCGGGGACCAAGGGCCCCGAGAGCGTAGGAGAACTCTTCAGTTCTTCCTCGACCACCCACTCAGTCATTTCGTCAATTATATAACAGTCTCTCTAATAAACCAGTTCTTTTGTTCATCAAACCGCATTCATACTTTCGGCATCCTCCAACACCTGACCCGTTACATTGGTGTCAGAAGTGACGCGAACACACAAACCACGCGCACATAAAAAAAGAGCAATAAAAGTGAACAGTTTAGTGAAAAAAAAAGTGACAAAAAAAACAACATCAACAACAGCATCATCATCAATCCAACCAAACCAACCGAACGAACAACAATAAGCACAGAAGGAAGGAAGGAAGCGAAATAGAGGAATAAAACGAAGAAAAAACCGCGAAAACCGCAAAAGGACGAGGCGAATGATTTTTGAATAAATGTGAGTATAGCTTTTATTCAATCTCCGCATGGAATTATTAGCATTTTATCATGCTTTCCGCTTTTTCCCTTTGTTATCGCCGCGTGGCTAGTGTTATCTTCGTCAGAAGCATTGAGTGCGGGCGTACGCCGCCTCGCTTCCACGCATTGCCACTGACGCACCCGCACCCCTCACACTCACTCACATAGAAAAAAAACAGAATGTCCAGTCGCCTAAATTATTAATTAAATTCAATTCACCCCCCCCCCACCCAATTGAAAAAAAATTACAACTAAATCATTTTCACAAACATTTACAAATATTTTAATAACAAATAAAATTAGACAAATTTTCTGAAAATTGAAAATACCTCGAAAACACACATTTTTAATTTCGAATACGCGGAATAAATATTTCTTCCTTTCTTCCAAAAATCCCAAACGACGATAAACAATAAATAAATGAGAAAATATTTGTGAAAAAATTTTGAACATTTTTACAAACAATAAAGTCAGGACATTTTTTTTTCTCTTTTTCCAAAAAAAATTCGAAATTTCTCGTAAACCAACCACAATCATTTTACAAACGATAAATAATCGAGACAAATATTTTTCGAAAATTCAATATTTCTCGCAAAGCAACTATAACCATTTTTACAAACAATAAATAATCGAGAAAATATTTCTTTTCGAAAATTCGAAACTTCTAGCAAAACCGACTCAATCATTTTCACAAGCTATAAACCAACGACACATTTTTTTTTCTCGAAAATTCGACAATTCACATAAAAAATAAATAATCGAGATACATTTTTTTTTCCGAAAAATTTGGGATATTTCACAAAACCAATTGCCACCATTTTCACGAACAACAACAAAAAAATCGAAATATCTCGAAACCTCGATTGCGACCACTTTTTACGAACGACAGTAAACAAAATCAACTTTCCTTTTTCGAAAATCGAAATATCTCGGGTCACCGATTGCGACCACTCTTACGAACAATAGACAAATGAAATAAATTTTTCGAAAAAGTCGAAATATCTCGGAACATCGATCGCGAACATTTCATGAATAACAAATAAGCGAGCCGCATTTTCTGTGTGTAGGAAAATTCGAAATAGCACGAAACACCAAGTACTACCATTTTAACGAAGATTATTTGTTCCTCGATATTATTAAATAATAGTAACGACAATTATAAATAAATAAAGCCGAAGTAAACAATTTGTTCAAAATCCAAGATATTGCGAAAGACTGATTATCATTATATTTTTACGAAAATGACTTAATCCTTGATATTAATGAACAATAAAAAGTAATATTAACAAATAACAAACAACAATAAATCTACTCACACATGATCAATCCTCACGATCGATATCGCAACGACTTACGAGATCGCTACCGAAATGGCTCACGCGACCGGTACCGCAACGACTCACGAGATCGGTATGGAAATAGCTCATGCGATCGATACCGCAACGACTCATGCAAACGGTATCACAACGACTCCTGTGATCGGTACCGAAATGCCTCACGCAACCGGTACCGCAACGACTCACGAGACCGGTATGGAAATAGCTCACGCGATCGGTACCGCAACGATTCACGCAAACGGTATCGCAACGATTCACGGGATCAATATCGCAACGACTCACGAGATCGATACCGCAACGACTCACGCAAATGGTATCGCAACAACTCATGTGATCGGTACCGAAATGCCTCACGCGATCGGTACCGCAACGACTCACGCACTCGATCACGAGATCGATACCACAAAGACCTACGCGATAGATATCATGACAACTCCAGTAGCAGGTATAATGGCAACAGGTTCCGCGACGACTCGTGCGACAGACGCTACGAACCACAAAATGAGCCCTTACGTGAAAGATACCGTGATGACGCAAGGGACAAAGAAAGACCTATCATCAGGAAAGCCACAATCGCACTTGGTCTCACGAAAAGACGCAAACCTCCAACAGTAGTGCTACACTCTCCGGACCTGCAAAACAATAGTGCTAATTTCCTCGTGGACACTAAATCAGAAGTAAATCTAATAAAAAAGAAAACAGTTCCAGGCGACGTACAAATAGAAAAACGCATCATCTACGAACTTTCCGGTATCACGGACAATACCATCACAACAATCGGTATGGTTATAATAGGTATTAAAAACCTTTACGTTGAATTCCAAGTAGTCAACGACGACTTTCCGATCGACCAGGAAGCTGTTTTGGGAGATGCCTTCATGAAAGGAACTCCAGCTGACGTTTCGTACACAAGATCGTGCATTTCTTTCGGCAACTATAATATCGCTTTCAAAACACAGGAGAAAATCACGATTCCGGCGCGAACAAAATGCGTAATCTACGTTCGCGTGGATAGCGCGTTGTCGGAAGGATATATCCCACGACTAAACGCTGGCGAACGCCTCTATATCGGCGACGCAATTGTCAAAAACAACAACGGAATCGCATATTTAGTCGCAATAAACGACAACGACTTCAACATACACCTCGCCGTCCCATCTGTAGATCTAGAACCAATAGAGAAAATCTATGAAATTCCAAACCCGGAATTCACACGTCCTACTCAAGATCGGGAGTGGCCAGCAAAATCCGAGGCAAACGATTCTCATGACAATCGGTTTGAATATCACGCAGGAATCCGTACTATGGAGGTAAAGAAAAACAGATTTGAGGCTTTCAACCGGCTCTTGCAACTAGACGATCTAGATGTCACAGAGAAGGAGAACGCACTCGATCTCGTCAAACAACATTCAAACTTGTTCGCCCTGCCTGGAGAACTGCTGGGCCACACCACCATAATTAAATACAATACTGCTTCGTCGAAACGCACTACATACGAAATACACACAGCGGACAATAAACCCAACAACACCAAACCATACCGGTTCCCTCCCATGCAGAAGGACGAAATTCGCAGGCAAGTCAATAACTTCTTGCATAACGGCATCATTCAACCGTCGATATCACCATTCAATTCTCCGGTTTGGATAGTCCCGAAAAAGCCAGACAGAGAAGGCAATAAAAGATGGCGAATGGTCATGGACCTTCGTAAGGTAGACAACAAAACAGTGCCGGATGCGTACCCGCTACCCAGCATCGAAGAAATCCTTGACCACTTGAACAACACTAGTTACTTCACAGTGTTGGACCTACGGTCAGGTTTTCACCGAATCGAATTGCATCCAAGTGATAAATGGGGAAAAGACGTCTCTGCACCCTACGCGCAACCCGAAACTGAATTAAGGAAGCAAGAAACACATAATCCAACAACAACCGAAGAACTAACAAGCAAAAAAGAGAGTAAACATCAAAGAAACAATCCATCGACAGACGACGACAATGAATCATCAACGGAAGAGGAAGAACTCACAACCACAATTAGGTATAAGCTCGACGAAGAAGGAAGCCCAACGAGGCGCGACGAAACTACTATTAGCCCAACGAGGCACAAATCTACTACTAGCCCAACGAGGCACAAACCTACTACTAGCCCAGCGAGGCACAAATCTACTACTAGCCCAACGAGGCACAACCAATCGACTACAAAACAAAACGACGATATACAAGCTCGCGAACATGGAAAAGAATCAGGAAACGAGATAGCAACCGAGAAGGGAGGATCCACCAGACTCGGAAGCACACCGTCACCAGCACTAATCGGAGAGGCGCCTGGTGATCGAAGCGCAAGTGAACCGGCGGTACGTCCGACGTTCAGGTCACCACCAACATCAAAACAACATAAAAACCTGAACAGGAAAGACGACGACCATCCGCAACAAATGGTTCAACCTAATTTTCGCTCACCACCGCCATCGAAACACGCAGACCTGAACGCAAAAACAGACGATCCTGCACAACAAACGGTTCAGCCCAATTTCCGCTCACCTCCAGTATCAACAGAATGGAGCAAACCTTCCGCGTCCACAACAAAATGGACAGAAATAATCGGCAGTTTAAAAGAAACCTGCGATCGGTGAAAGCTTACTACAACAAGATAGATTCATCATTCATCGTCAGAGGATAATAGTCAACAACGCAAACACACATACAATACAATAGAAAAAAACGCCACATACAATACAATAGAAAAAACGCCACATACAATAGAAAATACTTCACATACAATAGAAAAGCGCCACACACACAAAAATCCGAAAAAGTAACAAGCGTTATAACGTATATCCCATAAAGTAACCAGCTAGTATCTATCCTCAAAAATTCAAAAAGAAGTGTTTCACAGTCATTATTGCGACCCTATAAAATTACAGAAATCTTAGACAAACACAACGTTAAATTTAAAATTGATGAGAACAAAACTAACCCTGTCGATAACATCGTTATCTCTGTTAGCAACCATCAGCCATTTATAATTGTTTATAAGTCGGTTATTCCTTTTCCTTAGTAATTTATAGGTGTCGGCACATTCTGTTACTAGTGTATGTACAACCCCCACCCCATCAAACACAGTACATAAACAACATAACCACTTACGTCGCACAACATCCTGATATGGCCTAGGTAACCTACAACTGAACATACAGCAGTACACGCTTTTCATAGAACCAGATAAATTCCGCCTTTTTCTCTTAACATTGCATAACTCACGCACCCCATAGTACATCCAAACCTATCACATCCAAATAACATGTCATCACCCACTAACTTTCCTTGAAACTAATCAATTTAGACTGTTCCAGAATCTACAGCAGCCCCGAAATTATTACAAAATTATGAAATGAGCCAAAATAAAAGGAAATAGAGAATTTACAGGAAATAAAGGATGATTACCAGTACAATATGGAAAAACAAAGCTCAAGGCGTAATTATGCTGATCAACCACTACATCGGAAAAGATATTTACGACAGCCAGTCATGGATCCAACCGTATCATCTATTGCATACGTCATAAAACAACCTGAACCCAACCCAATCCACATAACAAACCACACCCACTAACATTAATAATGCGCAATTTAGTTAGTTCCAGAAAAGCAACCAATACTTCAAAGGAGAAACAGGACAAATTCTGGAACCCTTTAACAGAATCGACTCAACCAAAATAGACGACATCCCAATATGGAAACCAACACCTTAACAAGGATGGATGAAAGACTTGTCAACAAACCACACTACAGCTTCTGCAATGCCATTTACACAGACCAACCAACACCGACGGACTAAACCCAACATTAATAAACCCCAAAATGACAAGCAAAATATTAAACATACGTCAGAATCTAAAAACACCCGATTTCATTTTACTAACATTTTTTTTTCTTCATTGTATAGAATCTACCCCATTTTATTGTATAGAATCACAAAAAAAAAGAAGAAAATGTACAAGGAAATTGTAAACAACAAGAAAAGAACACTTAGAGATAAAAGAGAGAAATTAAAACACAAAAGTAGAGCCAACACAAAATGTAATCAACAAAGCGCACACCTTTTGAATTATATAGAGTCACCGAAAATAACCCTACGATGCGGAGCATCGTTCTGAAAGAGGGGGTGTGTAACGGTCGCATAGCGCTATCGCTCCCTCGAACCGTGAGACTGCTTACCTCAGCAGTCCCACGGTATGGACCCAGAGCCGCGCAGCCACCGAGAGCGCAACGGCCGCCCTTATCAGCGCGCCTTAACACTCCCGCGGGGACCAAGGGCCCCGAGAGCGTAGGAGAACTCTTCAGTTCTTCCTCGACCACCCACTCAGTCATTTCGTCAATTATATAACAGTCTCTCTAATAAACCAGTTCTTTTGTTCATCAAACCGCATTCATACTTTCGGCATCCTCCAACACCTGACCCGTTACACTTTCCCTCACGGTACTTGTTCGCTATCGGTCTCGTGGTCGTATTTAGCCTTAGATGGAGTTTACCACCCTCTTAGAGCTGCACTCTCAAGAAACCCGACTCTAAGGAGAGATCCTCCCGAAGCGCGTCCCGGTCACTACGGGCCTGGCCTCTACGGGTAATTGGCCCCATTCAAGATGGACTTGGACTCGAGCATACGCCTCGGGATAAGTGGATCCTCCCGAACACTACATTTCCCAGCGACAGTGCCGCGGGGTTCAGTGCTGGGCTCTTTCCTGTTCGCTCGCCGCTACTAAGGAAATCCTGGTTAATTTATTTTCCTCCGCTTAGTAATATGCTTAAATTCAGCGGGTAGTCTCGCCTGCTCTGAGGTCGTCGATTGTGTTCATTTTTCTGTGAGCATAAGCGTTGGATGTGGATCTCAAGCGCGTATCTCAACGGATGAGAGCCTGGGAGAGAGATCGTTCGACAGTCATCTTACACGCGTGTAAACCGACGCGCGCGATACATCTCGTGTCTCGTTCACACGGCTTCACAGTCGCATCTGTCCGTTCAAACTACAAGTAGTCCGGGGACTTGATCGACCGGCCGTGTGGAGTTACGAGAGAACGCGCGCGTTGTCGCGCGTCGTGACTCACTCTCCGGCTCTGACTTTTCCTGTCCGTTGTAACGGCTAGGCCGAGAATTCGGGGATATGTGTAGGATGGTCGTGCGGATGAGTTGGCGAAGTTTCGAAGATAGAAAAGATATGGTGATCTCCGGGACTCGAACCCGGAATGTTCATTCCTTAGTCAGAGCGCTAACCACTGCGCTAATGTCACCTATGCTTTTCTCTCATTCGAATCGTCTTCTTATATGAAGACGGGCCGTTACACCGTCAATACACTCGATCGCACACACTTCTGACATTAATGAGACGCGATACTGTACGCAACATCGCGAGTGTGTTCTCAAACAAATGAGAAACACACACGGACGTATACGTGTGACAACGAGACGCAACCGTGGGCGGGCCGACCACGTAATGAATCAAGGCAAGCGCGCACCAAAGTACAACGGTGGCTCGTACAATCACGATCGTTCATCGGAGGTTCGCACAATATGCACAGTGAACGAATGGCCATCCACAATGCACCCAACGGAAGCATCTTTATATCGATGCATGTGACTCTTAGGCATCGTCGGGGTCATATCAAATATAACACAGACGAGAGCAAGAGATGCAAAGACACTCCTCTTCCGTTTGGCATGTAGCGGCCACACTTGCGCAAAAGTGCTGCCTGCGATATTTTATTTCAAACGACGCCGAGCGCTAAAAAGCGTCGATGAACGTCCACACTGTTCGCTCGTAATAAGCAGTTTGTTGCACGTAAAACGACCCACAGTCAGGCGTGGTCCGGGAATTGTATCCGTGGACCGCAATGTGCGTTCGAAATGTTGATGTTCATGTGTCCTGCAGTTCACAAGTTGACGCGCAATTAGCTGCGTTCTTCATCGACCCCCGAGCCAAGTGATCCACCGTTCAGGGTAATCATATGTAATTTTTGTTTTTGTAATTGTTCTCGAGAGTACGTGTCCGATCGGAGGAGGATCAGGGTAAAAATAACTGTAACTGCACAGAGTTTTCAACAATCACGAGGTTCTAGATTTATTTTAATCTATAAATGCAACGCAACAATTCAACGAACGAGGTGGTGAAAATATGTGAAAATGAGAGAGGCAAGCGGTGTGATGATGCTCGCTGCCCGGGGTGTCGTCGCTAACTGCCCGCCACGGGTTCCTCGGTCGAGCGGACCGGCGGCAGTGTTGACAATCGTCACCTGACCTCGGGGCAATGCCCGAATTCGGAGCAATGCCCTAATTCGAAGCAATGCCCTAGTTCGGAGCAATGCCCGGGATCGGTGGTCATTGCCTCGAGTCGTCGGGAGACGCGAATGCCGCTCATCCGCGTATTTCCCAAACAGTAATTTTTCTCATCTCAACAAACTCGACGGAGACACACGTGCACACTAGGCGCGCACGTATCATCACGACAAGATGTTTCGCGAGTCCGCTCACGCGCGACTCGCGAGTCGTCGGAGGCTCGTGAAAGCCTCCGACAACAGCGAAACTGTCAAAAAAGTCGAACTTGAGGTTCGAGACTTTAACGTTCGTGTTCGGGCGAAATTTCATTTAAAAACCTCGGGTAGCGAGCGCAACGGCCCGCTGTCCTCTCCGGCGGAGATCCTCCATTATGGGCGAGGCGTCGATTCAACAACGTAAAACGCACAGGCGAGCATCGTCACTGTCACTCGAATTTACGTGAGAGTATATGAGAGCCGCCGGTACACTTACGTGTGAACGAGCCCGCGAATGGAATCTCTTCCCCGCGCTGCGTAGGTTGAAACGAGAACGTTGCGACAGAATTCGTAGGGCCGTGCCATTAATAAACGGCCTCGTTCGACAGAAGCGATGCGTCAACACCATTTATGTTGCTTCATAAGATTCGTTACACTTTTTGTGTTTTTGTTCGCTGCTCTGATAAGCTAGCGTTTGTTATGCATTAATGATCCATCCGCAGGTTGACCAACGGAAACCTTGTTACGACTTTTACTTCCTCTAAATGATCAAGTTTGGTCATCTTCCCGGCAACATCGGCAATGCCGTAACATTGCCGCGCACCAGTCTTAAGACCTCACAAACTCATTCAATCGGTAGTAGCGACGGGCGGTGTGTACAAAGGGCAGGGACGAATTCCTCGTTCATGGGGAATAATTGCAAGCCCCAATCCCTAGCACGAAGGAGGTTCAGCGGGTTACCCGCGCCTTTCGGCCAAGGAAGACACGCTGATTCCTTCAGTGTAGCGCGCGTGCGGCCCAGAACATCTAAGGGCATCACAGACCTGTTATTGCTCAATCTCGTGCGGCTAGAAGCCGCCTGTCCCTCTAAGATTTGTTTGTACGGCGGTAGTAAAAACCACCCGACCCTAGGTCGGGGGCCTTCGAGATACCAGAAAGTACGCCTATTTAGCAGGCTAGAGCCTCGTTCGTTATCGGATTTAACCAGACAAATCGCTCCACCAACTAAGAACGGCCATGCACCACCACCCACCGAATCAAGAAAGAGCTATCAATCTGTCAATCCTCCCGGTGTCCGGGCTTGGTGAGGTTTCCCGTGTTGAGTGAAATTAAGCCGCAGGCTCCACACCTGGTGGTGCCCTTCCGTCAATTCCTTTAAGTTTCAGCTTTGCAACCATACTTCCCCCGGAACCCAATAGCTTTGGTTTCCCGGAAGCTGCCCACCGAGTCATCGGAGGAACTTCGGCGGATCGCTAGCTGGCATCGTTTATGGTTAGAACTAGGGCGGTATCTGATCGCCTTCGAAGCTCTAACTTTCGTTCTTGATTAATGAAAACATTTTTGGCAAATGCTTTCGCTTCTTTCCGTCTTGCGACGATCCAAGAATTTCACTTCTAACGTCGCAATACGAATGCCCCCATCTGTCCCTATTAATCATTAACTCGGGGTTCCGAAAACCAACAAAATAGAACCGAGGTCCTAGCCTGCTTTAAGCACTCTAATTTGTTCAAAGTATATGTACCGGCCCACCTCGACACTCAATGAAGAGCACCGCGATGGGATATTAGTTGGACCGCCCCGTGAGGAGCTACGCCCACCGGTAGGACGTCTCACGGCATGCTAGTTAAACACCGCGAGCGGTGAACCAACATCGTGACACACAGATTCAACTACGAGCTTTTTAACCGCAACAACTTTAATATACGCTATTGGAGCTGGAATTACCGCGTCTGCTGGCACCAGACTTGACCTCCAATGGATCCTCGTTAAAGGATTTAAAGTGTACTCATTCCGCTCGGTGTTGCCTAGCCCTCGTAAAGGGGGGGCGGGTAACTCGGTTGAGCTGCCAACCGAGCGCGTCTCCGGGTGGCAGATAGGAGGGACCAGGATTCGGGGACCTCTGCAGTCGCGTGGACTGGGGCGCCGTAATGCGACCAGAACACAAGACGGGAGCTCTTCTGGGTCTGGCCTGCGGGTGCTATACGTGATCCCGGCGGGATAAAATCCGTCTTGGAGGAACTAAGGCCCTGCCGCGGACCACCTCCCCAATCCCACGGTGTAAGCTATCGTGCCAACGGGATGCATGGCACTAGGGGAGTAGTGTCGCCTACGATGCCCTTTGGGTACCAGGCGCCCCCCATTTGTATACAGCCTTACCCCCCTAAACAGTCTCTGGGGGGCGGACCTCTTTTCCTCGCAACTCGTGGGACTTAATGTCGTGTTTTAGTCACCATATTAAGCCCATGGAGGAGGTGGGGGCCCCGGAAGGGGACACCGCACCCTCTAACGACACAGACGGCATGACTGCGGAGCCCACCTGGGGCGAAGGGGTTTCGGCCCTTATGAACCAGGAGGGCATCGATTGCATGACCTCTGAGTTTTCCGAGCAGGAAGAGGGATCAGCGCAAGCCGGTCCTACTGACTCCTCAATCAGCAGGCCGAAGAAGGGACACAGCGGGGCGGCGAGGAGGAGGGCACGCAAGGCCAAATTGGCGGCGCAGGGCTCGTCCTCGGAGCAGCCTAGCAGCGACACCACGGATGCCTCGCTCAACTATCTGTGAACCTGGGCACGTCTGCGGTACCTACGACTGCGGGACGGGCCAAGGTTTCGCAGATTAACTTGCAGCACGGCAAAGCGGCCACGGCTCTTCTGAGCCGGGACCTTGAAAGGCTGCAAGTAGACATATCCCTGATTCAAGAACCCTGGATACACAGGGGACTAGTAAAAGCGATAAGTACAGATTCAGGATCACTGATCTATGCCAGCGTAGAACCGGGTCCGAGGGAGTGTCTCTTCATCAACAAGAGACATGGTGCCCTCAAGTTGAACCGATTCTGCACCAAAGACCTTGCGGCAGCTACCATCAGGATTCGCATGGGAGGTGTAACGACCGAGCTTGTAATAGCCTCGGCGTACCTCCCGTACGACTCGGAGGACCCTCCCCCTACGAGGGAACTCAGAGAACTGGTGGACTACTGCAAAAACAAGGGGCTGAACTTACTGGTGGGGTGCGATGCTAACTCGCACGACATCATATGGGGCAGCTCCAACACAAATGAGAGGGGTACTGCTCTTTTAGAGTATCTCTCTACAACGGATCTTGAGATCCTGAACAGGGGATCCTAGCCCACATTTGTCACCTCACGTAGACAGGAGGTGATTGATATGACGATGGGCTCACGAAGGGTGGCCCAAGCGATAACAAACTGGCAGGTTAGTGAAGAGGACACTCTTTCGGACCACCGGATGATAACCTTCGAATTGGCAGGGAGTGATAGCCAGATCCCGACGGAGACTTACAGGAACCCTAGGACCGCGGACTGGCCCAGCTTCCAAGCAGGGCTAAGAAGCAGGCTTGGGGACACCGATGGGTGGCCGCGGACGGAGGGCGCGATCGAGCGGGAGGCAGATCTACTGCAGACTACCCTGGTCGGGTCCTTCGAGGCTGCATGCCCGCTAAGGAGAAGGAAAACAAGCAAAAAGGTGGCCTGGTGGAGCGGTGAGCTGAACTAGCTCCGCTCCCGCTCCCGTAGGCTGCTAAATAGAGCCCTGAGGACAAAAACGGACGACTGAGACGCTTATAGGAAGGCCCAGACAGAGTATAAGAAGCTCGTAAAGAAGTCCAAAGAAGCGGCCTGGAGGAGATTCTGTGGGGAGATCGAGGCCCTACCTTTAGTGGCCAGGCTCCGCAAAGTGTTTGCATCAGGCCCGCAAAACAAACTCGAGGGACTCACACTGCCTGATGGCGGGACAACTGAGAACCACGAGGAAGTACTGGCGCACCTTTTTGAGGTACATTTCCCGGGTTCGGAACTTACGGACCGGGGACAGCCTCAAGGGGAGGCGCTCTCAATAAAAAAAACCGGGTGATTGGGTAACGGCAGCCAAGGTTGTCACACCGAGCAGGATCGACTGGGCGATTAAGACATTTGACCGGTACAAAAGTCCAGGGGTGGATGGGATTTTCCCCGCCCTCCTACAAGAGGGAGGGGAACCTCTCATCAAGCGCCTGAACCGTATCTTTCGGTCCTGTCTGGCACTAAGATACGTGCCTAAAGCTTGGCGTGAGGTCAGGGTAGTTTTTATCCCAAAGCCGGGTAAAAGCAGTTACGACCAGGCCAAGTCTTTCAGACCGATCAGCCTGACGTCTTTCCTCCTTAAAACGATGGAGAGACTGGTTGATAGGTACATTAGAGAGGGAGCACTGGTTGATAGACCGGTGCAAACCTCACAGCACGCTTACCAGGCCGGCAAGTCTGTCGAGACCGCCCTCCACTGTATTGTCAAAGATATAGAGAGGACGCTCAGCAGGAAGGAGACGTCGAAGGAGCGTTTGATAACAACTCCTTCGACGCCATATGCGAGGCTGCAAGGGAATTCAGGGTAGATGAGTCTATCATCGAATGGATACACCTAATGCTTCGCACAAGAACGGTTACCGCAGGGCTCTGAGGGTGAATCGCGAGGGCACACGTTAAGCGGGGCTGTCCGCAACTAGGGGTGCTATCCCCCCTCCTGTGGACAATGGTCGTTGACGGGCTACTGGCGGCGCTCGATGGGCTCAGGGTAAACGTGGTGGGTTATGCTGATGACATTATGATAATGGTCAGAGGCTCCCACTCAGCAGAGATGACGTGGAGAATGCAGCGCGCACTCCACTTCATGCAAGAATGGTGCACCTCCAAGTCGCTGAGGGTTAACCCGAGCAAGACGGAGATGATGCTATTTACACGGAGGAGAGGTTTCTAACCAAAACCCCCCTACATATTTGGAACTGAGCTGCGATACTCCTCGGAGGTACGCTACCTAGGCCTCACCCTGGATAGCAAGCTCAGCTGGAAAAGCCACATCGCCAGACAGGCTACGAAAGCCACTGCCACTTTCTGGGCCTGTAGGCGAATGTTTGGACAAACATGGGGCTTAAAACCGGAAATGCTCAAGTGGATATACACGGCCATCCTGGTTCCCCAAATAACGTACGCTTCCCTGGTTTAGTGGCCCGCTTTGCAGAAGTCCACCAACAGGAAGACACTGGATCAAATTTACAGATTAGTGAGCCTAGGAATCACGGGGGCGATGAGAACGACCCCGACCTTGGCCATGGGAGCCCTTTTGAACATGGCGCCCCCTCACATCTTAGTCGAAGAAAACGCCAAAAATGCTGCGTTACGCCTACACTTCAGTGGTAAGTGGAAGAGGGCAGAGGCGGGCCGCGCGTCACTACTGCAGCGCGATGGGGACATTGAAGGGATCCTAGCGCGAGGAGGGGATTGCTGTGACCGCTTCCACCAATTCGACCACAATTACCAAGTCCTCTATCCCAGTAGGCAGGAATGGATGGGGGAACAAGACAAACTCCTGTCTCCTGGTGGGCTCGTCTGTTACACAGATGGATCCAAAACAGGAACAGGATCAGGAGCGGGAATATGGAGCAGTGGAAACAAAACAAGGATATCCTTGGCGCTGGGAGACAGTGCCTCGGTGCTCCAAGCAGAGGTGTACGCCATCTGGACCTGTGCCAGGCTCATCCTGGACAAGGGATACAGTGGCAAGCACATATATACAGGGTGCATCGTAACCTATTGATAATAAAGTACGGGCGTGTAGAGCTCACCGTAACAAAAATTTTGGTGCTACGGACAATGAGCTACGTCGAAAATTGGCGTCGGTATTAACGTTTAAAGATGACAGCGCAGCTTTAGTGGAAAGGCGCCGCAGCGACTTACTACCACAGTCGAGTGACACGCATAGGCGACAAAAGATAGCCGGCGGTTCGAAGCTATAGCTATAGCTATAGGCGCGCCGCTATAGCAGCGGGCTTCAGGCGGGGCTGTCAGCTACGTGTATGGGTTGGCGTGTGTAACGCAGTCACCAGCGTGTGTGAGCGGTCGATCGAATTTCGCACGACGACTGACAGCGGCGCGGCTCACGCGCGACTGTCAGCTACGTGAAATGCTTCTGTTGGCGTGTGTAACACCAACGTGTGAACGTGGCGACGTTTTTGGCGGCGTTTTTCTTGTCGAATTTTCGGGCAATCGACGGTGTATTTCGAAATCGATTTTTCGCATGGTGCGCCCCTTGGAAAAATTGCGATTTTTTAATTAAAAAATGACGTGAAAAATTAAAAATCAGCCATTCCGCGTGAAATCACGAAAATCCATTTCAGAAGCTTTTGAATTGGCTTAGGTAGACTCTCACCTTCCTATCACCTTGCTCTCACCCTATTCTCCCCTTACTCTCACCTTGCTCTCACCTTCCTATCACCTTGCTCTCACCCTATTCTCCCCTTACTCTCACCTTGCTCTCACCTTCCTATCACCTTGCTCTCACCCTATTCTCCCCATACTCTCACCTTGCTCTCTTCTTACTGTCACCTTCCTATCGCCTTGCTCGCAGGTACACGGGGAGAAACTCCGCGTGCATCGTCGTAGTTTGGAGGCCGAGACATCAGAAATCTCGTTTTCTACCGTTTTCGCAATGTACGAAAGGTGCTTTCAATCGAAGTACGATACCTCCAGTCGGCTCCGTTTTCAAGTCCAATCTTGCGATAAAGCACTTCTGATGATTTTCCCATACAGATCAGTTTTCACGACCGACGAACCAGCCATGGATTCTCGAAAGCGCACGGGTTGAGTCGTCGCCTGAGAGCCCCGAGACACCGGAAATCTCGTTTTTCTACAGTCTTCTAAACATACGAAAGCAATTATCGGAGCGGAAACATTCGGTCATTTTCCCATACAAGTTTCCCAGACACGATTTCGCTTGAATCCAAAGCGACGATCCTCGGTGCTTTCAATTGCGCGATCGTTTTTCAACGTCGACGCGTAATCTAGGCACCAAAGAGTACAATTCCTCCAGTTGGCTCCGTTTGCAAGTCCAGTTTTGAGATAAAGCGCTTCTGATGATTTTCCCATATAGATGATTTTTCACGTCCAACGAACCAGCCATGGATTGTCGGAACTGCACGCGTGGTCACTGATCTGTCGGAACAGCTGACAATGCGAGCTTACACTACGTACGCGTCGTGTCCCGGTTATTGACCACGAACCGGGCGATTTCAATTATCTATGGATTCGAAAGCCGTGAGACAGGAAGGCGGATTGACAGAAACCTGAGGAGAATTTGTGGAAATTCGGCGAGCGAATGAAATATCCCATTGACACTAACATAGTATTTATTATAAATAAAATACATAACTTTACGGGCTCATTAATAAATGTCACTAATACAGTCGCAAACACCATCGTCACGGGGTAGCGAGCAGGTCATTATCCGATCGATTAGGTGATAAATTTCTCTCGCGAAGAAAACGAGAGCCGGACTCCTCCATGGTGGGATCCCACGCTCCGGATTGTCCGGGTATGCATGAGCCGTCGGTAGCCGATCGCCTGCGACACATTTCTTCCTCGACTGCTCTCCGCTGCCATGTTCACTCTTGGCCGACAGTCTTGCGCATCGAATCCATCGAATCGCGAATGCTACGACGTCCGCCAATGGTGAACGTGGCAGCCGCGACGGCCTCGCGAACTTCACCGAACGCTCGTCGAACTTGGAGTGCGGCTGTTGTCGTGCTCCCTAGAGCAAGTGCTCGATGTGGCCGCCCCCAACCTCGATGCATTTCTGCACGCGTACGATGAAATTTGCTCGGCATCGCACGAGCATATCGGGAGTCACGCTATTCGTAGCCGCGACGATTCGATCGCACAGATCGTCGTCGTCGTCGGGCAAATCCCGGCCGTAGACATGGGCCTTGTAGTGGCCCCACAAAAAAAAATCCAGTGGATTTAGATCCGGTGACCTTGGAGGCCACGCAATCTCTCCACCGCGTCCAATCCACCTCGCGGGAAACACCTCGCCAAGGTGCTCGCGAACTATCACGGCCGAATGTGCGGGCGCGCCGTCGTGCTGAAACCAGATGTTTCGGCGGGTGTCAAGCGGCACATCCTCCAGGAGGATTTGCAAATCGTCGCGGAGAAAATCTAAATAATTTCCTCCGTTCAACCTCGGAGGAAGGACATGCGGTCCGATCTGAAAGATAAAGTAAAACCATTTTATTTTTATTATTTTGGGAGGTCCGGGTATGTTGATAATTCGAAATCGAAAAAACATCGATCCTCGGAGAAATTTCTCTGAACATATCCTGGACTCCCATACCCTGTTTTAATTATTATTAAAAAATAGTGTACTCACCAACAGATTGCCGACAATTCCCGCCCACACGTTTATATTGAAACGACTTTGGCGAGAGCGGATTCGGCATGCTCGCGGATTTTCTTCCGAATAAAAATGCTCGTTTCGGGTGTTACGGACCCTCTATTCCGTAAATGGAGATTCGTCCGTGAACAAAATGTTGCGGATGAAGTCGTCGTCGGCATTGTGTCGTCTCAAAATTTCTTCACAAAACTCCAGTCGACGTACTTCATCGCCGACGATGAGCTGTTGTACGGGGTTTAGATGGAACGGTCTCAAATTATTTGCTCGCGTGACCCGGTTCACTGTTGCATGCGATATTCCCAATTGGCGACCAATGATGCGGGAACTCGATCTCGGATCACGGTCAAATGCCTCCAAAACTTCTTCTTCGTGCTGATTCCCGCGATGTTGCACCGGAGCGCCTCCTTCTGCGCCCTGTCGCGGCATGACGGTTCCCGACTCGCTGAGTCGCCGATACACGGCGACGATCGTGTTCGGCATCGGGAAACGGTCGCGGCCGGGATAGCGCTCCCGATATAAAGCGGCAGCCCGCAATCCGTTTTGATTTTCGCAACCGTAACACAATACCATTTCCGCATATTCCTGTGATGTATAATTCGCCATGACTGCTCAATTAATACTGCGGTGTCGAGCTCCGATCTTAGCGACTTGTTAAAAACAAAAGAAAAGCGAGTCGCTAAGGACGTAGTCGATAAAGCTCGGGCGCCGTCTTTTCTTTTTCTGAGAATGATAAAAAAACGACAGCGCCCGAGCTTCATCGACTCCGTCATCAGCGACTTTAACAAGTCGCTAAGATCGGAGCTCCAGACCGCAGTGTTCATCGAGCAGCATGGCGAATTATACATCACGCGAATATGCGGAAATGTTATTATGTTACAGGTGCGAAAATGAAAACGCGTTGCGCGCAGCCGCGTTATATCGGGAGCGATATCCCGATCGGGACCGTTTCCCGACGCCCAACACGATAGTCGCCGTGTATCGACCACTCTGCGCATCGGGAAGCGTAATGCCGCGACCGGCCGCAGAAGATGGAGCTCCGGTGCGATATCGCGGGCATGAACACAAAGAGGAAGTCTTGGAGGCCTTTGATCGTGACCCAAGGTCTAGTTCCCCCACCGTTCCTCGGCAATAGGGAATGTCACACATGACAGTAAACCGGATCACGCGAGGAATTAATGTACATCATTTACGGCCATACCATCTGAACCCCGTACAACAGTTGATCGTCGGCGATGAAGTTCGTCGACTGAACTTCTGTGAAGAGATTGTGCGACGGCACAACGCGGACGAGGACTTCATGTGCAACATTCTGTTCACAGACGAATCTCCATTCACGGAATCAAGGGTTCCTAACTCGAGAGACGAATATGCAGAGGAGAATCCGCACGAATGTCGAATCCGCAACATTTCCAAACGCTCGAAGAAACTTTTGGCACTCTGCTCCAAAGAAAATTCGAACGACTCGTGCGCTTTAGCCATATGTATTGGATTTTTCAAACTGAATTGTCGCGAATCATCTGACGTAGTGTCACTTTCACTGTAAAAAGCCCGCTGATCTTGAGACGCTGTGGCGTAAGAAAATAAAATCACATCGAATTATCGATAAAAAAAACGAAATGTCTGAAAAAATTACTTTGGATATAGTGACCTTAGTTCCGCTGCAAGTTCTCGATCGCATTCGATGTTCTCATAGAGAAGATGTCACCATAACAGTATTGTAGGGACTACGTAGTCACTAGAGTAGTAGTAGTGACTACGTAGTCCCTACAATAGGCGGCAATCTCGCTCGCGGTGTTCGCTGTTCGGTCAGTAGTGTCAACAACGGCAATGGAGGGAAAACGGCTTCCGTGGATCAGCACGTTCAGCGTAAAATACGATAAGAATATACGAGATTCACCGGAGATTTTTGGCCGGTTATTGGTGGCTCTCGTCGGAGTGTATGACGAGTTTTCGCAGAGCCCCAATATATCGGCCAAAAATCTCCGAGAAATAACCTCGAAAATTTATAATAATCCGGTGCCGGTTCGCCGGCTAAGGTATTTCAAATCGTTCCTCCGAGAAAATCGCGAATTTTTGCTGGAGGCAGTCGTATATTTCAACGTAGAGAAGGACACGGCGGAGGATGCCCCAGTGTAAGTATTAATAATAATTTAATTCTATTATTTATTACATTATAGGTTATTTATCTATTCATTTTTTTACAGGCGAACATTTATGCAGATTGGGACGTTGGCAATCAACACCTGGAAGGCGATGACCACGACGGCGAAAATGTAAGTGTTATTTTTATGTACAATGTAAATAATGCATTTATGGTAAAACTTTGAGCTACGCAGCTCAAACATTTTTAAATCTGGGGTTACGTGCTCTTCTAAATGTTTCAGCTGCGCAGGTGAAACTTTGAGCTACGCAACTCAAACTTTTTAAAAGCTGGGGTTAGGTTAACGAAAGCACGGGGGTGGAGTTCCGTCAAGTCCTAGGGGGGTTAACGAGGTGGAGATTAGCGAAGCGGATTAGTCTGGCGATAGGAGGATGAATGCGTCGAGGAGAGAAAGACTTTGACGCTGTACCATCGTAGGTAAAGAGGGTGATAGAGTAGGCAGAAATAAAAGTGGGAGCGATTGATTAGAGTAATGAAAAATAGAAGTAAATATTTATTCAGTGGAATCGGCGTTTAGAATAGCTCGGCCAGGGCTCGTCGCGCACGCCTTGAGCGGGGTTTCGGGGTCGAGACCGCGATCGGTATCTTCGGGCTGGAGCTTGAGATGGTCGATTGAGGGGAGACTGTCGGATTCTCCTTTTCCGGGGTACCACGGAGGCAGTTGCGTCCTCTCGGTGGTGCGCTGGGTCGTGACGGTCTCGTTGCCTTCCTGGTGGGCACGTATTCCGTGTCCTTTGCCTGCGTCGCCTCGAGTTCGCGAGCTAGGCGAGCGTAGCACGCCTCGAAAGCCTCGTCATCGGCGATCGGCTCCTCCAAGACGTGGGTCCAGTCCTCCTCCGGTTCTGGTGGTTCGGGATCTTTCGCCTGCGTGGCGGTATCTTGTAGAGGGGCCGGGGGGGGCGTGTGGGGGCGCAGTAAGCGTAGGTGTATGAGTGACGGTGGTTGAGTGAGAAGGAGTGATTGGTGTGTGGTTGGGGATAGATGGAATGGCTGGTGTGATTGTGGGGATAGATGGAATGGCTGGTGTGTGGGTAGGGGTGTGAGCTGAGGTGGGTATGAGGGGGAGTGATAGCGGGGTGAAAGATTGCTGTTTGTCTGTGTTAGTGTGATAAGAGGTGTAGGGGGCAATAAAGGGTTGAGCGCGAATCTTAGGTGGCGGAGGTACTTCCACGGGGATGAGGCGATAGGGCCGCGAGCCAAAGTAGGAGGCTGGCCGGAAACCGCGAGGGTCGGGGGCGATCTGTCGCGTGACGCTTATAATCGGCCCCGTGACGCGGGCTTGGGCGCGTCGAATTTGTCGGCGAAGATAGCTCGTACTGCGTTTTTGCGGCATCTACAACATAGTGGAATCGGGCGACCCTCTTTATCAGAGGGGGGGGTTTTTTTTCCTCTGGTGCGAGCAGCTTTGTCAGCACACTCGGGGGGGGGGGGGGGGGAAATAAATAATATTCTTGGGAGCGAGCGGCTTTTCAGCACATTCGAGGGGAGAAACAAAAATATTAGCGAATGTTTGGGAGAAAAATATTCGAGGGAATGAGTTTCGAAAAATGTGTATATTAGATATGTATTGAGAAGAAGAGGAATTATGGATTAGGTAATTAATATGAAGTAGCAGTAAAAGAATTAATTTAAATGAAGAAAAGAATTAATTTAAATGAAGAAAAGAATTAATTTAAATGAAGAAAAGAAAAAATGTTAATCGAAGAAAAAGGGAAAAATAACGTTCAGGGAAGAAAGCGGTTGAATTTTTTACCTTAGCGGATTTTTAGCAGGGATTTTTTACGTGGACTGACTTCTTTGCAGAAGATCGGGATGTGGAGCGAGTCTTTTTCAGTCTCGAAGGTTTTTGTCGGCCTCGGGTTTACCACTCGAGGTGCCTATTCGGCGCGACTAACTCGGCTGAGATGTTTTCCCTCGCCTCTTATATCCCCGAGCGGGGAGCTTTCGCTTGCGAGAAACGCTCCGCGCCGTAGCCATCTATCGGCCGCGGCGGAACTAAGAGGGACTTCGCGCGCGGCGGTACCCGGTCTAGCGCGGTAGCCGGGCGCTCGGGCGCGGCGCGGCCCACTTGGTTTTACGCGGATATTTCTCACGAGCGTATTTATAGGCGGATTTAAATTCTTTTACGGTCAAAAATTCGTGGACAAACGGGGCTAATTTCGGGGGGCAAAAACCGCGATGGGGGGAGTTTTTTGTTTACATGCTGTGTGCGTGTAACAAGGTGCTCTTCAAAAAGTTTCAGTTGCGCAGATGAAACTTTTTGAATAGCACGTAACCACAAATTTTAAAAATCTTGAGCTGCGCAGCTCAAATTTTTATAATAGCACGTAACCCCAGATTTTATTCCTTTTTCACTGATCGGTACGCAAGGGATATTTTCAGTGAGGGATATACTGTGTATTTTTTATGTGGAAAATATGTACAAATTTCAAAGATTACTTAAAAATCAGAAAAAATTCATACGTATTTAAAAAAAAAACAACCATTTTCATGTAAAAAAAACTTGGGTCAACGAAATATTTGTTAAACAATTTTTTTTTCATCAATTTGTTAATAACATTTTGGAATTATTATTATGCCAAATTAATCTTCTCAATACCTTTAGTGTGGATGAATTTGTTCAGATTTTTATTTCAGATTTTTATCTAATCTTTGAAATTTGTGTTATTTTACATGGAAAATAACACAAATTTCAACGATTAGATAAAAATCTGAAAAAATTCATACGTATTCAGAAAGATGAATGAATCATTTTCATCCACAAAAAAACTTGGGTCACCGAAATATTTGTTAAACAATTATTTTTTTATCAATTTGTTAATACCATTGTTACGTCCCGTGAGTTTTCGGGACTACACGTTTTAACTGAAAAATCAATTACGGTAATATATCCTTTTTATATGGAATAAATAAGGCAAAGAGGAGAGAGTGTGAGTAGCGACCGTAGGTGGACACACATACACGCGTCACCCATATATATGAGGTGCGTCGTGTGGCACCGGAGATCGCAAGTATAACGAGTCGGGCGTGCATCGGTGAATCTTATCATATCGAATGGGTCAGGTATTGTCCCGACCGAGTAACCGAAAGACAGTGCGTTCCAGTGACTCTTCGCGGGGATTCGCGATGCGTCTACCGGGTGACCAAAAATGTGTGAATCATATCATTTTCGTAATCTCCACTCATTTTCGTACTCCACTGACCTAAACGGATTATATTTGTGGTGCCTTTCCTTATGTTGCCGTGATTTGTGAATTAATGGTGAATTAGTGGGGAAACAATTGTAAATAAAATAATAAATTAATTGAGTTTGTTTATGAATTAAAAATCTACGGGTCAAGTCGAGACAGTTGGGTAAACAAAAACATTAGAAAAACAAATAAACCAACAGAAGATAACGAAAAATATGAATATTGAATGAATATTAAATCATAATTATCCAAATGTTAAACACCCGGTAAATGGTAATATCGATTTTTGAAACCGAAGAAAGAAATAACGAAGTGCGACTTATCGTCGGTGGTGTGAAACAACACACCATCCAGTGCAGAAAAATTCCAATCCACGACGCAGAAACACCACCCAAGAAGAATGGACGACAAAAGAAATTGAAGCACCTAGCAACATCCCCTCCAGATCGAAGGAGGAGAAATAAAGTCACGCAATATCACAACCATCAAATCAGAAAGAAGGAAGGAGGGATGAAAGCAAGAATACCACATGGGAGGGATCATCGGTGACCTGCACGACCTGTTATGATAATGGACAAAATATTGTAATTTATTATCAATGCACGGCGATATTTAAGATAGATTATTAATAGTTAGGGGATCAATACGTTTATTAACATTTTTGGAAGAAATTATTTAAATGGAAAATATTGATTAATTAGGTAATTATTTATAATTAAGGGTTTAATCAGTAAGAAACATCGGTAAATCATTCATATGAAGTGAAAGGATTTTTTGCATAGTTAATTATTCAGATAAAATAAAGTTAAAATAGCGGTAGTGCGACTAAGCGCGATGGGAGTAGCCCGGTAGGTATGAGGCGTGAGGGGACGGTAGGCGCAACGCACCGTTCGACAGCTATAGTAAGAAACCGATAAGAGTAGCCGTCAGGTATGAAGCGTGAGGGGACGGTAAGACGCGTAACGCACCGCTCGACCGTCACCCCTTCCTTAAGGCGACAGCGGGGAAATAGCGAGGAGGTTATTTAATGAGCCGCAAAAGGCGATGGAGCTCATTAATATTCCGGACCCGAAACAGATCATTTTTGTCATTGAAATATCCATCAGATTAACTTAGAAAAAAATCGTGAACTTGTGAATTTGAGATCGTTAAAACTCTTCAACATTAAAAATTGTAAATCATCGGTATTTTAAATAATAGTTCGGAGTTTACAACGTAAATTCAATTTGTCTTCAATCTTGTGAATAAAACTTCGTATTTGTGTAATAGTGAACTTTGACTCTTTTAAAACCAAATCTCGAGTGGTGAATCGACCTGTTAAAATCAAATATTGTGTACTAAATTACAAATTATATTTTTATTTCCGATTTTCAAGAATTTAATTGTGAAATTGTGAAACAACCAATAATCCAAATTTCGAATTGTGAATTGAAACTTTTTGTGAAATATTATTTTGACATTGCCCTGATAAACTGAACGGGTAGAATAAAAATCAATTTTACCAGTGAATTACGACCAGTGTTTAAATACGAAAGAACCACAACATCGCCCTTCCTTGTCATCGGAAAATTCTATTCATCTGATATTCGAGTGGAGAGCCAGAGGGTTATCGCCAGCGTTGGATCATTGGGATCGTCCTGATTCTCATCTTTCATTCATCTTGTTATTCATCAATCACACGGTTCCATCCCATATTCGCCCATTTTCACCACACAGATAAGTTTTTGATTTCATTCATTTTAGTCTTTATTTTTGTGAATTATCGTAAAGTCAGAATTACTTTTTCAAGTTCCTTCCCGAGCTTTTGCCCGAAAGGGTAGGCTCTAAACGGAACACCTCCGCGTTTTGCCGAGTCACATTGATACCGCAGAGCAATAGGGGAAGATTTTCTTCCCTTTGCCTTTTATCATTTGTGTCTCAAAAATAGCAATTCGCGACGTAACACCATTTTAGAATTATTATTATGCAAAATTAATCTTTTCAGTACCTTTAATGTGCATGCATTTTTTCAGATTTTTATAGCATCGAGAAGTGTTTGCAATTCTCTCTAACTTTTCTAACAGCGAGACTACCTCCTTAAATGCATTAATCTTTTGTTTAAACAGGATGGAAGTCCACGGCGACGGGATCGGCAACAGCGACGTCATCGGCGACGGTGGTAACGGTGACGCCGAAGACAACGCCGTCGGCTGCAGCAGCGGCGACGTCGACGACGACGGCAGCGGCGAGGACGTCGGCAGCGGCAGTGGCAGCGGCGACGACGGCGGGAGCGGCGACGACGGCGGGAGCGGCGACGACGTCAGCGGCGACGGTAACGGCGACGGTAACGGCGGCGGTGATGGCGGCTGTGACGACGGCAGCGGCGGCGACGTCAACGGCGAAATCGACGGCGACGGCGACGGCGAAGACAACGCCGACGGCAGCGGCAAGGACGTCGACGACGACGGCAGCGGCGAGGACGTCGGCAGCGGCAGTGGCAGCGGCGACATTGGCGCCTGCGGCGGCCACGACGGTGACGGGGGCAAAGGCGACGGTGCCGTTGAGCCGTCACCAAACGTTGGAAAAAAAAGAAAAAGAAAAACGGAGGCAGAGGTCCTGTTAGAATCCGCGAAGTTTAAGTATCTGAAATGGTATTCGAATGACTAGTAATTCGAATACCATTTCAGATACTTTGTAAAATATAAATAAATAAAAACTATTTTTTTCACAAGCAACAGCGAATTATTATTTCTCTGCACATTCCCTCATTAGTAAGAGGCAGTGATACTCACTTCGAAATTTTGAATGTTATTTTTATCCTTGTAGCCATTTGTTCAGGAGAATTGAGAAAATTGGTGCGAGAGAGACAGCCCTATAGACGTTTAACATTGGGCGACGAAGTTCCGAGCGAAGTACCACTGCCTTTTAAGGTAGTCCTCCCGCCATGTGTGATGTCGCATAAGTTCGAGGGAGAATTACACAGAATTTCCGGATAGTTATAAATGAGATAATAATGAGAAATTATTATTTTGGCACAATAATTATTGAAAAAAGTTAATAATAAATTACTTAACTAAATAATAGTGCAACAAATTATCCGGTAACCTAATTTTTGTTGTTGTTATGAAAGACATTTGTTTGTTTTTCCGAATACGCATGAATTTTTTCAGAATTTTGTCTGATATTTAATGTTATACTTGAAAAAAAAAACGTCGTTATCAAACATTAGACAAAATTCTGAAAAAGTTCATACGTATTCAGAAAAATAAACAAAAGTTTTTCATAAAAAAAAATTAGGTTACCGGATAATTTGTTGCGCTATTATTTATTTAAGTAATTAATTATTAACTTTTTTCAATTATTATTTCGCCAAAATAATATTTTTATTTCTTTTCTTATCTTTTCTTCGAAGTTCTGTTACGATGATCACTATTATGGTGACATCTCCTGCATGAGAACATCGAATGTGATCGAAAAGTTGCAGCAGAACTGAGGTCACTATATCGAAAGTAATTTTTTCAGATATTTCGTTCTTTTTTATCGATAATTCGATTTGATTTTATTTTCTTCGGAGTTCTGTTATGATGATCACTATTATGGTGACATCTCCTGTATGAGAACATCGAATGTGATCGAAAAGTTGCAGCAGAACTGAGGTCACTATATCGAAAGTAATTTTTTCAGATATTTTGTTCGTCTTTATCGATAATTCGATTTGATTTCATTTTCTTACAAGTTAGGTCGTCGAAAGATAACTTCGAAGAAAATCAAATCAAATCGAATATCGATAAAGACGAACAAAATATCTGAAAATATTACTTTGGATATAGTGACCTTAGTTCTGCTGCAATTTTTCGATTATATTCGATGTTGTCGTAAAGGAGTTGTCGGCATAATAGTGATCATCATAACAGAACTCGTAAGAAAATCAAATCAAATCGAATTATCGATAAAGAAGAATGAAATGTCTCAAACCGTATGGCGTTCTATGAAACCGTATGGACGGGAAAACTGATCTGTATGGGAAAATCATCAGAAGCGCTTTGTCGCAAGATTGGTCTTGCAACCGGAGCAGACTGCTGCAAATGTACTTTTTGGTGCCTCGAGTATGTGTCGACGTTGAAAAACGTTCCCGGAATTGAAAGCACCGAGGATCGTCGCTTTGGATTCAAGCGAAATCGTGTCTGGGAAACTTGTATGGGAAAATGACCGAATGTTTCCGCTCCGATAATTGCTTTCGTATGTTTAGAAAACTGTAGAAAAACGAGATTTCCGGTGTGTCGGGGCTCTCGGGCGACGACTCAACCCGTGCGGTTTCGAAAATCCATGGCTGGTTCGTCGGTCGTGAAAACTGATCTGTATGGGAAAATCATCAGAAGCTCTTTGTCGCAAGATTGGTCTTGCAAACGGAGCCGACTGGAGGAATTGTACTCTTTGGTGCCTAGATACGCGTCGACGTTGAAAAACGTTCGCGCAATTGAAAGCACCGAGGATCGTCGCTTTGGATTCAAGCGAAATCGTGTCTGGGAAACTTGTATGGGAAAATGACCGAATGTTTCCGCTCCGATAATTGCTTTCGTATGTTTAGAAAACTGTAGAAAGACGAGATTTCCGGTGTCTCGGGGCTCTCGGGCGACGACTCAACCCGTGCGGTTTCGAGAATTCATGGCTGGTTCGTTGGTCGGGAAAAATGATCTGTATGGGAAAAAACGCTTTATCTTAAAACTGGTCTTGCAACCGGAGCAGACTGCTGCAAATGTACTTTTTGGTGCCTAGATTACGCGTCGACGTTGAAAAACGTTCCCGGAATTGAAAGCACCGACGATCGTCGCTTTGGATTCAAGCGAAATCGTGTCTGGGAAACTTGTATGGGAAAATGACCGAATGTTTCCGCTCCGATAATTGCTTTCGTATGTTTAGAAAACTGTAGAAAAACGAGATTTCCAGTGTCTCGGGGCTCTCGGGCGACGACTCAACCCGTGCGCTTTCGAGAATCCATGGCTGGTTCGTCGGTCGTGAAAACTGATCTGTATGGGAAAATCATCAGAAGTGCTTTATCGCAAGATTGGACTTGCAAACGGAGCCGACTGGAGGTATCGTACTTCGATTGAAAGCACCTTTCGTACTGTAACGTCAGGCCGTAACTTCATTTTATTTTGACCGATCGAGTCAATAATTTGACTGTAGACCTGTTGAAATCTTAAGCAGAGAAAATTACCCGACTAGTGGAGACGGAGGAAACGATCTTGGTAGATCCCGCAGTTACTCTATCTAGACACAGATACCGGTGGGTCAGATGAGGTAAAAGAGTGCGGAAGATGGTACAACAGTGCCCGATTTCCCAAATCTCAGGCCTTTCTAGAAATGTCGCTGACGCCACTTTAGTGAGCGGCGATAGACAAAACTAGTGTCAAGCGAGCGCAACGGTTATCGACCGTCAGTCCAAGGCCCGCGCGACACCTCGCCTCCGATCGATGCTCGATCGCCCGTTACAGCCGAAAACCACCAGGTGTCAGTAAAAATAAAAGAAATCTACTAGATCTTGAGAGTACAAAGATGCTGGGGCACCGCGAAGACGCTCTCCGTCCCACCGAAGCCGACACTCTGACTTTCTCGCATCAAAAGGACTACGAGTTCAATTCTAACAAATAATAATTTGATGAGTGAATTATAGTATTTTTCCCGCCTTTCTCGAAAATATAAATGAAAACAATAGATAATGAACAATTAAGGGAAACGAACTAAAGTAATCAACAATTCAAGATAAACTTTGGAATTCAAAAGACGTGCGTCCCACAAAATAAAATACTAAACCTAGAAATATATAAATATATTATCGAAACATACAAGAAAATGTATGAAATAACAAAATAAGCCTAAGAATTGTAGAATTCGCAAGGATACTTTATTAACATAGAAAGGTGAACGAATTAGTTAACTATAAAATACAGTTTTGACGTTTAAACAATATAACAACGTTATATAAATCTTGGGAAAAATTAAGGGAAACGAACTAAAGTAATCAACAATTCAAGATAAACTTTGGAATTCAAAAGACGTCCGTCCCACAAAATAAAATAATAAACAAAGAAATATATAAATATATTATCGAAACATACAAGAAAATGTATGAAATAACAAAATAAGCCTAAGAATTGTAGAATTCGCAAGGATACTTTATTAACATAGAAAGGTGAAGGAGTTAATTAACTATAAAATACAGTTTTGACGTTTAAACAATATAACAACGTTATATAAATCTTGGGAAAAATCAAGGGAAACGGACATGCATTGCGCAAACCAGGGATTTGAAAAAAATATATAAAAGCAACAGTAATCCTCATGGGAAATAATGTACCAGGATGAGTCTTCAACGTACGAGAGTCAGAATCTGTAAAACCTCTGTCGTAAAAATCATAGTGACCTCATTGTGTTATTCAGAATTCATCTTCGATCAGACACCAAGACCAGTCAAAACACGCGGAAAAATTTCCTTGAATTTATTTGTTAACGCAACGAACAAAATCTACATTCACGGAGGAACGAATTAACAATGAAACAAAAAACGTATTTAAGACCTTCGATCATTTCCACATCAGTTAAGATAAGAGCGCGCCCGAACAGCGAGATGTGACATGTCCACATCAGAAAAAGCGTAGGAAGCGTACACCACCTGCGAGCACCTATGAGATTTCGGGGAATACGGAAACACCGCGAGCGAGTGAACGCGCGGACGACGAGGGGTTCGAGACGCAGCATCTCCGGTGCCTCTCGTATGTCCGATGCCTGGGTGCGAGTCTACCTCGCGCATATGCCAGACTTCCAGAAACGAACGCTCTGCAACGAGAATATAGTAGGCACATCTCTGTCCTCCTCGCGATCGTAATAAAACGAGTATACTCCACCTTTCCTAATCAGCATAAAACACGCGACAAATCGACAAAAGTCTGTGAGAATCTGGCAACAAGGCCCCGACGCTCCATCTTCTAGCTGGCTAGCGAATCCCGATGGGCGCGTCGTCACCTAGCCCGCGATGTGGTGGATTGAATCACACCTAGCTACTACCCCTACTTAAAAATGTTGTCTATGTGAGACAAAGGAGAAATAGTATAAAAAGACGAAAAAATACCGAACGACAGACAGTGCGCTCCGAAAATTAGTTCTATCTACATCGAACCTCTGCCCGATCGACGTCCGAAACTTTGATTTTGAATTAACTTCGAATTTCTGTCCGACCGTGGACTTAGAAAAATTCACCTCGAATTTAATATCGAATTTTATTACGACCGCGGACTTAGAAAATTCAGTTTGGAATTTTATATCGAATTGTCATCCGACCACGGACTTAAGAAATTCAGTTCGAATTTAATATCGAATTTTCTTCCAATCGCGGACTTAAGAAATCCAGTTCGAACTTAATATAGAATTTTCTTCCAACCGCGGACTTAAAAGAATTCAATCCTTCGCAAACGATTCCGCCACCTATAATCGCATTCTTTGTCCTAACTGGGGATTAAAGAAATTATTGAGCTAACTGAAAATTTTATAATTTTGTACGTTTCGGACTCGATTCGGTCATTTTTTTTGTATTCATCGGATTTTTATAATTTTTGTGCGCTGCGGATTGTGAGAACTTTTGTACACAAGAGCCTTGAATTTTGTACGATACGACCGGAGATCTTTGTGCGACGACTCGTTTATCTTACGTTAACATTTGTCCGTTGAGAGAATTCAGTTTATCATTTTTCCACGTTTACGAATAAATTTCGACGTTTGTACATTAAATTCGGTGTGTCGAGTTTCTTTTCGAACGTGCCCATCCATCTGCATCCTCGTCGTCCACAGCAATACAAAAGGGTAAGTGAAATTTTCAATTATATTACAAAACCATAGAACGCGCCTCGTCTCAATTCACCATCGCGTCATATCTCCGTCAAATTCCCTTTAGAGAAGCATTCGCAGCTCGTCCCCGAGTAATTTTCCGAAAGGTTAGACTCGAAACAAGAGCTTGCGCGTTTAGTGTACTACGTCAGGTGTGGTATAGGGAGGATCAATTCTCCTTGACCAGAGTACGGGTAAATCACGCTGAACCGCACTAATGCGTGTAAAATTGGCGTTCGAGTAAAATCAACGACACTTTTGACGTAACAGTACATTGCGAAAACGGTAGAAAACGAGATTTCTGATGTCTCGGCCTCCAAACTACGACGATGCATTCGGAGTTTCTCCCCGTGTACCTGCGAGCAAGGCGATAGGAAGGTGAGAGTAAGAAGAGAGCAAGGTGAGAGTATGGGGAGAATAGGGTGAGAGCAAGGTGATAGGAAGGTGAGAGCAAGGTGAGAGTAAGGGGAGAATAGGGTGAGAGCAAGGTGATAGGAAGGTGAGAGTCTACCTAAGCCAATTCAAAAGCTTCTGAAATGGATTTTCGTGATTTCACGCGGAATGGCTGATTTTTAATTTTTCACGTCATTTTTTAATTAAAAAATCGCAATTTTTCCAAGGGGCGCACCTTGCGAAAAATCGATTTCGAAATACACCGTCGATTGCCCGAAAATTCGACGAGAAAAACGCCGCCAAAAACGTCGCCACGTTCACACGTTGGTGTTACACACGCCAACAGAAGCATTTCACGTAGCTGACAGTCGCGCGTGAGCCGCGCCGCTGTCTGTCGTCGTGCGAAATTCGATCGACCGCTCACACACGCTGGTGACTGCGTTACACACGCCAACCCATACACGTAGCTGACAGCCCCGCGTGAAGCCCGTTGCTATAGCGGCGCGCCTATAGCTATAGCTATAGTTTCGAACCGCCGGCTATCTTTTGTCGCCTATGCGTGTGACTCGACTGTGGTAGTAAGTCGCCGCGGCGCCTTTCCGCTAAAGCTGCGCTGTGATTGGTCACCTTTAAACGTTAATACCGACGCCAATTTTCGACGCAGCTCATTGTCCGTAGCACCAAAATTTTTGTTACGGTGAGCTCTACACGCCCATACTTTATTATCAATAGGTTACGATACACCCTGTATATGTAATGACAGTCGGGCGGCGATCGGGGCACTCCACCATGTGGTGAAGAAGTCCGGATTGGTGCTTGACTGCAATACGCTGTTGTCGCAGGTTGCCTGCAGCAACAGAGTAAAAGTTCTATGGGTGCCTGGACACGCGGGCATCCAGGGAAACGAAGAGGCGAATATTCTTGCCAGGGCCGGGACTACGGTTACTGATCCGGCAAGGATTTGCCATGTCCCAATTGCCATGGATCATATTAAGACCCTGTCGAAACAGTGGGTGGAGGGACGATTTGCGGACCTCTGGCTACGGACAGAAGGCATGGGAAACTCGAGGGCCTTGTTTAAAGGTCCCTCGGGCAAGCTAGGCTCTGTATTAATTGGCCTAGACAGATATCAGCTCAAGGCTGTAGTGGACCTTGTCACTGGACATTGGCACACAGGGAAGCATCTAAGACGACTGGGGCTAAGTGAAGAACCATTCTGTCCGAGATGTAAGGAGGAGGAAGAAACACCCCTCCACGTGATTACGAGATGCAGGGCGCTGGAGGACATTCGCAGGAATGTACTTGGGGCGCCCGTACTCGAATCTCTGGACCTTGAGGCGGTTGGGGTGCGCGCCCTCCTGCACTTTGCAAAGGAGGCTCGCCTAACCGACTATCCTACATAATCGGATACCCTCCCGTGAATGGGCACGAGCTCAATGGTCCATATAGGACTGAGCGCTCGGAAATTTTACATAACATAACATAACATAACGTACTCATTCCGATTACGGGGCCTCGGATCAGTCCCGTATCGTTATTTTTCGTCACTACCTCCCCGTGCCGGGAGTGGGTAATTTGCAGGCCTGCTGCCTTCCTTGGATGTGATAGCCGTTTCTCAGGCTCCCTCTCCGGAATTGAACACTGATTCCCCGTTACCCGTTACAACCATGGTAGGCGCAGAACCTACCATCGACAGTTGATAAGGCAGACGTTTGAAAGATCCGTCGCCGGTACGAGACCGTGCGATCAGCACAAAATTATTCAGAGTCAACAAGGTAAACGGTGGACGAGCGAACCCGCCACCGATTGGTTTTGATCTAATAAAAGCGTTCCTCCCATCTCTGGTCGGAACTCTGGTTAGCATGTATTAGCTCTAGTATTACCACAGTTATCCAAGAAAATGTGGGTACGATCGAAGGAACCATAACTGATTTGATGAGCCATTCGCGGTTTCACCTTTATACGGCATGTACTTCGACATGCATGGCTTAATCTTTGAGACAAGCATATGACTACTGGCAGGATCAACCAGGGAGCTTCGTCGTTATTTTTATAACGAGATAGCTCGGGAAGAGAGACGTGTCTCGTCGACCCTCGTTTTCTCGAAGTGTTCATCACTACAATAACTTCATTGTGCAAGCATGCAGATAGTCAGAGCAGAGTGACACTCGTTCTTTTCATTTTTGATTTTAATGATGTATTCTTAGCTCAACCAAGAACTACTCTCATGTTGAGCAAATTCGAGGCTCGGCTACGGATTGCATTCTTCGTTCATCTTGTGACTTTTTAATTTGTGCTAATCCGCGTCATAAGATTTCAAAACTTTCTCGTTTTGGAAAACTCTTGAAGCTAGACATTTTTATTCATAGCGACTTGATGTGCTCTTTTTGAGACACATTTTATTTTTTTCGTGTGTATTCTCTGTAACGAAATTTTTCGTACATTTATTCTCGCCCGGAAATGGGTGACTCGATGCTCGGTATACTTTTTGTATATTTCGTAGAAAATCGTCTAAAGCGTCTACCACATAAGAGCCATACGGGCATAGACACCGACTCGTGGTAATGTTGTATGTTATTTGATTTTATACTACTCCGGTCTCTCGGCGTCAGCCTCAACCTCGCCTCTCTATGTAGATACGAAAGGGTCGGCCTGCGGTTCGGCGCCTGACGGCTTATACATGGGCCGTAAAGGGGAATAAGGTGCTACAACTGCCCCCGAGCGCTGGGTTCCAATTTGGGCTTAGAAAATTTTTCACAAACAGTTTTTTTTTCGTTATTCCCTCAAATAACTCGAGTTATCAAACGGATTAAAATTTTTTTTTCTCAAAAAACGATTTGTAACTGACGCATGGAACGACCGTCCGCTAATTTGACCGGACTCCTCCGAGGGACATAGAAACATTTTCTCAAGTATGTTTCTTCTCATTATTTGATAATACAACATGGCCTTTAAGGGGATGCTGGAGTAGATTTTTTTACCGACCTTGGTCGGTAAAAAAGTACGGTTTCGTAGTTTACAAAATTCGTCGTAATTGGATTACGAATGAGTCTCAAATTGCACAGGATTACAATATCAACATAGGCGCATCGGCGTCCACTCGAATTTTGGCCCAAAACGCATGTCAAATAAAGAAAATCGTAAATTTGTAAACATATCGAAAACCAATATGGCCGCTCGAACTGTCAACACCTCATCTTCCGTATTATATACACATTTCTAGAAATCACATTCGAAAAAAGAGCGTGGACGCCGATTCTATGAAGTCTTCCGTATTTTTTAAGATCGTTAGACTGACGGCTGCCCAAAAGAAACGCCCGAATTATGTAAACTACGTTTACGCAGTCTGTACGCGACCAGAGTCGGTTAAGAAGAGCGCGAATGTAGTTCCCCGATTATGCGACAGGTGGCGCCAGCGTCATCTTCCAGACGGGAGAAAGTGAAATAAAACCTGCTTTTAGAAAACCGATAAAAATTATGCAACGAGAATGATGTGTTTGTTGTTCAAGGAATTTCCGATTCACAGAAGCGATTCCGATACATACATAGGCGAACCGGCAGAATCGTTTCAATTCGTTCCGCTAGTATCGATTGAATGGTTCGCCATGTAAATGGAATCTTCCGATAAAACAATAGAATCCTAAAGTAAGAATTTACAAAACTAATACATATTTTGTACAGGAAAACCCATTGAATTGGAAATTTCTTGAAAAAAAAAAACGAATAATTTATTCATTACTCGACTATACCGATTATTCATTTTTGAATTGGGCGATAACAATACAAAAGTTGAGATGCCTATTTATCACGTTACTTTTTATTCGCTTTCAATAGGAGAGAAACGTGTCGCTTATTGAGCGTTTTCATTCCGATTCGAGGTCAAGTGAATTTGATCAGTTTCAGTAGGGATGAATGGGATATTGCAGGGAACCATTTACAGTGGCACGAAAAACAATGACAATGCTTTCCGATAGTCATGAATTGTAAAAAGAAACCTAAATGGTTGGTCAAATAGTGGGGTGTTAGAAAAAAAATACAACCAATTTTTTTTATCCTTTTATTTTCCTCCGAACTTATTGAGACTTCCTCAGGCACCATAGCGGCGTCGCGTATCCCGCCGAGGCCAACGTGGCGTCTAATTTTCGAAGCGACTTCATTGCCTCGTTCCGTCGCTTATTTTTCTCCCTGCGCCTTCGGTATCTTCGCTCCTTTGGAGTTTCGGCAATGCGCTGTAACTAAAAATGATACAAATAAATAGGAGCTTTTACAAAAATACAGGTGGTAAATTTGCAAAAAAAAACCTCGCACATTGGTCTTCATTTCTCATTATAAGTATTATTACCGGCAGAACTGGAGCTCCGAAATGTGACTGCTGCTGCTGCTGCTGTTGTTGTCGCCGCCAGGGTTGGTGCCGCTGCGGCTGCTGCTGGTGCAGCTGGTACTGCTGGTAATGCTGCGACTGCGGCTGCTGCTGTTGCTGCTGTTGGGGTGGCAAGCCGCACGGTAGCGTGGCCAGTTGCTGCGTCCCACGGTACTGCTGCAGTTCCTGCTGCTGGGGCAGGAAGTGCTGCTGCTGTAGCAGGCTATTCGGCTGCTGTTGGGGTGGCAAGCCGCACGGTAGCGGGACCTGTTGCTGTGCCCCACTGTACTGCTGCAGTTCCTGGTGCTGGGGCAGGACGTGCTGCAGCTGCTGCTGTGGCAGGAAGGGTTGAAGCCGCTGCTCTGGGAGGTGCTGCAGCTGCTGCTGCTGTGGCAGGCCATGCTGCTGCAGTTGCTGCGGCGGTGGCAGACTAAACTGCTGCAGTTGCGGCGGCGGCACACAGTACGGCTGCAATTGTTGCTGCAGTGGCTGCGGCGGTGGCAGACTAAACTGCTGCAGTTGCGGCGTCGGCACACAGTACGGCTGCAATTGTTGCTGCAGTGGCTGCTGGATTTGCGGAAAGCCGACCTGTTGCAACGGTGCCAGACTGCACTGCGGAAGCTGCCCTAGCTGTGGCAAGCTGTAGTGCTGCAGCTGCCCCTGTACTGGCAGATTGTACTGCTGCAGTGGCTGCTGCTGCTGTAACAGGCCGACCTGATTCAGCTGCTCCGGTATTGGCAGGCCGTACTGCTGCTGCGGCTGCTGCTGCTGCTGCTGCTGCGGCTGCTGCTGCTGCTGCTGCTGCTGCTGCTGCTGCTGCTGCTGCTGCTGCTGCGGCTGCTGCTGCTGCTGCTGCTGCTGCGGCTGCTGCTGCTGCTGCTGCTGCGACTGCTGCTGCTGCTGCTGCTGCTGCTGCGGCTGCTGCGGCTGCTGCGGCTGCTGCTGCTGCTGCTGCGGCTGCTGCTGCTGCTGCTGCTGCGGCTGCTGCGGCTGCTGCTGCTGCTGCTGCTGCGGCTGCTGCTGCTGCTGCTGCTGCGGCTGCTGCTGCTGCTGCTGCTGCTGCTGCTGCTGCTGCTGCTGCTGCTGCTGCTGCTGCTGCTGCTGCTGCTGCTCCTGCTGCTGCTGCTGCTGCTGCTGCTGCTGCTGCTGCTGCTGCTGCTGCTGCTGCTGCTGCTGCTCCTGCTGCTGCTGCTGCTGCTGCTGCTGCTGCGGCTGCTGCTGCTGCTGCGGCTGCTGCTGCTGCTGCTGCTGCTGCGGCTGCTGCTGCGCGCCATTCGTTGCAGCTTGAACCCAACAGCCCGTCTCTGCACAGAAGCGTATATCGCAGTCCTCGGTGTCCTCGGTGTTCTCGTCCCCGGTTTCATCGAGCCCGGCCTCGCCGATCTCGGCTTCGTCGACCGCGAAACTTTGCTGTTGCTGTTGTTGCGGTGGCGCCTGTTGTTGCGCGGCGAGAGCTGCCTTCGCGCGTCGGAGCTCTTCGCGCAGCGCCTCGATATCATAAATCTGCAGAAAAAACTAAATTGTAATAATGTCACTGCAACTATATATACATTATCAGCAAATTAAGAAATTATTATAAAACTTATAGTAACTTGGGGTTATTGAAATTGTGGTTGTAGACTTCGTTCTTATAACCAAAGCTCTACGAGTGACTATTTGAACTCAATGGACTTTCTACGCAAAGAATTGTGGTTGTAAGAACACTATCCGATACAGTGTTTTTACAACTACAATTCCTTGCGTAGAAAGTCTGTCAAGTCCATATACAGTCACTCGTACAATTTGTTCTTGAAACCAAAACTCTTCGAGTGACTATTTGAACCCAACAGACTTCCTACGCACAGAATTGTGGTTGTAAAAACACTATCCGATACAGTATTTTTACAACCACAATTACTTGCGTAGAAAGTCTGTCAGGTTCATATACAGTCACTCGTAGAATTTGTTCTTAGAACCAAAACTCTTCGAGTGAATATTTGAACCCAACAGACTTTCTACGCAAAGAATTGTGGTTGTAAAAACACGATCCGATACAATATTTGTACAACCACAATTCTTTGCGTAGAAAGTCTGTTGGGTTTAAATAGTCACTACGGAGAGTTTTGGTTCTAAGAACAAATTCTACGAGTGACTGTATATGAACCTGTCAGACTTTCTACGCAAGGAATTGTAGTTGTAAAAACTCTGTATCGGATAGTGTTTTTACAACCACATTTCTTTGCATAGATAGTCTGTTGGGTTCATATGCAGTCACTCGTAGGATTTGTTCTTAGAACCAAAACTCTACGAGTGACTTGTTGAACCCGACAGACTTTCTACACAAAGAATTGTGGTCGTAAGAACACTATCCAATACAGTGTTTGTACAACTAAATTTCTTTGCGTATAAAGTCTGTCAGTTTCAAATACAGTCACTCGTAGAATACGTCGACGCCGGATGATTTTTTTCGCACACGAACGCGCACAGCTCAGTCACGCGGTCACACAATGTAAACAAACTGTCTTTCGACAGGTTGTTTACGTTGTGTATGCATTACTTTGAGGTTACACGTTCGTACGCGGCCACGAACATAACCCGACAGAAGATGACATAACCCGATACAAAAATCGAAAAATCTCAATTGATTATTTACTTACCTCATTGTTGTTTGGCATGGCTAGCTGTCGGCTCGCCGGCGGCTGACTGCGCGTATGCGGCCTCTCCATCGCGGGCAAACTGTAGCCTGTGAAAAAATCATATAAATAATTGCGTACGGTGAACATTCGATAGATGTTTACCGTCCAGAATAAAAACATAAAAAATGAATTTACTTACGCGATCGAGGCATCGTGGCACAAATAAATGTTTTTGTGGACAAGCACGTCTAAACCCGAGAACAGTCAGCGGTCGAATGGCTGACTGGGCGGTGGTAGGAGTGGGGCGGAAGCGGGTCCCAACGGGCAAATGGTATCCAAGCGAATCGGCGGGAACTGCCGGCGCGTCAGTCACGTGAGCGAATCGGCGCGGCCGCCTCAATTTAAATTCTGGCGCCAATACGTGGCCATAAAACGAATTACACGTACATTTTACGTTTCCAAGCAAGCATGCAAGCACGTATATCACGTAATAAAATAGTATACTTTTAGGTACATTCGTTGAAAGAAGAATATGTTGTCCTAACTAAAAATGTCATATTTGTTTGTTGTCGCGAGTTGTACTTTTTTTATGATAATTTTTTTTTGAACGGTTTATTGCTTTGCAATATTATAAATAAATAAAATCCATAATATTTATTTTTTTAAACGCAATATTATGAATAAAACGATAAAGTCGTTGGTAATTTTTAATTACCCGTGGTCGTTCATCTCGCAATATAAGAACTCAGATTATTCCCTCCACCGAGTGAGTCGACGGGCTCGCACTGACTGGAAACTCCGTGCGAGCCCGTCAACCCACTCGCTCGGCGGAGATTTCGATTTTTTTCTCAGTAATATGTCGTCCGAGCTAGAAATGTCATATGACATTATTTGTTTGTCGTCGCGAGTCAGATTTTTTTACATGATTAATTTTTTCGTACGGTTTATTGCTTTGCAAAATTATAAATAAATAAAATCCATAATATTTATTTTTCAAAACGCAATATTATGAACGAAACGATAAAGTCGTTGGTAATTTTTAATTACCCGTGGTCGTTCATCTCGCAATATAAAAACTCAGATTATTCCCTCCACCGAGTGAGTCGACGGGCTCGCACCGACTGGAAACTCCGTGCGAGCCCGTCAACCCACTCGCTCGGCGGAGATTTCGATTTTTTTCTCAGTAATATGTCGTCCGAGCTAGAAATGTCATATGACATTATTTGTTTGTCGTCGAGAGTCAGATCTTTTTACATGATTAATTTTTTCGTACGGTTTATTGCTTTGCAAAATTATAAATAAATAAAATCCATAATATTTATTTTTCAAAACGCAATATTATGAACGAAACGATAAAGTCGTTGGTAATTTTTAATTACCCGTGGTCGTTCATCTCGCAATATAAAAACTCAGATTATTCCCTCCACCGAGTGAGTCGACGGGCTCGCACCGACTGGAAACTCCGTGCGAGCCCGTCAACCCACTCGCTCGGCGAAGATTTCGATTTTTTTCTCAGTAATATGTCGTCCGAGCTAGAAATGTCATATGACATTATTTGTTTGTCGTCGAGAGTCAGATTTTTTTACATGATTAATTTTTTCGTACGGTTTATTGCTTTGCAAAATTATAAATAAATAAAATCCATAATATTTATTTTTTTAAACGCAATATTATGAACGAAACGATAAAGTCGTTGGTAATTTTTAATTACCCGTGGTCGTTCATCTCGCAATATAAGAACTCAGATTACTCCCTCCACCGAGTGAGTCGACGGGCTCGCACCGACTGGAAACTCCGTGCCAGCCCGTCAACCCACTCGGTCGGCAGAGCGGTTGCTTTGTTATCTCGAAAACGAGCAGTGCCAGCTAAACGTTTCACGTGATTTCATTTGTTCATCTTCACGAGTTGTAACCTTTGTACATTATTATTCTTCTATACGTTTCGTCGTTCTGCCGTTTTAGCGATAATACATAAACAACTTTGTATTGTATAGTTTTCCAGAGTTTACAATAAAAAATATTACTCGTTATTACACTTCATGTCGGTTGCTTTGTGTAAATACAGCGTGTAGCGCTGTATAACGATATCTTGTGGGTCGAGTGATCTACTTTCTTAGACATGTATTTGTTTTTTTTTTAGACAGATTCAAAAGAAAAAAAAAAATCTCCCATATGATATTGTACTTGGGCAAGGGTCGTCAGCACAACATGCTCAACGGGATGAAAGGATCCTTAGGTGACTGTCTGCATCGATTCTGATTTCCACGAATTCACGTCGGGGTAGCATTTTACAAGTAGCTAATAGTAGATACGCGACGGTCGATGTGTTTGTATGTGAGAGTCTCGGCCAATTACTGCCTGCTAACGGTGATAAATCTGCTGTATTTTATTCCTAACATTTTTTTTAAATCCGGTTCAATTTATGCATACAATGTAATTTTTTATGTGAGATATCGTTTGGACGAAGAAATAGTAAACAAACACAAGCTCTCTCACTCGCACTCGCTTACACATGGCAGTAAAAGGCTCTGGTGAAACCTCGTGGAGTAGAGTGAGACGCAAGGAAAACAAAGCGAAACAGGTCTAAGCAGGCTGGGGCTGATAGCAACCGTCGTGCGCCCACTGACTTGAGCCTCGCAGAGGGAGAAGGAGAAGTTTGCTCGAAGAATAGAGTGAGAGGTAACGAAAACAAGCGAACCTTGGCTAAGCAGCCGTGATACGGAAGTAACGTGCCGGTCGAAGTCACATCAGTTGAAGTTGCTGCTGGCGCTGAGACGCATGTTCATGAGCATTTCTCATGAATAACAATAGATAAACAAGTGAAAAAGTGTTGACATTACGCATTCGTCATATATAGTGTATTGTGTACTGTATAGAGTATTGATTGTATTAGTGTTATGTATTTAGTTAATTAGTGCTGAGAATGGGGCAAAGCAAAAAAAGGGGGAAACTGTATGCGTCGTCAAGGAGAAAGTCAAAAAATAAAATATGTGTGAAGAGTCGAAAGTATTTGAAGGAGTAAGTCGAATCTGTTGGTTACTTGAATACAGTGCAAGTTCCTTTGGATTCTTTGAGCGAATGTTCGCCTTGTTCAGAAAAGAAACCGAGAGTAAGAAGTTTGGATTCTCCTCTTGTGCCTGGAATGAATGATGCCCAAGTTTCAGACTTTCAGGACATACAAGGGGTGAGTAAACTGACATTGTCACGAATGTTTCTGATCGACAACAGTCTCACCGTCGGTACAAATGTGGACGACACAGATCTCGCCGTCAATCTAAATACAGGTGACGCAGATCTCGTTGTCGGCACTAACGCAAACGGTGCAGGTATTGTGATGAGCAAAATCATGAATGACGTAGATCTAACTGTCGATGCTAAAGCGAACGATGCAGATCTTACTGTTAACGCTAACCTAGGGAAGCGTCGGTTTACAGATGCATACATCGAAGGCCGCCGGGTTGTTGATATTGGTTTTGTATACAACGAGATTCATAGGACATTCGATGATCATGCGCAGCAAAATAATTGCCTTTTTAGTGATTGGAAATTAGTCAATACTCGTCGCCGTGGATTTCTGACCCAGTTGTTTTTTCACTGCCAAAAGTGTGGTAACAAAGACAGTGTTTGGTCAGAACCTATCGGTGAGGATTACGTAGATGTAAATACAGCCGCCGCTATGGGAACATTAACTATGGGTATAGGACTCTCCCAGTTGGAAGAACTGTTTGCAGCTATGAATATCCCCTGTATGTCCGAAAAGACATATATCAAATACCGCGAAAGCATAATTGAGGACGTCGCGAAAACTGCTCAGGATGAAATGAAATTAGCAGGCGCGACTGAGAAGGAATTGGCTGTTCAAAGAGGAGATATTCATAAAGGTACGCCCTACATTTCAGTCGTTGTCGATGGCAGCTGGATGAAGAGATCATACGGTACCAACTATGATTCACTTTCTGGTGTAGGTGCCATTATAGGATACCATACGGGCAAAGTCCTCTTTATCGGCATTCGAAATAAATTTTGTTCAGTGTGCGACAGAGCTGAGCGTAGTAGAACGGAACCAAAAGATCACAAATGCTACAAAAACTTCGATCGCAATGCGAGTTCAACAAGCATGGAGACCGATGCTATTGTTGAGGGGTTTAAAAGTAGTTTAGAAGTGCACGGATTAATTTATAAAATGGTCGTTGCCGATGGTGACAGCAACGTTTTTAAATCAATCAGAGATAACGATCCATATCGCGATCAGGGGGTTGAGGTGAAGAAGATTGAGTGTACTAATCATCTTCTGCGGAATCTGTGCAAAAAAATCAAAGCTACGTCAGAAACAACACAGCTAAAAGGACAAAGGAAAAGCGGATTTGTGACGGCTCGAAATGCGGTCGGAAGACAAATTTTACCAATTCGAAGGGAAGTGGTACATGCAGCAACCCGGTGGAGAGAAGATAAGCAGCCTCATCACTGTCGAGTCAAGGGATTGCAAAATGAACTGCTGGGTATAAGCAGCCACGTCTTTGGTGAGCACAAGCGATGTGGAGATCGCAAATGCCACGTCGATGGGAAAAAAGGTGAAAAAAATATTGTTCCAGAGCTGAAGGCCCATGGACTGTATCAAAAAGTGTGGCACGCTGTCGAGTACATCAGCTGTTTTTCAGACAGTTTGTTGTTCAACTTGACGAACAACGTGGTAGAGTCGTTCAATGCCATCATCTGCAAAGATATTGGAGGGAAACGCATAAATTTCGGCTTGAGAGGATCTTACAATGGCCGAGTGGCAGCAGCGGCTATACAATTCAACACACAGGAAGTACTAACGAAGTTTCACGAAAGTACGTGCAAGACCGTTCCTTCCATTGCAAAGAGACTGGAGAAACGACGACAAATCAAAGTAAAGAAGACAAAACTAGCACGAGCAATGAAAGGACGAAAAAGAGGATTTCGGCGATCACAAGGTCTTGATAAGCATTACGGACCGAGTTCGGAGAGGCCGGATGTGGACCATGATGTTTATGAGAATCTTCGTGATAATCATTTCAAGCAATTGTCCGAAAACGCGGATAACTGGAAGCAAATTGAATATGACACGAGAGAGCAGAGTCAGTCCGAATTGTGGATATCGTTGCGGAAAAAGATGTTGACAGCGTCCAACTTTGGACCTGTTTGCCGAATGCGACCGACGACGTCTTGCACAGCAAAAGTGAAAGAGATACTGTATCCACCAATATCAGACGCATTGGCTTTGACGTACGGTCATGATTACGAGGAGACAGCTAGGAAGGAAATGAGCGTTAAATTGAAGAAAGAAATTCGACTCTCCGGTTTGTTCGTAGATCAGGAATTTCCCTTCTTAGGTGCTTCACCCGATGGTCTCATTGATGAAGACGGTCTGGTTGAAATTAAATGTCCTATGACGGCGAAGGATTTTACAGCGCAAGAAGCTACAGAGGCATTTACGCACCTAAAAGGGGTATTTCATAAAAAGAACCCTGATGTTATGAATCGGAGTCATCGATATTTTTATCAGGTGCAAGGTCAAATGCACATTTCGCGACGAGACTACTGCTTTTTCGTGGTGTGGTCACCGAATTATATGAAATGGATTCGAGTGGACAGAGACGATATGTTTTGGGACCGTCAAATGAAACCTTTTCTTCTTCGGTTTTATAACGAGTGTATGCTACCAGAAATTCTAGACAGCCGATTCAACAGACATATGCCTATTCGGAATCCGGATTACATAACAAAGGCTATAGAGGAGGCTAAGCAGAAAAAAATGGTAGTAACAGTTGAACAAAAACCGGATGTTCACCGTTGCATCGGTCGAACGCGCGAGCCTCGCAAAAGAAGCATTTCTAAAATTGCCATGAACGAGCAAGACGACGACTGCGTAATAACCAGTCAGGAAAAAGGCGCAGGCTTCACGCCTGAGGAAGCGAAAAGGTTCAGACATATGCTTGACAATAAAAAACATTCTCTTACAACAATAAGACGAAATGTTTTACCGGTAGGGAGCCGGTTGGATGATGATTCGTTGGATGAGTTCCTGCGAATAGTGAGGGAGAAGTATGGGTTCGAAACGCAAAGTGTAGAATACATGTACTCTCATCCCACTTTGATCGAGCCTGTGCAAACCACTCGTAGCGTCCAACTCATAGGAGGAACTCTTACGGATCATTGGAGGTGTCTTGCTTTCGATGGCACAAAACTTCGTGTGTACGATAGTCTTCCGTGCTCCAAATATAGTTCGCTGGTCGATGCGGAGAAGGAATACATTCGATTGCGGTATCCTACAATACGTGAAATTGATATAATTTTCCCGAAGGTTCAACAACAACCAGCTGGCGTGAGTTGTGGAATTTACGCTTCTGCATTCGCGACCAGTGTAGTGTTGGGCCGCGACCCTTGCAAAGAAAGTTATTCCAAAGATGAGTTATCAATGAGGCGCAACTTCCTACGAATTATTGAAAATAAATCGTTGTTCGTGTTTCCTCGAGAATAATTGTCTATTGGCATACGAACTCAATTCCATGTCAATGTTACATGTAAATGCTGTGTACAGCTTTATTGACGGAGATGGCTTGGTAGACTTGCCCTGGTTTTATATCAACAATAGCGTTATTTAAACCAGAGTTGTCAGATGAGATATGTACTCGTTATGTTTCAACAAATACGAGTTTAAAATCAGAGTCTTCTTACAAGATGTGTGCTGGTTTTCTACGTATCGAGCTAGTTGATTACAGAAAAGTGTCTTCTTATCCAGAGTTGTCTGATAAGATGTGCTTGTTATGATTCAACGAGTTTGTTTATTAAATCAGAGTCGTCTCAAAAGATGTGTGCTGGTTTATCATGACAAAAACGGTTTGTGTTAGTATTACTCGAATAAAAACGTTGTCTTAACCAGAGTCGTTTAAAAAAATGTGTGCTGGTTCCGATACGGTAGGTAGGCTATTTTTATCAGAGTCGCCGAACAAGGTGTGTGCTGGTGATTTTTTAGAACCTGGTCAAAAGCCATCTATGTATAGATGGCACTTGATCGGAATAAACAGTAATGCGATTCATTACTCATACTCGTATGCTTTCATTCGAAAGTACTTTCAGAACAGATATTTGTTTATATACCTGGTTTACTTTCGAAAACCAGGTATATAAACAAATATCTGGTCTGCCCATGGGCTCTCCATTGGCCCCCATTTTGTCGAACATCGTAATGATCGATTTAGAAGAATCGTGCTTAGGAAAATTAACCTTTCGTCCTCCGTTGTACAAGCGATACGTGGATGACATAATTATGGCCTTACCATCAGAGAAAATTCAAGAGACGCTTGACGTTTTTAACGCATACCACGAAAAACTACAATTCACGATCGAAACCGAAGTAAACGGAACCATAGCGTTTTTAGACATGTCACTAATAAGGGAAAACGGGAAAATCATTACAAATTGGTACAGAAAACCGACGTGGTCAGGGAGATTAATGAACTACTTTTCGAGCCATCCCAGACAGCAAAAAATCGGAATTATTGACATGTTAGTAGACAGGGCTTTAAAACTTTCACACCCCAAGTTTCACAAAGACAACATTGCACTGGTCAAAACAACCCTCGGTCTGAATTGCTACCCACAACAGATGATTGATAAATATGTAGATAAAAGAATAGCGAGCATTTCGTCGGGCACGCGGGCGAACGATAAAGCAGATTTTGACACGAAAAGAATAATGAATTTCCCATACGTCGAGCAGATTCACCACCCACTTCTCAGGCTTTTGAAACCTTTAGACGTCAACATGGTTAACAACAATAAGCACAACATATACACAATCACAGGCACAACGAAGGACAAAATTTCTCCATTAATGCAGTCGAATGTGGTCTATCGAATTCCCTGTAAAGACTGTGAAGGCACGTACATCGGTCAAACTAAAAGATATTTAAAAACAAGGATTCAAGAACATAAATCGAGGGTCAACCACCCGCAGACAGACCACACGGCTCTAACGGAACACGCGAATCTCAAAAACCATAATTTCGATTTTGATAACACAAAAATTTTGGCCTTGGAACCGTTTTATTATAAGCGAATGATTAGCGAAATGATACACATCAAAGCGGACAGAAACTCAGTTAATCATAGGACAGATATAGCTAAATTAAGTGTCATTTATAACTCCATTCTGTAGTACTGTCTGCGCAACAGTAGGTTGAAAGTAATTCTAAGTATTTGTAAATCGCCGCCAAAAATTACCGAATATCGAACGCCATATCGACGCGGAGCATCGATCGTATAAGGTAGATCAATAACGAACGACAGCACCATACACACTGTGTCCGAAAATGTGAGAACACGCGGTCCGGACTCTCCGGTCTGCGAGACATTTCGATGGTTTTTGTCCACATAACATCCGCTTCTGGCCTCTGGATTTCCGCTTCAAGGTAAAAGACTCCCTTTGACGTATCTGAAATTTTAACAACAATAACGTAATGTATTTAAATAATATGACTTAGAAAACCGAAGGCATAACCTCCCAAACCATCGAAGACCGGAGAGCCCGGGCATCGAGCGCGATTTTGTTCGACATGTCGCATATAGGCAGAAAAAATGGAAGCAAAGAATTAAAACGAGATGTTTAATTAATGCGAGGAATAACATCAGGTGAGCGGTTCAAATTTGATAACTATAGGCAATCGTCAAAATTCCGAAATATTCCAGCGGTCGGTGATTCGGGTTACCGACTGACGGGTTACACATTGCAGTTACCATATATAGAATACTAGAGTATCCCGGCGGTCGGTAACATGGGTTACCGACCGTTGAGCACCATATCTAATACTTACCATACAACGGTGTGGAGTAGAAGTCCGACGTAGCATACCTGAAAAAGAAAAAGATTAATTACCATAAGTTAAAGGTTATAAATTACTGATTGAGAGATATTGGATGTTATAATTGATTGAGAATAACAGATTATCATTATGTTTACGAGTGCCAACAATTTCGGGGGTTACTACATGTCACATGTGATATTAAGTGATATTGAGTTGATTTAAAATTTGTTGATAATTATACGTATTTAGCAGTATTATCATTAGTTTACGAATTATTTAGGTTATGAATTGTTTTTTATATTTATTTTTTTCACATGTTAATGCAAAGAGGCAGCTGTTTCGCAGATAAGCGTGATATGAATTGTGTAATATAGATGTTGTAGTATTGATAGCGAATTGATAGAAGTTTGTACATTTTTATAGAAAATAAATATTCTGAAGAGGCCCCGACCAGAGGGCGAAACGTAAGAAGGAAGATTTTGATTTCTTGAGGCCGTCCGTCGCCGAAGCCCAACCACCAATAACATTTACGGCCACAGCCCAATCACACAGTCGGTAAAAAACATTAATGTACAAAATGTGCAACTCGTGACGACAAACAAATGATATCATATGACATTTTTAGCTGGGACAAACCTTTTCTGAAATAAAAAATTCAATTCTCCGCCGAACGAGTGGGTTGACGGGCTCGCGCCGAGTTTCCAGTCGACGCGAGCCCGTCGACTCACTCGAGGGAGGGAATAACCCGAGTTCTTTTATTGCGGGATGAATGATCTCGTGTAATTAAAAATTAACAACGTCTTTATCATTTCGTTCATGAAATTGCGTTTAAAAAATAAATATTATGAACTTTGTTTATTTATAATGTTGCAAAGCAATAAATCGTACAAAAAAAATAATCATGTAAAAAAATCTGACTCGCGACGACAAACAAATAATGTCATATGACATTTCTAGCTCGGACGACATATTACTGAGAAAAAAATCGAAATCTCCGCCGAGCGAGTGGGTTGACGGGCTCGCACGGAGTTTCCAGTCGGTGCGAGCCCGTCGACTCACTCGGTGGAGGGAATAATCTGAGTTCTTATATTGCGAGATGAACGACCACGGGTAATTAAAAATTACCAACGACTTTATCGTTTCGTTCATAATATTGCGTTTTGAAAAATAAATATTATGGATTTTATTTATTTATAATTTTGCAAAGCAATAAACCGTACGAAAAAATTAATCATGTAAAAAAATCTGACTCGCGACGACAAACAAATAATGTCATATGACATTTCTAGCTCGGACGACATATTACTGAGAAAAAAATCGAAATCTCCGCCGAGCGAGTGGGTTGCCGGGCTCGCACGGAGTTTCCAGTCGGTGCGAGCCCGTCGACTCACTCGGTGGAGGGAATAATCTGAGTTCGTATATTGCGAGATGAACGACCACGGGTAATTAAAAATTACCAACGACTTTATCGTTTCGTTCATAATATTGCGTTTTGAAAAATAAATATTATGGATTTTATTTATTTATAATTTTGCAAAGCAATAAACCGTACGAAAAAATTAATCATGTAAAAAAATCTGACTCGCGACGACAAACAAATAATGTCATATGACATTTCTAGCTCGGACGACATATTACTGAGAAAAAAATCGAAATCTCCGCCGAGCGAGTGGGTTGACGGGCTCGCACGGAGTTTCCAGTCGGTGCGAGCCCGTCGACTCACTCGGTGGAGGGAATAATCTGAGTTCTTTTATTGCGGGATGAATGACCACGTGTAATAAAAAATGACCAACGACTTTATCGTTTCGTTCATAATATTGCGTTTTGAAAAATAAATATTATGGATTTTATTTATTTATAATTTTGCAAAGCAATAAACCGTACGAAAAAATTAATCATGTAAAAAAATCTGACTCTCGACGACAAACAAATAATGTCATATGACATTTCTAGCTCGGACGACATATTACTGAGAAAAAAATCGAAATCTCCGCCGAGCGAGTGGGTTGACGGGCTCGCACGGAGTTTCCAGTCGGTGCGAGCCCGTCGACTCACTCGGTGGAGGCAATAATCTGAGTTTTTATATTGCGAGATGAACGACCACGGGTAATTAAAAATTACCAACGACTTTATCGTTTCGTTCATAATATTGCGTTTTGAAAAATAAATATTATGGATTTTATTTATTTATAATTTTGCAAAGCAATAAACCGTACGAAAAAATTAATCATGTAAAAAAATCTGACTCTCGACGACAAACAAATAATGTCATATGACATTTCTAGCTGGGACGACATATTACTGAGAAAAAAATCGAAATCTTCGCCGAGCGAGTGGGTTGACGGGCTCGCACGGAGTTTCCAGTCGGTGCGAGCCCGTCGACTCACTCGGTGGAGGGAATAATCTGAGTTTTTATATTGCGAGATGAACGACCACGGGTAATTAAAAATTACCAACGACTTTATCGTTTCGTTCATAATATTGCGTTTTGAAAAATAAATATTATGGATTTTATTTATTTATAATTTTGCAAAGCAATAAACCGTACGAAAAAATTAATCATGTAAAAAAATCTGACTCTCGACGACAAACAAATAATGTCATATGACATTTCTAGCTCGGACGACATATTACTGAGAAAAAAATCGAAATCTCCGCCGAGCGAGTGGGTTGACGGGCTCGCACGGAGTTTCCAGTCGGTGCGAGCCCGTCGACTCACTCGGTGGAGGGAATAATCTGAGTTCTTTTATTGCGGGATGAATGACCACGTGTAATAAAAAATGACCAACGACTTTATCGTTTCGTTCATAATATTGCGTTTTGAAAAATAAATATTATGGATTTTATTTATTTATAATTTTGCAAAGCAATAAACCGTACGAAAAAATTAATCATGTAAAAAAATCTGACTCTCGACGACAAACAAATAATGTCATATGACATTTCTAGCTCGGATGACATATTACTGAGAAAAAAATCGAAATCTCCGCCGAGCGAGTGGGTTGACGGGCTCGCACGGAGTTTCCAGTCGGTGCGAGCCCGTCGACTCACTCGATGGGGGAAATAATCTGAGTTCTTTTATTGCGGGATGAATGACCACGTGTAATAAAAAATGACCAACGACTTTATCGTTTCGTTCATAATATTGCGTTTTAAAAAATAAATATTATGGATTTTATTTATTTATAATTTTGCAAAGCAATAAACTGTACGAAAAAAATAATCATGTGAAAAAGTCTGACTCGCGACGACAAGCAAATAATGTCATATGACATTTTTAGCTCGAACAACATAGTACTGAGAAAAAAATCTAATTCTCCGATGAACGAGTGTGTTGACGGGCTCACGCCGACAAGAAACTCCGTGCGAGCCCGTGAACTCTCGAATGTAACTTTATTCGTTCGTCGTTGCGCGTTGTATGTTCCGTACATTGCCGTTTTTCAGGTGCCGGGTTATTGTCGTTATCATGTTTTTATTCCTCGATCGCAGCGACTCTACGCTCTGAGGGTGGAACTCCGTCGCCTCCCCTCTCCTAGGGAGTTGAAGTCCATAGAGACAGAACGACAAGTCAGTGGTAAGACAACACGTGCCGCACGTCGCTGCGCGGAATACGATTGTACATAAAATCACAACCGCTCGCTCGGCAGCACGTTTGACTTGGTTGCCATATTGTGTACATTAGTGAAATAATAGTCGACCAGTGATATAATTGTGAACGTTTCTTGTGAAATTGTGAGCTAAAAGTGAAATTAAACGTGAAAGAAAGTGAAGAAAAAGCGTTACAAACGAAACGATGGAAGACCGGTTTACCACCGATTCTTCTGGGATTCAATACGGATTGGTCAAATATCATGGAAAGTGTGATCTTCGGAAGGCGAAAGCAGTAATTGCAAGTACACCCATGCGAGATCATCGATATGCGGTCCACGTGGTAAGTTTTTTATCTGTTCTATGTATATAAATGACACAACCTGTCGCTGTAGCACGTTTACACGGAGAAGGATTTGTATCGCCCAGTTGCCTGCACCAACACGTCAATTTCTATTACGGAATTCCTGAAAACATTAGAAACATTGTTGCAGGCAAAAATTAGTCCATTCGTCTGTGTGTGTGTATGTGTAACTCGCTATAGCGTATCTATGGCTGTACGTCTAACGCAGCGTGTTCGCGCAGAGGTCATTGTTGCGGCGACGCGGCCGAAGCTAGCCGCGGCAGCTTGAAGTCGCACCGCGGGCGCCAGGGCCGAAGCGACTGTCGGGAGGGCCCGCCCGGCACACTTTTTCCAGAAAATTTCTTTTCATAAAATTGATACTAACATAGTCAGTAGCATTCTGTATGCGTAGGAAAAATAATTAGAACCGAGTTAGATATTTCTATTATTATTACATTCCACGGTTTATCAGCAGCGTCGTGTCTAGAAATATGGAAATACAGATATTTTTGTTTTTGGTAAAATGAACGTAATAATACTGTATTTTTACTGCATTTACAGTAATTTTTTCTACAAACTTTGTGTTGTAAAAATACGCTCATGACAATCATTCATACATTCCGGTCACATAGTTTTTTTTTTCGATTTACCGTGAACAATGCTATACTTTATCTGTACAGTTGTGAAATTATCGGCAAATGATGCTGAAGTTTGCATTGTTGGAATGCAAGGAAAAAAATTATTGTAATGCACCTGGATACTCAGGATGGATATTTAAAGTAATAACGAGTACGAAGGACACGAGAAAAAATATTTAGGCACCCTTCAAGGGATAAAATCTTGTTATTTAGAAAATAAAATCAAGTTTTCATATTGCCGGGATTTTTTTGGCAGATTATCGTTGTGATCACACTGAACGTACAAAAAATCAAGAACTCGCTCCGACCCCCGGAACGCACCCCTACCGCGAGGTGAATTCTTGTTATTTTTTTTTAATCAAGTTTTTATATTGTCGCGATTTTTTTGGCAGATTATCATTCGTTGTGATCACATTGAATGTACAAAAAATCAAGAACTCGCTCTGACCCCCGGAACACACCCCTACCGCGCGGGGGGGGGGGGGTCACCACAGATAATGCTAAAAATCCGTTTCAGATGATTCCGAAACGATCTAGCAAGTCGCTTGGAGACCGATTTTTCGGCGGTCAACCGACTAAACTCGGCACAGCTGATTGGCCGGCGCCTCGATTCGTCGCCGAGAGCGCGACGAGACCGCATGAAGGCCGCAGCTAAGATTGTTTTAATTTTTTTTTCATCAACTACTGCTTGGCGGACATGCCGAGAGTAAAAGTGGATTCGATTGGAGTGGAGTATACCCCGCCCCCCCGCCCCGGTAGGGGTGCTTTCCGGTGGTCAGAGCGAGTCAACAATTTTTTTGCGTTGTTATTGCATGCAACGATAATCTGGAAAAAAATTTCCAGCAATTTCGAAATGACTTTGTAGAAGAATTACAAGATGTCACTGCCCAGTAAGAGCGCGATCCGGGGATCGTAGCGAGTTCTCAATTTTTTGTGCGTTCAGTGTGATCACAAGAAATGACACCCCCGGTAGGGGGTGCGTTCGGGGGTTGGACCGAATTCTCGATTTTTTTACGTTCAGCGTGATGAGAAAAAACGATAATCAGAAAAAAAATCGCGGCAATATGAAAACTTGATTTTTTAGAGACATAACAAGATTTCACTTCTCGGGTGCCTACATTTTTTGTCATACTCTTACTTGTCGTTATTACTTTAGATATTCAATCTGAGTATCCAGGTGCATTAAAATAATTTTTTGTTGCATTCCAACGATGAAAACTTCAATATCATTCAATACAGGTAATAACTTGATTCCCATTTGCTTATGTTTATTGTTCATAAAAAAACGATGGAGCAACAAAGATGCCCACATACTAGTACGTATCTCCGAAAGTCAGAAAATAGTTATATGTAATTTGTAGATAAATCCGTTTATTCACTGTGTGAAAATTTGCTCTTGCTGAAGAAAAAAATGTTAGATGTAATTTGTATCTGTGACCTGTCGCTTTCGACATAACTGCGAAGTATATTCACAGCCGTAACACACACACACACAGGACACAGCATAGCACAGCAGTAATACTTTCTAGCCCTCGGATAACGGATCTACCTAGAAATTTTACACCATGATTTTCTTACGTGTACAGATACGTTCTTGTGCGCGGGCTTACAATTTTTATTAGTTCATTGGTTTTCTATGAACGAAAAACACAAAGCACATGAAATTAAACTTATCTGGATTTATTAGTCGGAAACCTGGCTAGCAACTATTTGCTTGTCTCCTCAGCAAGTTGTCGCCGGTCATCAAGTATTTATAAACATTTCTCTCGAAAAATAAACGAGAAAATTGTTACTTTACGACCCTGAATATTTCTGCAACTGCATAATTTAAAAGTTGTCATGCCGTTACTGCGCAACGCTGAGGCTGAGCATTTTTTTACTAAGGTACCTTTATACGTCTTACGATTCTCTAGTGGCGTCTATTTTTTATGATTTTGAAAAATTGGCAGTCATTTTAATCCCCTTGTTTTGTTACTAAAAATACGTTACACTATTTTTAGTAAAAGAAAGGGACGAGAAACGCAAAAGGTCAAGATGTGCTGTGGGAAAACAAATTTATTGTGCATTGATAAAGCGGTGCGGCTGAAACAAAAACTCGAGACTAAAATGGCTGCCTATTTTTTTTTTTAAACAATCGGCGCCTCCAGAAAATCGCAAGACGTACAAAAGTGCCTTCGCACAACAATTCTCAGCCGCAGCGTTGCGCAGTAACGGCGTGAAAACTTATTTTGCAGATGCAGAAATCTTCAGAGTCATGTTACTTTATTTGTTTATATTACTTGTGTAGTAAAACAATGAACCGGTCATTACAAAAGGACGAATTTCGAGCAAAGTCAAAATATGCTTAACAAATTACAAAAATGTAGTTTTTTTAAAAGTATGTCGATTATTCGTTAGATTTTTTTGTAAACTGTGTACAATATTTTCGAGACAAGCGCCTATATTTTTTTATCGTACAAAAAATTTAATTGGCACTACATTCCGAGCGGGACGAGATATAGTAATGATATTTTATAGCAAAATGAATAGAAATGAATTATTGTATATTTAGCCTTTTGATTATTTATTCCAGTTTCGGAACGTCATCGAGCCACGTGATGAGATACGAGAGTGGACCGAGGCGGACGTTGGACAATTAATGGAGGATACACTCGAGCTGTCATTGCAGTCTGTAAATGACTACAGATTGTACGAGAAGTGCAAGGTATCCGTAGGCGAACAGGGCAACGGTAAGCAATTGAAGGGTAAGCGACGAAATACGATGTGCCGGCAAACGCTTCAACGCTTGAACGACACCGACACAGATATTAATCTGGACGATGTCGAACACAGTGTTGGGGATGAACGCTCGTGTGTTTTGTCGCGTGTGGAGCGATTTTTCAAGCACGCAACCCAGCCGAACTCGACGTATTTATATATTTATAACTGCGAGAGTCCACCACAGGGAATGACGAGTTGTTTGAATGGTATCAGCGGCCATTTAGATTCGTCGAAAAATTCCAGAGTCCAGGAGATGCCCGGGATCAACACGAGCATGTTTTACGTTGGTAGCGGAGGCAGCTTTACGGAAATGCACGTGGAAGATAGTCTTGCTGACAGCGTAAATATTATCCACGCGGGAAAAGGAAAAATCTGGATGATAATAGACAGAGAGCATTACGCCCGGATAAATGAAATCGTAAAGCAGACGCTGAAAGAGGTATCGGATGTAATGGACAGCACTGAAGTTGAGGAGTCGGCGGAAGTTTGTGTATTGCCTCTGCATCACAAAAATCTGGTTCTGACTCCTCGATTTTTGGACGAACACAATATCCGATACGAATTCGTTGTGCAAAACGCCGGTGATTTGCTGTACGTGCGATACGGTATTCTGCATCAGGTGGTAAACATGGGCGTAAATGTAGCTGAAGCTATCAACGTGGGAAGCGACGAATGGAATTTCAGCAACGATTTGAAGACGCTTTGTCCATGCGACAAGTGTCAATTGATACATGCCGCAACTAATACCGATGTAGACATGTCGGTGAAAGTTGGAAAGGTGAAAACGCGGACGCACATATGTGATGTGTGTGAAAAAATCTTTGGCACAAAGATGTTACTCGCACAACACCGGAAGATCGACCACAGAACGTCTACGTCTCATGTGTGTGGTATATGCGACAAGGTATTTAAACATACGCAAAGCCTGAACCGACACGTGCGATTAATTCATTCTACTGGCGAAGATGCTAGTATAAGACCGCTATTTTGTGACATATGCAAGAAGGGAGTCGAGGATATAGTTCGTCACAAGCGGGAAAGACACCAACAGCTAGTAGAATGTTCTAAGTGTAAGACGAACTATACACGACACGATCTTGCTGAGCTTCAAAAAATGTGCATGAAATTCCCTTGCGCGGATTGCAGCAAGGAGTTTAAATCACGCCAGTCGTTAGGAAACCATCACGCGAGGTGGTGCAACAAAAATGCGAGACCGATGATCAGCAAGAAACGTAAAGTCGATAAGTGATTTACGACCAGTGAGAAATTTTCGGCTGTGACGTCAATGCGTGAGACGTGTGCACGACAAGCACCTGTACCGATGTCGACAAGTAGCGAGTTCAACAGCCATCTAAGCAGATAGTGCTGATTCTTACTCGCAACTGTCATTCCGTCATTTTTTTATTTATTTTTTATTTATTTTTTCTATTCATAATATTCATCAGAAGTGTGCTGACTTCGATGAGCATCAAGTCGAATCGAAGATAGTCATATCAGATCTCGGCAAGTTGCAAGTTGAAGACAGAGTCATTTGATGGTATCGATTTTTACAAGCAGCTTCCCTGGTGAAAACATTTCTCTAAAAATGTCTGAAAATGTTCTGACAATTTCTGAAAACCGCCGTGATAATACACAAAAATACCGCTGAACTTTTCTGAATTTTTGTAGTTTTTAGAAAGTCAGTTTTCTCTGAAAATAAATATTCTTGATTTTTCTGAAAATCTGATTTCCCTGCCAAATTCTCTGGAAAAACTTCGTTGATATGTGTTCCCGGTTTCGCTTTCTTACGTTCTGTAATATTCTCTGGACTCACATTTCCGAGGGAAGCAGAGTTTTGCATAAAATCGTATTTACTCTGAAATTCTACTCTTTGTACGAGTAAGAGAAGGAGTAGAAGTTGAAGAAAACTCATAAGAGAAAAGCAGTTTCCCAGAAAATAACTCTTACTTTCTCTGAGAAAGTCTACTTGGATTTTCTCTGAACATAGTTTATTTGAAAAGAAATAAGTTTAGTAAAAATTTTCAGAAAACACTGAAATGTTCTATAAGTTGTAACTGCTTGAATTTGACGTAAAAACTTACAGAGATTTTCAGCAAATATCAGCTACTTTGAAATTTTTTTTTGAAAATATCTTATCGCTGAATCGTTCTAGTTAGAGTTTTTTAGACAAATTGTACGAGAAATATTTTCACCAGTTTTTGAAAGACGATGCAGAAGTGTGCTATTGTTGATAAGCTGCAACTGGAATCTACAATCGTTTATCGATACGTATTCTGATTCCGACAAGTAGCGAATTGAACACAGAGTCATCTGCGTCGTCGTGTTCTAATTTCTTACAAAGTGCTATCGAAGCCGGTCCTTAGAGAAGTGTGCTGTGTTTGAAAAGTAGCGTGTCGAACACAGAGTCATCTGAAAGGACGCACTGGCAATTTATAGCCAAAATGCGTAAGATTAGTTTTCCGATTTGGAAGCTTTTTTTTCCGAGTTGGTGCTTTGGCATTCAGATGGTCCAACACATAAGAAATGGTTTAGAACATTTGGGATTTGACGTAATCGGATCAAAGCGAATTTTTCACGGCACCATTTGAACAATGTTTATCCCGTTCTGACTCGGGCTGAAATTTCATGCGAAAAAAACAAACATTGAACCACGATTAGTGTTGAATTCAGCTATCGTCGATCCAGTGACTCCAATTTTATGATGAATAGAAGATTTTGAAAAATTGTGCCGTATTTACTCATATATATGTGGCTGTCGGGCTACAATTTTGTACATACATTCATGATAACGTATTATCAAAATGCATTTTTCCAGAGAATAATGGTTGCATACTTTTGGTAAACAAATATTTCAGTATAAGCAAATCATTGTGTTGGTAATCAAGATTGCAAAGTAGAATCTGGCACATAGCCTCATTACTTTCTTGCATTCGCACGGCTGCACCTTTGCGGAGTTTTCGTCAACTTGATCATTCTTATAGAATTTTGTTGAACAATACAAGATAATGAGTAAGCCATTTCGAAGGTTCTATGTTGCAGGCAGGTTTTAAATTTAGAAAGGTTGCTTGAAACCCTTTCTTTCACTGACACCGGAGAAGGTTCATTTAAAAATTTGAATCCCCCAATCAATTTTCGCCAAATTTTACACTTGATCATGGTTCACTGTTGATCGATTCATGAATCGGTCTTCTACATGTGAAATATTTTTGTCAGACATTTTATAATTGGGAGCTGTTGCGTGAACAAAATAAATTACACGAGACCTATATAACGTTTACCTCTTGATTGATCCACGTCAGATTCAAATCTAAACGTTTTTATAAGACTATATGAGAACCGAAGCTAAACCGATAAAAGAAACATTTCCGTTATCATTTGTTAACATTGGGATAAAATTCACAACAATGTTTAGGTTTTGTGAATTTTATTTGGAATTCTCGATTACAGCGAGGGAGGTGCATTTGTTGCTCAGGCACGAAAAACAACTTTCCTATCGCATAGACGTAGCTTTCTGATACAACGAAGAAACAATTTATCATTTGTAAATTGTTGTCAATCTGCATGTTTTTTTCTGCTGATGAAAACAGTTACAAATATTTTATTACTGGTTTTCAGCAGGCAAATTACTAGCTCGTAATCACTTCACAGGCATATTGCACGACAAAACTGTCAATGTTCTGGAATGATCACGATGATTGGAACTAAGTTGCTCCCGGACCATATGTTTGTTCCTCGATCATTTACTAGTCGAATGGAACAGCAAAAATGGGTCCGGAATATAAATTCTGATGACCTGAGCTTTGCTACGTTTTCTTTTTAGCGACATCATTATGAGTATGGCTATATGGCACGTGATTGAAGCATCTCCGACAAGCAATGTTTTACAACAATTGTGTTTTGAGATTACTTCGATCGCGTATAGCCGTGTTTTTGTTGCGCTAAAAGGCGCTGCATCTGTAACGTGGCCAGCTGATCGGGTGCATCACGGCCTTGATACAGCGGCTTGGCTACCGGCTCGACGACAGGGGCTTGTGACTACCGGCTCGACGACAGCGCGCTCTGTGTGCAGCCTGCCGCAGCTCGGCGTGGCCCGCCGCACATAGAGCGCGCTGCAGTCACGTTCCGAGCGCTGCACGTCGGAGTCGGTAAAGTAGAATAAGATTTTATAGTTCCAACTCAGTGGCGCAGGGGCCACGTCGTTTTCAAAAATCGCCTCCAGCATCCCCTTAAGTTACCAAGACAGAAAAATCGTAATTATAATGCACATTCCCCTAATAGAGCCGAATGCGTACTCTCTGTTCAGATTACACCCTTACCCCACAACGCAATTCCTCGGGGAAAATGCGCTAGTAGCCGCGTTCATACAACCGAAAACGCCGATGATAATTTTGTCATGGGAAAATAAGAAATATATGGAGTTCTCCAAGGGAGAACTAAACAACTGTCGCTCTCACAAGGACTACAAAGTGTGCGTTCCCTTCAAACCAATCTTCGACATAACACTTTCGCCGATTTGCGAAACATTGTTAATCACTGGAAATCTGCGCCAAATCTACAGTTTTTGCGACATAAAATTGGTTAGAAATCAAGGCCCACATTGTAAACGATTTGGAAAGACCAACCGCTGGTTATTTTATCTACCTGACAGGGAACGAATGGAGATCGTCTGTGAAAACCATACGCAAATCACACCAATCGCAGGAAGGGGAATTATTCAGTTACGCGAAGGGTGCTCGGGGCACACTAATTACACCAGTCTTATAGCCACGCGAGAAACCGGAGCCACCCTCGAGGACCAATATGTACCGGCAGCCACATTAAACATTACAACATTGTTCCCAGACATCGCCGATTACCAAAAAGAATTAAACGCGATAATACCTCAAGTGTACAGACCTTTATGGGTCCGCGAGACAAACGGACTTCGGTACGAAATAACGCTAAAGGAATTGTTAGTAAATCTTGAAGGATTTAAATCAGAGCGGAAAAAAGAAATGGCAAGAATAATTCGGCTAAAGAGCCAATGCGCTATAATTACGGTGCCAGTCATCGTGATTTTACTCTCCTCATCACTAGTCGGAACGATAATAATCTATATGTGGTATAACGCACAACGAAGGATAGTAACGACTGAAGATACTATCAGCTATCGTCGCGCATTAGACCCAGAATTTAATGTGCGATTCAATGAAGTAATATACAGCGTCCCAGGTACACCCAGGCCCGTCGACTCCGAAACCCTGAGGCGATTAACCCGACGCACATCGGCGACCGAACCCACAAGTTCAATCTCTTATAGTCAAAGGGAGGGAGAGGTCACGCCAATGTTAAACCCAGAGGAACCGATCTACATGGCCATGAACCATGGAGTTTTATCCAACTGTATGACTCAACCCCCGCCTATGTTACCGCCACTTCCCCCAGACTGTCAATGAAAACAGAAATAAGGAGAGAAGAAAGAAAAAGGGAGAAAGTATGCTCACACAAAAAAAAAAAAGAAAAAAAATTATTTTTTCTGGAGTTAAAATTAATCTATCGGTATCGGAAGTTTTTATGCATATATTGAAAAAAAAAAAAAAAAAAAAAACGAATGAAAAAAAAATGTATTAACTCCGAGATTCGAACCCACAACCCCATGGTTGCGGGCCGGGTCCTTTACCGCTCGGCCATTTGGGTCAGTGTAAGGCCCTATATAATTCATTCCTCATAAGCTACAAAAACAAAAAAATAAAGAAAAAAATTATATAAAATCAATTTTCACCCACAGAATTCGTACATTCAATGTGCACTAGGGTGATAAAATTGTTTAATTAATTTTGGCGATGTTTCCCAGATTTCATTGTATTAATCTATAAGTAGCTAAACTCAGTTTTTTTTCAAACTTGGCCAACATTTATAAGGCAAAACATACAAATTTTAGTTTGAGTTTGGATTTCTTTGTGAATCTATAAATTACTCTTCATACGCAAATATAAAGACGATAAAATAATAAAGAAAACTATTACATTTATAATGCTAGGGAGATTTGTTTACACCAGGATAATGTATTTTCCAACATTTTCCACGGTGCAAGAAAAAAAAAGAGAAGGAGAAAAAGAAGAATACATAAAAAGAAAAAGAGAGAATCCGAAAAAAGGGGGGGGAGCATCCCACGTCGTAAAGACGAGCATCGCATCGCGTCATCCGCTCACCGATCGGGTGACGGACCGCCGGCAACTCATACCTACGAAAAAAAAGGGGGAAGGAAGGAAAGAAGGGAATAAGGCATGTTTTTTTTTTGTTCTCAACGAACTATTACTGTTCGGAGAACTGAAAAAGAAGAAAAAAGGAGAAAAAAAACCACCAACAAAGCAATAAGTGCAAGAGCACTCAGAGGCAGTAACCCTTACCCGCGTGGACACCCCGCGGAACGTTGTTGCGGCTTCACCTCGCGAGGAAAAAAACCGACCAACTGACCGACCGACTTACTGATCAACCGAACAACCAACCGACCCGACCGACGAAATCCGACCAACTGACCAACCGACCCGACCGCCGAAATCCGATCCACCGAAAGAAAAAAACCGCATCAGCAAGTGGACAGAACCACCTTGCTATACTTAGGAATAAGGGAGAAGGGATTGCTCTAGAATAATTTTGAAACAAAGCCAATCATTACGATTGAAATTTTTTTTTATTCTTAAATCTAATGCATACAACATAAAAGAAAAAAACCTACATTAAACTAACTAATTTGGAATAAAAAAAATATATATATATATTGATAAAAAAAGGGGAAACCGCCTTAAAAACTACTCTAGGGCCAAATAACGGTCGTTATGATGGCCCCGGGTGTCATACACCAGGCGGACGTTGCCGTCCCGGTCCAGGAACCCGGGCTGGCGACGCACTTGGGTGGGTTCGCCCAACTCACAACGGACGCAGCGGCCTGTCAGCGGGAGCGGGGCCCGCATCTCGTCCCAGTTGTCCCTAAATGTCCTGACCCCGGTATACGTGTTGACCTCCACGGTGATTTCGTCTATGTGGTGCCAACAATGGTACCGGCACAGGCCCGGGTACCGTGGACGCCGGTCGAGGTCTGAAAAAAAAAAGAAAGGACAAAATATTAATAAAAATCAAAAAGAAAAAATTTAACAAAAAAATAATAATAATAAAAACGATGTTTGTTGCGGAAACTCACCTAAGATTTCGGGCACCCTAGCCCCCGGATGCATAGGCAGCGGCTGCCTCGGCTTGATGTGGGCAGCCAAGGCCGCCCTCTTCTCCTCGATCCATTTTTTGTCCTCCGCGGAGAGAACAAATCCCACTGAAACATAAAAAGAAAATACACACAAACATTAATACATGAATAAGACAAAAAGATGACTACCGCTACGAACGACCACTTACCATCATATTCGGAGCTAGCTCCGGACGCAGCGAACGAGGCGGACGATGAGGCCATTTTCTTGAGTTGTTGCTTTTGTGACAAAAGAAACGAGAGTGACTTTGATTTAAAATTTTCTTAACGAAGAAAACTTCACGACAGCCTTTTCCCCACTCATCACAATTTTTCTCCCACTAAAACACCCACACGCCACGACTCACTGGGCAGGTAGAACCATGAAAAAATGGAGAGAAGGGATAGACAGCGAGAAAAGCTAACGCGCGCGACAAAATATTCGGAACCCAGGTAGCTAAAGAGGAAAAGGGTAAAGGTGTGTTTTAACGGCATATTACAGATGAGTCCGACAAGGAGGGAGCTATGGAGCGTAGCAATACTACTTCTGTACCGCCTCCTACTCCCCGCGGACGCCCTGATTGGCTACGACTGCGGAGGAGCCTCAAGCAACATCACCACCTTATCTTTATTGGAAGTAGGGGAATGCAATATTCCTCAACCCGAGGTTAATGTTACTTAAACTTACATACAATTAGTGCAAATCAACCAATACGGGTCAATACACGTAATACAATGCAAAGTCGAAATTTTGCGCACGGTAAAAAATGCGGAATGTTCTCGCACACCATGGACGTACCTAACGGTGAATATGCCTATGTCGACGACATATCACTAGATCGCTTCCGACAAATGCATCGCCAGGGAAATATAAAAATCGGAAACACTGAAATCGTTGGAATAAAAGCAAACCATACTACCTCCAGGCCCGTGTCAATTAGCGGAAGCTTAGATTCAGACGGCAAGTGTCAAGGAGTTTATTACTCCGATCCCTACGGTAATTGGGATAATGTAATAGTAAAAGGGACGGTGAAAATATCTTTAAGAGATTATACGGCTGAAGTAAATGTTGACGTCAACAAAGTACATTTACGCTCGGGCACACGGTGTAATTTAAACGAAGGACAATGCGACGACGTGGACGGAGGAAACACGTATTGGGATCCGCTCCCGGAAAACGCGTGTAAAACAGACAGATACGGCTTGCTATACGAAGGAAATGCAGATCAAACAACAGACATACACACTAGTTTTAAACAAATAGTATATTCTATGACCGAAGGGGAAATTGTATTAGCACTTACCGCCAAGGGCGTGACGCACGTCTGTGGATACACTTTAATTCGCACTGAACACCCCAAATTAATTATTGTACCCACTGAAAGAGGAAATCCGTTTATAAAAAAGGAATTGATCTCCGTAAACAATTTAGACTTGTTCGCATACATGAATTCCAAATTCGTATATGTCGAGAAACACATTCGTACGGAACTCAAACATATGTACCATGATATATTAACGCAAAAATGCAATCTCGAGCGTCAGGTCCTTCAAAATGCCCTAACCATCGCTAGGCGTTCTCCCGACGAATTCGCTTACAATATAATGAAGGGACCCGGTTATATGGCTCTCCCGGCCGGAGAGGTCGTACACATAATTAAATGCATCCCAGTCGACGTAAAAATCCATCAGACTAAAGAGTGTTATGATCAATTACCAGTTTACATTGGAAATAATACATATTATTTTTCACCTAGAACTCATATTTTGACAAAAATGGGACTGCAAGTCACGTGCAATCGCTTGGTATCGCCTATGTATATGCTCGACGGCGTTTGGTACAGCATGGGCCCGGACCCCGTGCGTGCCATGCCGCCTGCAGTCGTAAAACCGCTCACGGCGCCTACCTGGCAATACAGAAACCCACACAGTCTCGCCACCAGTGGCATATACACACAGAAAGACCTCGACGAGCTAAGGGACCATATAATGTTCCCCGCAGAACGCCCGGCTATACTAAATTCAGTAGCTCGAGGAATATCTGGCCAACCCACTATCATGCAAGGAGGATCAATCTCTAATTTACTCGATGATGCATCTGTCACAAAAATTATTCAGTCCACTTGGGAAAAAACGTGGGGATATCTATCCATTTTCGGAAATATCAGCGCCGGATTAATTGGATTTCTATTAATTTGCCGCATTATTAAACTCATTTTTGACACTGTTATTCACGGATATACATTACATACTGTATACGGGTGGTCTATATATCTTTTAGGCGCAGTTTGGGACTCTGTCACTAATCTGCTTTTACATTTGAGTCGACGACCAAGTAATTCTGGAAAACCCGAAAAACCCAACGGAGAACCGTCAGCTGCAGGTAGAAAAAGCGAAAAAGTAGTACGGAAAAAATCTAAGGGAGACAACTCTAACGAGAATCCATTAAATGACGTGGCCGTTATGTACAATGTACGTGAACCCGAAAATAGAGAGGCAAACCAGCCCGAAGCCGCTCCCGGGTATACTCCCCCGATGTTTCAAACCTTTTCTGAAAATTGTTTGCCTCCGCAATATAACCCTTACTTTATGAAAAACCAATTGACACAACCATTATCCTTCGTCTGGGCAACGGGAATGCCCAATGCGGCTCCGCACAATATCACCGCCGCGCCGTCAACCGAAAAACGCAAGACAAAGAACACAAAAATCACGGACCCCAGTACTGCAGCTAACACGGGAGAAAGCAGTAAAATGTACCCAGATTTGAGACATGACTCACCCACCCCACCCGACCTTAGCAGAGACAGGAAACAACCTAACATTCCTTGAAGGGAAAAAGGGAAACGATCATTGAGCCAGAAGAAAAATTTTATTGGAAAAAGAATTTACAGAAAAAAAAGAGAGATTCATGAAAAAAAAAAAATATATATGGGTGCTAAGTCACAATCAATCCGAAAAGAAAAAAAAATGATAAAAAAAACGATATTCGAATTAACAAATAATTATATATCTCTTGGGTTTATCAGTAAAAATACGAACAAAACAAAACAACAACAAAAAAACAACAAAATTTTTTTTTAATATCTTATGTTTACAATCGGTTATGTTAATGTCATAGATACGATTAGTTCACTAAAAACGCTTGCTGCTTCATTGTACCTGTAATTGTAGAATTAATTCAAGAATTTTAATTATAGAGCGATGGTCTTCATGGTGCACACGGAGAATTGTGGAGAACGATGCACCAATAGTAGAATAACAAATAATAAATGAATCTATACAATCTTAGGCCCGCAACATGTCCCCGCGTGAAGGAAGGAAGCTCCCCTCACCCACCGAGAGTCACAGTAATAAATCTACGAAAAGATCACGATTAGATGTTCCCCCATCAAACAGTACACCGAAGTCACAAAGGAACAGGTTCAATGGCAACTGTGAAGGCGTCATCAAAACACGACGATCGCGCAAACCCGGAGAAAATCCCGGACCCTCAACCCTCTACGAAGAAATCATGCGAGGTTCCAGCGCCGGGAAAGGCCTCGCAGTCTCTCATTAAATCCACTACAGATGCACCACCACTGCCATGCCTAAGCGGAGAGGAAGTCGCCGAAATACTGAATAATCTGTATTCAAAAACGGAGGAAATACTGAGTGCGCTCGGAGACGTACGGGCCGCGACGAATGCCACAAACCAAGGTTCAGGTTACACCTCACCAAACGAAGGACCAAGTACCCTAAGCAAGACCGCCACCCTCGTGACGAACGATGATTTCGAACTCGCGCATTTGCTCATAACCTACCTCAACCCCGTCCACGACGTAAGAGAGTACTGAACAATATTTCCACCCCATCCGGTTAAGACCGTACGTATCATCGACAAACTCGTGAGTAAAAATTATTCTTGTTATAACTGAAGTTAACCAATTTCCTGGGGTCAGATCCAAAATGATCTTAAAGGCAACATCTTGAGATGACTACGAATGGTTTACACTAGTGCATTACTTAACAAAAAAAATGTTTATTATTATTTTTGTGTATCAATGGAAGAAAAAAAAAAAAAAGAAAAATACACACATATATATATATATATATATATTAAATAATCAATAACATTAATATACCAACACAAAACAAATAGACATCAATTAACAAAAAAAAACGATCTATCAAAAAAAAAAAGAGGAAGGAGGCGAAAAGAAGTTTTTTTTTTTGAAAAAAAAGGGGAACGAATAAACGCTCGTGTAAGTTCACCTACTAATTCGTTTGTCACCATTAGATAGTCCGGATTAAGCCACATTATGTCGATTGAATAATGGGATTACAAGATGAGTCACCTAGTCACCTGAGGCTAAGAGGGCTATCCCAGGCACGCGCGAGGCACGGGCAACACGAACGCAAGGGGCCTGAAGTCCGGAAGCCATTCATACCTGTCAGCGGAGAAGCAGTCATCACGCTCTCGGACACATCTGGTAAAGGCAACCCAATGGGAAAAAGAGAGACGGAAGTTTCACTTTCTCGTCGCGACTCATCAAAACAGCCGTGACACCCGGTGTCACGCCCGAACGAAAAATGCTCGCTGCTGACGTCGAGAGTTCTATCCACTATCAACGACGCAGATTCTAGACGAAGACATCAGGTAGACATCTCTAACAAGTCATTGACCTGCCAACATCGACGATGAAAATCCAAAGAAGACGCCCCGTGACCAGAAGCCACCATCATCACCCGTGCGACTTCAAGACCGTAGGAAACACCCTCCTTAGATTATTACATGACGTAGATATGTTGCATTAGGTAGGTTTAATTTTAAGAATATCGGATTAATTAGGGCATTAGTTAAGTATATAGTCCGGTGCGATTTCACATCTAATTCTGATTAATTTGACATAGGACCGCATAAAAAAAAAAAAAAAAAAAAAAAAAACAAAGAAAAGAGGCTAATTGTTAAAAAAAAAAAAAAAAAAAACTCACCTAGGTTACATTTTGAACGATAACACTCTAACTGAATTAACAAACAAATCAAACAAAGAGAGAAAAAAAAAATTTTAATTCCAGAAAAAAGGGAGACAGAAGAAGAGGAGAAAAGGGGAATCTACTCGCAGTACGCTTATAGGTAGGGAAAACCTAGTAATAATGCGTTTTGAATATACTAATTAAAACATCATTGCAAATATTTGCGAGGGAATACACAAACACGACAATCGGAACGATACGAACAGGTACAACGAGATACAATGATAAATCACGGAAAGTCCAGGGAAAATCGAATACTCTTGAATAGGCGAAAATGAAAAAAAAAGGAAACTGACACGTGCCTTCGTAGAGATTACCCACTTGTGAATTCCAAAGGCAAAACGAGAAATTGATTCCCTTAATTAAAAATAATTACATCAAAGAAAATCGCAAAAAGAGAGAAGAGCTCACGCGAACCGATCATTAACAAGTATGAAATGATTACAACAACAAAATTTTTTTTTTTGGTAAATTCAAGAAGGACGGAAATATACCATCACCCCCATAGGCGTACGTTCGATTATTAGTCTTTTCATCCTAATAATCGTTTTAAGGGGGGAGGTGTTACGTCAGGCCGTAACTTCGCGCTATTCGCACAAACGAACTCCTAGTTCAGTCATGGGTTTCGAGACTCCTGGCCAAAGGGGGGCATTCGGTAAGCAATTATACGAGCAACGGTCCCTGCAGGCCCTGGAAACTACAATATCTGTTAACAGATAGCGCTGGGCCAGTCGAAGTAAAAGAGTGCGGATGATGGTACAACAGGGCCCGATTTTTCAAAACACTAAGCTCTCTAGAAAAAGTCACCTACGCCACTCGAGCGAGCGGCGATAGACGAAACTAGAAGCAACTGGGCGGGTCGGTTATCGACCGTCAGCCGCTGGCCTTGCGTTACCACGCCTCTTAACGATCCTCGATCACTCGTTGCAGCCGAACCCGCCTGTGGTTACAAAAAAAGGGAAATAAAAGAAATCTACCTAGCCCTGATAGCTAGAAGATTATGAGAACACCGGGTGAATGCCCTACGTTCTACCAAAATCGTTGTTTTATTTTTCGTCTCGGAAATCATGATTTGTGCGCAATGGAGTTATAGTCTGGCCAGATAACTAAAACTATTCTTCCGCTTTTCTTGAAGACCCCTGTAAATGCACAGATTAAAGAATAAGAGAATGCAACAAGACGAAATAATCAATGTCTCAAGGAACCTTTGGAATTCAAAAGACGGAGCCCCGTAAGATAAAGAGGCAAAAACGACTAAATTGTCCACGAACAATTGTTAAGAATTATATAACTCACCATGATAGTTTGTTAACATAAGAAAATGGTAAAAGGATTAATAGTTTATAAAATCGGGATTCATACATTTAAATACGGATAACTTTTAAAAGTTATAACACTCAGTAGGATAATTTGTTAACATAAGAAAATGGTAAAGGGATTAATAGTTTATAAAATCGGGATTCATACATCTAGATACGAATAACTTTTGAAAATTATAACATTCGGTAGGATACTTGTTAATATAAACAAAATGGTGGAAGGTTCAACGATTTATAAATTGGGATTTACACAATTAGAATAATTAAGAAAGTCAAGATACGTCCCCACGAGAATATGGAACTGCAATTTTATACAAAATTTATAACAACGCGTATTAGCAACGACAAGCGAAGATGAACTTTCAACAACTTCGAGAATTACAGTCTGTAAATTCAAATCCGGGTCAATGCGATCTTGTTAAAAATTCAAGGACTCAGATAATGTACTCTATAGCAAACTTATAAACTTATAAGCGAAGAAGTCCAAATAAGGCAACAACGAAATAGTTCCAACGAAAAGCGTGAACACCTGGTCGAAACATCGAGAAGACATTGACGAAAGAGGAAGTCGTAAATGTGGAGCCAGGGCAAGGGACAGGCGCGGGGGACGGGAGCCACGCGCGACCTGAAAAGTGCGGTGTCCTCCTCTAACATGAGATAGGGAGTCGAAGATCACGTGGGTACTACCCCTACCATCGCTCAATCAAAAGACAAGGGACCCAATCATATAAAAAGACAAAAGGGTATCGACAAGTAGGCAGTGCGCCCCGAAAATTAGATCTACCCACGTCGAATCTCTGCCCGAGCATAGACCGAAACTTTAAAATCGAATTAACGACGAATTTCTGCCCGACCGCGGACTTAGAGAAAAATCATTTAAATCAACCGCGGACTTAGAAAAAAATCATTTAAATCGACCGCGGACTTAGAAAAAAATCATTTAAACCGACCGCGGACTTTGAAAAAAATCAGCTTCGAATTTAAATCATATCGCGGACTTTGAAGAAAATCAGCTCCGAATTTAAATCGTAACGCGGACTTAGAAGAAAATCAGCTCCGAATTTAAAATCATAACACAGACTTAGAAAATTTCGAGCTCCAATCATCATCGAATTTTAATCCGACCGCGGACTTAGATTCATTCCGTTCGTCGCCAAGATTTTCATTTTTCGTAATTCGAACCTTTGTCCTAAACGGGGACCTAGGAGTTCATAGACTTAAATAAGACTACAGTTTTGTGTTCTCGGGCATCGACCAATTTTGTATTTTATTTTATAATTTCGCACGCTTCGTATTTTGAGAAATTTGTACATTCGAACTCTGAATTTTGTTACACCACGAGGTGCCGATTTTTGTGAACATCATCACGATTAATTACATGTTAACATTCTTTGTTGAGAAAAATCGGTTTATTTAATTTCCTCGTTTTACGAATAAAATTCGACGGTTGCATTCTTAAATTCAGTGTCACCGTTTCTTTACGATCGTGTCCTTTCCATCTGCAGCATCAGCATCCAGTTCAATACAAAAAAGGGTAAGTGAAATTTTTAATTATATCGGTGAAATATCATCCGCGCATTGTCTCGAACCATCATCACATCATCATCATCTCAGACCTCAGTCAAATTCCCTTTGGAGAAGCATTCGCAGCTCGTCCCCGAGTAATTTTCCGAAAGGTTAGACTCGAAACAGAGCTTGCGCGTTTAGTGTACTTCGTCAGATGTGGTATAGGGAGGAGCCTTCCTTCTTGACCAGAGCACGGGTAAATCACGCTGAACCGCACTAATACGTGTAAAATTGTCGCTCGAGTAAAATCCACGACACTTTTGACGTAACACGAGAAAGACCACGGAAATTCGATCTCTCAACGATCCTCTCAATATTACAAAGTATAAACTTCGACTTTGTACTGACGACGATGGCAGGAAAATCGTGTCGAAAAATAACAAAGTGTGGGAAGAAATCTCAAAATACATTCAGAACACCATGAACGCCTACGCGCTGTACTCGTATGTTACTTGCAATCAGGATGATGTTCGAGCCAAATTGTGGAAAAATGACGATCCATCCACCGGCATCGTAAACGACGCGAGTTTAGGTCTTGTTGAAAGTTTGAGCGAACGATCAATGCTGGATTCGACCGTCGAAGGTGATACGGACCTCACTTGTATTATTCATATACCAGCCGACGATTTTGACAAACTTGTCGAAACGCGAACAATTTTTAAAGGGAAGAAAAGAGTGCCGCACGCCGTGCAGCGATTCCGAAAAGGTTTGTATGGCGATTGGTATTATTGGCTAATCTTTTTCGAGGTACCACTTATGTTTAGCTTCAATTTTGTTCAATATATGTATGTACCATACATTGACACACTGACATTGACTTATCCTTATTGTAAAAATATTGTTATTTATCTGAGTATAGGATTTCCAAAGAAAATTCATGTGCGGAAGATATACCCGCTTTTGTCATATATTTTGGAATGCGCTGTTCCAAATTTTTGATGACGGTTGTATTTTCATAGCTTTTCTTAACTTGGCCATTGCAAGGGGGACGTGTCAGTCATGAAAGTATTATTTTATTATAAGGGCATCCCCTTAGAGCAGAAAAAATAAAAATACTTTTTGTAACACGTGCACGAATCGCGGCACTTTCCATGGCAGTCTTGCGAGCCGAAAGTGGCCGTTTCCCTGTCAGTTGCGAACCTGTGGTGAAATGACAGAGTCACGCATGCGCAGTTCGCATTTCGTTCACTTTCGTCCCTTGGGAGTTTCTGTCATTCACTTTCGTCCCTTCAATCACAACCTCACTTTTCAGTATTCGTCTCGCGCGACTGCCATTCCAAGTGCCGCAGATTCGTGCACTCGTTACAAAAAGTATGATGTGCAACACGGGTCGAAATGGCAATTGCGACTCGTGTGATTGCAGCCCTCGCTTCGCTCGGGCAGCAAACCTCACACTCGCCGCAATTGCCAACTTTCGACCCTTGTTGCACAATATACTATTCCTCTCTTCAGGATAACCAGAAGGATCTTTTTGTAAATGTTCCAATCAATTGGATCAACCAGTTGCTTCGAATCCAGATTCATGAATTTACACTCTGTACGTGATCCATAGAACAATGCTCCAAGAATTGACCTGCACTACACCTCATTTTATTCGCAGTTGAACTACGAACCATTGAAACAAAGCTACTTTTTGCAACTGCGAGAAGAATGGGACCTAGCGAAGGCTAATCCTTCGAGAAGTGTTCTCTGGATAATGCGCAGAGTGAAAAACCCATGAATCTGGTTTCAATGCAACCAATTGACCCACCCGGTTGGTCAAATTACAAATTAAGGATTGATCTGCGCTAGGCCTCATTCTATTCGCAGTTGCACTGCGAACCATTGAAGCAAAGCTATTTTTTGTAACTGCGAGGAGAATGGGACCTAGCAAAGGCCAGTCCTTCGGGAAGTCTTCTCTGGATAATGCGGAGAGTGACAAACCCATGAATCTGATTTCGATGCAAATAATTGACCCAACCGGTTGGTCAAATTATAAATTTAACCTTGCGGTTCATCCTGAAGAGAGGGAATTATTTGAAATTTTTACTTCGGTGAGGGAGAAAGTAGTCCTTATTATAAAACAAACTCTTTTTCAACTGAATTGTCCTCCTTAACCCCTTCAGCGGCAAGCCCAATTCGCCTCATAGTGTCCAAAATGCGGGGAAAAAAAAGTATTCAGATTGTTACGAAATTTTGTACTCGGGGGTTTTCGGGGTCACTGATTACGAATCCACTCTCAAAATTTCGAAATTCAAAATGGCGGATCCAATATGGCGGCCGAAAGTGCAAAAATTCATTTTTGTAACACGTGCACGAATCGCGGCACTTTCCATGGCAGTCTTGCGAGCCGAAAGTGGCCGTTTCCCTGTCAGTTGCGAACCTGTGGTGAAATGACAGAGTCACGCATGCGCAGTTCGCATTTCGTTCACTTTCGTCCCTTGGGAGTTTCTGTCATTCACTTTCGTCCCTTCAATCACAACCTCACTTTTCAGTATTCGTCTCGCGCGACTGCCATTCCAAGTGCCGCAGATTCGTGCACTCGTTACAAAAAGTATGATGTGCAACACGGGTCGAAATGGCAATTGCGACTCGTGTGATTGCAGCCCTCGCTTCGCTCGGGCAGCAAACCTCACACTCGCCGCAATTGCCAACTTTCGACCCTTGTTGCACAATATACTATTGAATCGGATAAAAATTGGTACTTGGGGATTTTCGGGGTCGCTGATTACGAATCCGCCCTCGAAATTTCGAAAATGCAAAAATTCATTCGAATCGGATAAACATTAGTACACGGGGGTTTTCGGGGTCTCTGATTACGAATCCGCCCTCACAATTTCGAAATTCAAAATGGCGGATCCAATATGGAAGCCGAAAATGCAAAAATTCATTCGAATCGGATAAAAATTAGTACTTGGGAGTTTTCGGGGTCGCTGATTACGAATCCGCTCTCAAAATGTCGAAATTCCAAATGGCGAATCCAATACGGCGGCCGAAAATGCAAAAATTCATTCGAATCGGATAGGAATTGGCATTCAGGGGTTTTCGGGGTCACTGGTTACGAATCCGTCCTCAAAATTTCGAAATTCAAAGTGGCGGATCCAATATGATGGTCAAAAATCCGAAAATTCATTACAATCGGTCGAAATTTAGTACTCTTCGGGGTCACTGACTACGGAGTACATAAATTGAAAATAGAAGATTCTCTACGACACATATGAATTGATAATGTAACATTTTTGCAATGGTACCTTTCTCTTCATATTTATTTTATATTAACCCAGAGTTGGCGATTGCGACGAGTGTGAGGTTTGCTGCCCGAGCGAAGCGAGGGCTGCAATCACACGAGTCGCAATTGCCAATTCGACCCGTGTTGAACATCATACTTTTTGTAACGAGTGCACGAATCTGCGGCACTTGGAATGGCAGTAGCGCGAGACGAACACTGAAAAGTGAGGTAGTGATTCAAGGGACGAAAGTGAACGACAGAAACCCCCAAGGGACGAAAGTGAACGAAATGCGAACTGCGCATGTGTGACTATTTCACCACAGCTTCGCGACTGACAGGCAAACGGCCACTTTCAGCTCGCAAGACTGCCATGGAAAGTGCCGCGATTCGTGCACGTGTTACAAAAAAATGTTTTCTTTCGAGGGAGGGAATGTTGCAGCCTGCGGCTGCAACACACACGAGCTGAGAACACGTTTTCCTCCGAGCATCGTATACGATTTTACTTCGCGAGGCAAGGGAAGGGAGTTTGCCGCGTGCTTCGCGCGCGGGAAAACTCACTTTCCGTGCCGCAGCGATGAAAAATTATTTTTATATGCTTCTAACGATAATATATGCTTCTATCTTCTATTTATATGCTTCGAATAACTATTTATAAGCATCTGATGACAGATGCTTATAAATAGCCTCGTGTTTCTAAAATAATATTGATTAATCGCTTTACAGATGAACGGCAGGGCTTCATCACGCAGAAAATCTGGAAAAGTACGCGTGTATCATATGGCTTCCATTTCAAGTACTACTACCTCGACAAGGCGGTGACAATTGGCCACTTCGTCGGAAAATGCAGATGTGGATCCAAACTTGAATGCAGGCTGGAACGCAACGAAGAAGTTGTCTCGATAACGTGCACCACAACGAAAAGCGCCGACGAATGCGGTAAACGTTACGTTCGGGGGCAAGCACGTGAAGCCCTCGGCGAAAAATTACAATCAAAATCGGCTCACGTATTCCGCGTCGAATTGGCAAATGAGCTGATGAAAGACGGCGAAGAGGAACCAGGGCACTTCCCCACAACCAACGTCCTCAAGCAAATAAAGCACGAAAGTCGCTGCCTCGAAGTACCCCGACCCTGACGTCATTAAAGCTCTGGAGATATTGAGCTTGCACAAGATGGAAGGAGAGATTCCATGGATAGGACACAAACCGTTTTTCGTCCATTACTCAACAAAGCTCCAAAGATCGCTGAATGACGTAACAAACGAGACGGAAGATCTATGCCTCATGATTAATGCTACAGGACCTATAATCCGGCCAATTACCCGCGTCGACAAGTCGAAGTCTCGATCAATATTTTTATATATCGCGGTCGTAGCAACGAGTTCGGGCAAAACGTCTGTCGCACAGATACTGAGCGAACGTCAAACAACCGGGGCAATCCATTTTTGGCTGGCCCAGTGGGTTGAACAATGGGGTTTATCTCCACCTAAAGAGATCGTTTGCGATTCATCGAGGGCTCTTTTGTCGGCGGCCATCTGTGCATATACACAAAACACGACTATAAATGAATACGCCGATGAAATTCTTCAGGATAATTTGCCAGCGTGCTATGTCAGAATCGACGTTGTTCACAACATCAAGTTGTGAGTAAACTTCTTGAAGAGCTCGCAACGTGAGGTTGCTTTTTTTTACAAGACGAGTATCGGGAACCTCATTCTGTGCCGTGAAAAGGATCAAGCTGAAAAAATAATAAGGGCATTATTAGTCATTTCACGCAGCGAGACCTGCAGTAAAACGATCGGTGGAGATCTATCAGCCTGTGACACTGCCAAAGAATACATGAGAAAAGTACTGACCACCGGCGATTTGAATGATCTCGATCTCGATGATCAAGAAGCGACTGACAACGTCGAAGCATTCGAGTCACGGCAGACGGGCAAGGCAGAAACAAGCCAGTGGCGAAATTCGGGCAAGCAAATCGACGAATCGGCCGAAAGAGATATTGAGAACGCCCCAGGAGTTGATACCAATCCCCATTGGTTACCAGCTTTCGCGGATCGCCGTATCGACGAACTCAAATGGTTGCCCTTATGGAGCTGCACTTTTCGCAACAAGTATGGCTATGGAAGGAGCCCAGCATCCAGCACTCACGTCGAGGCAGAGTTCCGTATAATAAAGGATCTTATGCTCAAGGACATGAATCCTCCACTGAGGGCCGACGTTTTCATGCGAAAACATAAAGGTTCTTTAGACGGAACGTCGAAAATGATCAATGCTGGACTTACAGGGCAGAAGAATTCTGATGAAGAAGAAAGGTCTCTTTCCACTAACGATCATCCTGTGGTCGATATCGGCAATCACCAAATCGGTCTCGAGGAAATTCAATGCTCCGATGAGGCAGACGAACCGGACTCAAATCAAGTTTTGCGAGGCCGTTCGGTATAGTCGAATCGTGGAGATATGGAACAAGAGGACAGTAATTGCCCGGCCTGCAAAAACGGTCATGCGCCAGGTGGAGCACATATTTGCATCGTAATGAATATTTATACAATGATATTACTAAAATATATTCAACGCTTTCTGCTTAAACTATTTCTAGTCTCCCACAGATTTGTAGCCGAGCTGTGCACGCCTTCGAACCCTTCTCTGCACCCGCGAGCCACAGTGAGGAAGGGTTTGGTCAGAAATGGGTTTGTGCCTCATGTGCCGCCAAGCCAAATGCAGCACATTTGATTGAGTTGCACGCCCGCGAAAATTATGGAAATCAAGTTGCTGCTCACCAGAAAAAAAATCTCGTGAACGCTATTTGCAGCAAACTTATCGTGCGAACGAGTTTCTGTATTCTGAAACTCTTTCTGCCGTGCCGATATTGAAGAGTGGAGCAGAAGCAAAACTCAAGCCCGTTCACATCGGCGAAATGAGGATCGACCTGGCACGTACGTGTACGTATGCCAGCGTGTTGCAACTCGTACTGATGGTCGCCTTCGACTCCGAAGATTTTCTGGAAAACGTAATCCGGGAAAATATTGACTCGAATCGGTTTTACCAATTAATCGATAGTATTCGCACAAAACCCATTACGCAGGCAACGTATCGAACACGAGCAGAAATACTTCTGGAACATTTCGAAAAACAAGGGTTTCCCGAATTAAACTGTTTTGTCGTCAAGTGTGAAGCAACAGTAGCCGCAATGGCGAGAAAGCTGTTTAAAACCGTTAGTACTTCGTGGAAGAGTCTACGTGTAGCGGTATGTGAGCACCGACTACGAAGATGTTTCCACTACTTGGTGTCAATGTTCCGTCAGGCCGTAACTTCGCGTTATTCGCACAAACGAACTCATAGTTCAGTCATGGGTTCCGAGACTTCTGGCGGAAGGGAGCATTCGGCAAACAATTATACGAGCAACGGTCCCTGCATTCCCTGGAAACTACAATATCTGTTAGCAGATACCGATGGGACAGTCGAGGTAAAAGAGTGCGGATGATGGTACAACAGCGCCCGATTTTTCAAAACACTAAGCTCTCTAGAAATGTCACCTACGCCACTCGAGCGAGCGGCGATAAACGAAACTAGAGGCAACCGGGCGGGTCGGTTATCGACCGTCAGACTGCGGGCCTTGCGAGTAGTAAGGTACAGATATAGGGAGACGACACTTCCCCCTCCCCTCCGCCCCCCTGTCTAGAGGCTTGGCGCCAGTGCTAGTCAGGTGGAGGGGGAAGAGTGGGGGTAAATTCCCCGGGCTGTGATTGGTCTAAAAAAATCCCCTCTTCTCCCCCACTCCTTCGGGAAAATTTTCCCTGTAATGTTTGAGAGGAGTGGGGGTTAATTTGCATAATTCCCCGAGCTCTGATTGGCCGGAAAAAACCCCCTCTTCTCTCCCACTCCTTCGGGAAAATTTTCCCTGTAATGTTTGAGCGGTGGTGGGACTGATTAGCATAATTCCCCGAGCGTGGGTTGGTTGCTAGGTCCCCTCTCTTCCGCCCCCGCCACTCCTTCAAATTTTCCCTGTGTCGTCTTGCCCGAGCGCGGTGGTGAGAGTGGGGAAGCGTTTCTCGTGGGCCTAGACTCGCTGAGCTCTGGCATCCCCTCTCCTCCGCCGCCGCCGCCGCCGCCGCCGCCCCCCGCTCCTTCGGTTGAATTTTCTCTGTGTCGCGACCGTGCGCACGAGCCCGCGCGTCTTGGCGGTGAGTGGGGGCGACTGGCGTGGGCCTTGATTCCCCGTGCGCTGGTTGGCTGTTAAGCCCGTGGAGGTGATTTCCCGGGCGCTGATTGGCCGGTTGAGATTTTGTCCACCGCGTCAGATTTTCGAGGTAAAATCGAGCGCGATCGTGCAGCAGCAGCCGTCGGTATTGTCACGCAAACCCGTACACAGCTAATATACGCGTTTAAACATAGAATTTTTTGTTTTCCCCACAACACCTTGTGACGAATCTCGCAGATTTACACGCTCGCGCAAACCCATACACATCTAAAAAAGTGTATATTAGATGTGTATGGGTTTGCGCGAGCGTGTAAATCTGGAGATTAGACACAAAGGTGTTGTGGGGCAAACACAAAAATTGTATGTTTAAACGTATATTAGATGTGTGCGGGGTAAAATCGAGCGCGATCGTGCAGCAGCAGCCGTCGGTATTGTAGATTTTTAGCCTACGATCGGTAACTAGCGATTTTCAATGGTAAGTTTACCTGCTGGGAGGATGATGGTAAATATATCCGGTCGGTAGGTCGTGAAATGAAAAAGTCGAATTTTCTCGAAAAATAGATTTATTTTAAACACATGATATTGCATGTGCGAGTGTGTCAAAATATTACAATTGTTCAGACTGCGGGCGATTGGTAGATTTTTGGAATGCTCAAGCGTGGTTTGGGCCGTGGTACACCGGGCTCTGTGGATGGTGGCTCAGCAGCTTGTTGTATGCAGGTCTTGCATTCCCTCTTGGTCGGAAGATTGCCATCGATTTGCATGTATAGATCTGGCAAGTCCGTGTGATCTATGCAGAGTTGATACGATGCAACCTCGGGGTCCAGTTGAATATGTGCTGGTAGTTTATCCCAGAGAATAGGGATATAGTTGCCCCAGTGTTGTATCAGCAGTGGTTTGGGCACGTATGCGAGTTCCTCTCTCGTGAGTTCCCATGGATCTTTACCGCAGTCGATGACGAGTATACCACTGATGACTTCCATCATGTTGATGCAGTGTTACAGCTACTACAGTTCTTTCGAAAGTGTGTTTAATAGTCCGATGTGTGGCTGCTTTTATACTGGAGCCGGAGATGTTGGTGGGGCGGGGGCGGACGAGGAGGCGGAGAAGGAGAAGGATGGTGGCGCCGGCGGTGGTATTTTTTTATAAGTCACGACACGTACATTTTTTTCATTTTTATTCGGGTGTTTACAGATGGCACCCGAAACGGGCTGTACAGGTTTGTATACACGCTGTATTACACATATTGCCAGCCCCTTCAAGCACACTGGATCGTCTATTTCTCGCATAACGTTTTTCGCGTTTTACATGTTTCAGATTTTTGTAGTAGCGTCGTACAATATTATCATTTTTCAGCTTATCTGCCGAAAATAGACGTAGAAACATAGCCAGGCTATAGCCCCGAGACATATAATCAAGAAACATAACACAGTACTCTCCACACACTCGAGACTTGATTGATTGTAGAGTTCTTGTATTCCACTCGTAGGTTGCGGTGTTTCGACGTATACGGTTATGGTGTTTGTTAACGAGAGGGGGTAGCCCGTAGCTGTCGAAGAAGATACCTCCGCCATCGTTGTCAACGTACACGGCAACCCAGTGCGTCCCCGGTTTGGTATGATCGTCGGTATTGGCGACGATTGCAGCGGGCCTAGACCAGCGACTCGGGATACGATCGGCGGGAAACACTCCTTTCGTCTGCGCCGGAATGTGTTGTAGTGCTTTCAGTAATTCCAGACTGTTCATTATATACGCTCTCGGGTCCCTGGTGGGGACGGCGTCGGCGTTGATGCTGGTGATGATGATGATGATGCTGATGATGGTGTCCACCACCACCAGCGCGTGTAGCGGTCGGTGTTGCCTGTCGTTTCGGCGGTGGTGGTGGTGGTGGTGGTGGGGCTGAGCGTAGAGTCGTCGCGCGGAAAAGGGCGACTATTTCGTCGTCCGCGGGAACCGAGGCGTCACAGGTGTTTGGCGTGACACTGTTGACACCCTTCGCCGCTACCTGAGCTATATACCGCTGGCCCGCAGCGGCAATCTCCGACTCGGTGGGCATCGTGATGCGGACGGCTTTTTTATCTGTGTCATCTGGTCGGCTCTTCCGGGGCACCGATCCCAGTGGCTCGGAATAAATTGGATTGGCCGTATCGACAAGCTGTGTTTGAAGAAAACGTTTTAGTTTTCCCACGTTATTTAACGCACATCTCACGTTATCCGCCCGCGCGACGCCGTGATAAATGCACCATGTGTCGTACGGGGGCATTTTCTTGAAACTCGGTCCCTCGAAATTCTCCAGGTTGATAATGTCTCGTCCAAGTATATCTTGTAGAATTTCGGCTTTTTGGGCTCCGCGCGTGTATATGCGTATGGCGTAGCGACACATGGCTCTCAGGTTAACGTAAACTTTCCACAATGGCGTATCACCGTCCACCCACTCGAGTCCATGATGGTAGCACGTCAGTTGATTATTGCTGCCTCGTATTGCTTTTGGTAAATCACCAAAGCCGTATGGTGCTTCAACGACCCAGTGGCCGATATTATCGCCTTGTAGTGTTGTCACGGCAATCTCTTTAGGAAGGAACTCGCCTTGTTTTCCGTAAAGGGCCTGAATATCCACTATAGCGTCCATGATGAGAAGTAGCGATGAACTGTTGTCGAGCATACGCGTGTAGAGGCTCTTAAATACCATTCATGAGACGAGTCGGTTGCTGCGCCCTCTCCGTAACATCTTGACAGCGGCGGCGGCGGCGTCGGCGGTTGCGGCGACGGCTGCGCCGGCTGCGACGATATAGGAACGAGATTTTTATCTTTTCCGGTGCTCAGGCACTAAAATCGGTGATGACTTGACGGGCTGAATCAATTTCAATAACGTTTTCGTACTCGGCGTAAACGATGCAGTTTAACGTTGAGTTGAGGGGTTTAGCGAAGCGTACTTCAATTCGTACGCTGCCGTGTCTCACGAGATTCCAGTGCGTGAAGCAGTTTGCCGATAAATCGGGTGTTAAGTCAAAGGCAAAGAGACAATAGCCTCTAGCGTATGCTTCGCGATCAATGTCCAATCCTTCGTTTTGAAAATGTATTCCCGTGCCGGAGAAGAGAGTGTGGTAGCTCTGAACCCATGTGTCGTTACCGCCAAACTCCGGTTGAAGTGGTTTTCCCGGTATCTGCTGGCCGTCCACGTAGAGCGATAGATAATTTATCGAGGTGTTTTGGAAATTGAAGGGGTTGAGTGTCTTGTCGCCGTTGAATGCTTTATTGTAGACAAAGCCGAGAATGATTCGTTTCGGTAGTTGTCCGAGTATCACATTATCCAGTGTATCACCGATAATTCCACTATGCATGGTGAATGGTTTAACCTCCACTCGTGTTATAGGGTACTTTGCCGTTGTCTTGGCCAGTGTTTTTGCGTGTGCGATAAGCACACCAGGATTAATTTTCGCTCGACGCACCATCAGAGTCACATCGCTTATTCTAACTTTGTGCGTAATTCCCTGTACTGGTGCTTCCATAAGACAAAAATCGTCTTTCGAGCGTACGAGTCGTAGACGCACTTCCACGCCGTTTAGTAGAAATTTATCCTGATTAAAAACGTCGCAGTGTAAATGCCCAATCATATCGAGAGTTTGACCGCCTTTAATATACTTCGCCCTTAGCTCTTGGCCATTATTGGTTTTCGTGCCGGGTAGTGAGTCAAAGCCACCTGCGTCGTCATCGAACCACAGGGCGGTCGTGAGATGCGATTGTTTAGCAGCAGGCCCGTAATTCAACAATGTCTCAATATAAGCCCTGTATGCGTAAGCATTATTGGGCGGTGCAACGAGTTTTTGATTGAAAAACACGTCGACCTGATTGAAGAGGCTGTGTAAAAAGTTATTAACAGGTGCTACTTTGTAGGCTGAGTCAGCGTTTGCTAAAACTTTGAGTTTTACACAGAGCATTGTGTGGGCTAGGTCAAGGTATTCCTCACCGTGGCCAGGTATAACGAACTCGATGGGCCCGTTGTCCGAGAGCGAGGAGACGGGTTTATAGTGGACATATTGCGACGACTCGATGGACGTTTGTGTCGGTGGTATGGTGAATAAGTCGAGCTCCGTCTTCATACATTCACACGAGTGTGAGTGTAGAAAATACATGTTTAACCGAAGATATCGCTGGGTCTTTTCCTTTTTTTAGTACTCCCGCCTCGCCCGCGTTTCTTCGTCACTCTTCCCCTCGCCGTCTTGCGACTGCTGCTGCTCTTCTTCTTCTTTCGCCTCTTCTTTTTCGCGGCCGCCGTTGATGCACCGCTTTTCCTTTTCGTCGCACGCTTTCTCGTCGAGATACGCGCGCGTGCACGACCCGTTAACGACTGCATCGTCCGCGTCGCGAATGCACTATTATACCCCGAGCCGTTCATGAGTAGAGAAATTTTTTCGTTGGCTTTTCGGGCTAAATTTTCTCCCGATTCTGCAGCACGCCGTTTGAACGACTCCTTGAACGGTATATGATTGCCGCTCACATCTTCGATGACGCGTAGTCCAGTGCGTAGAGCCTCTTTTCCGATGGCTTTAGCGCCTCGTGTCAGTAGCGGGAGAACGCTCCTGAAGAGTCCGCCGAGGAATCTGCCGATGCCGTGCCCTCGTTGATACGGTGCGCCGACAAAGACGTTGCCTATACGACTGCCGCCTCCAACCTGGTTATCGTAGTACGCCGTGTAATGGGCCACCATTACGCCGACGGTTCTGAGGAGCGCTCGCTAGTGCGAGTTTACGCGACGCGTTTAAAGTGAAGCGTTAGGGTTAGCGTCCCGTACTTGAATGGTATTGGCTTGCCCAGATGATCCCTTATATCGATTTCGACTGTGCGAAAGCAGTTGCTTAATAACGGTATGTAATTTGGCGGTGAAAAACATTTCACTTGTGTCGAACCATACGCGTAGCGTATTGTATTCAAATTGACTATACGTAATAGCGCGGCCTGAGTATCGCCCAGTGTATAGGGTATACAGAGATCCGTGTAGACAAAGAGCTGTTCAGGTAGAGCTCGAGAGATGGAAGCGGGTGTTTGTCCCACGTGTTGGTGTCCACGCTTGAATCGCAGGTATGAAGACTGCCCAGACCTCCAGTCATTAGTGCCGATGTTTTCGGTGAAGCCTAGTATACGCTGGACCTTCTCGCTAACTCGTAACGCGTTGTTTGGCCATGTAATTTCTTTGCCACACTTTACCGTCCGCTCATCACTCGCAATAGCCGCGTAACCACTTGCATCTTCGGCATTGACCATCTGTATACCGGCCTCACGAAGGCCCGGTATATTGATCATCTTTGTCATGAGATCTTCGTGGTTTTTGTAAACACCGTACGGTATGTAAGCGTTCTTATATTCCAAGTTGTTGTCGCACGCTATCCATTGAATCAGCGTGTCTTCTCGCTGTAAGTGCGCCATTGTGCAGGGTATATGTATTTCCGATAAACCCACGGTCCAGTGGCCGTTCAACAGTACTTCACGTGAAAGTTGTGTAATAAAATGCGTTGTCGTGTTTTCCGGATAATAATGCATACTGCTGTTACTCGGTAATACGAGATAAAAGTTTTCGTCGTTGTACATGATGACGGTTGCGGCGGCGGCGGCGACGATGACGGGTGGCTTCGAGCGGGCGCGCGCGCGCCGGCGTTTGTCAGGTGTCGAGGGTGTAGGCGTTAGCCGCAGGTATCCAAGAGTTAAATTTCGAGGGGTAGCCAACCCAGCTGACGAATAGTTGTTTCTTCGCTCCTCGGCCTTTGGTCCGTAAGATACGATCGATTTTATAATCTTGATCTGCAGTCAGGCGTTTCTCGTGCACAGGTGTTATTTCCTCGGTGTAGAAAAATCCATCGATTAATTCTCCCTCGAGATCTCGTAGTTCGTAAATTTGTATTCCTTGACGGGTCGTGACTTTCGCGATTTGAAAAATTTCTTCACTCCAATTTCGCTCGTAACCCTTCTCGAAGGTGCCTTTTGTTCGACTAATCCTCACGTAATTGCCACGGTTGTATTTAACCTTAGTGTGACGTCTTTTTTCTCGTTGCTTCACCGCCGCGTTTGTCATATTCTCCAGTGCGACATTCGCATTGTATAGCGTCACAGCAGCCGGTTGCATCTTAATTGACGAGTGTCTTGCGTGATTATAGGCATAAGTAAATTTTTGTAATACATCGATGTATCGTCGTGTATTTCGATGTGTGAAGTAGCGCCACATTCGTTCTTTCAGTGTGCGATTAAATCGTTCGACAATTGCGGCTTTTATATCGGGATTACGTGTAACTCGAAAACGAATTTCGGCTTTTTGTAGAAAAGCCTGTAATTCTTTGCCGACAAATTCTTTGCCTTTGTCGGTCTGCAGGTATACGGGTAAGCGACCCTCGCTGCGTTCGAAAATTCGTTTAAATGCCTCGGTGACATGCAAATTTGCTTAGCACATCAATGACCGTGAGTAGGTAGGCGACATTATCGTTATAATTTTTTATCGATCGCACATCCACGAGATCCGCTTCCCAAACATCGTCTATATTGTCGACATTATAGTGAAGTCGTGGGAATTGTCGTCTCACGGGTTTATGTAGTGTATAGGCGTCTTGTTGGCTCAACCAGTCATAAACATTGATTGGTTTATTTTTTTTAATACTTATAAGATGCCGTGCACCGGAGTAACTCGCAGGATGCACGGGATCGTAATATGAGTTTTCGAATTTCATATTGCACGTATTTACGCTCGAAGCCAATAATCAAATCCGGGGCGAGATCGTGTTCTTTTCCCCGTGATAGAAGTTTCGAGAATACGTTTTGCACCAGCGGTAATTCGTCGATCTGTAGGTGTAACAGGTTTCTGCCTCCTCCTTGCTGCCCTAAACGGTGTCGAACTCGCTACAGGTATCTCTCGAGGATCGGGGTCGGCAGCAGTAGCAGCAGCAGCAGCAGCAGGTATGGTCACTTTTCTTCGACGGTGTTTACGGCTGATCGGTGGTTCGTACCAGTGTCGCACCCGCTTATTTTTCGATCTTTTCTCTCACGTGTTGCGTCATTAACAAGATCGAGAATGTTCGAATTGTGAATGAGCACTCCGTCAATAGTCACACGTCCCTCGTTGTCCCAGCTGACTCGTTGTGACACACGCGGTGAATTACGCATATATAGCAATAAAGCGTGAGCTCTACGTTGATGTTTTGCCGGCACGCTGTTCACAATATTAGTCACGTTGAAATCGTGATTTTCCGGTTGCGATGACGATGCTGCTGCTGCTGCCATTGCTTTTACTCCAGGTAACGATGGATCTGGTGGTCCATTCCGTGTCTCAACGAGATACAAATATCGTTGTAGAACTCGTAGATATGCTTTCCATTTGGCGCCATCATCAGGATATTTTCCCGAGTTTAAGATGCTCGCAAGTTCACCATCAAGTCGTGATATAGGATTGCCTGGAGTCTGTGCGGATTTTTGAACGCCGCCGCCGCCGCCGCCGCCGCCGCCGCCGCCGCCGATCATTGGCTTGTTCACCGCTGTCGGCGGTGCCACCACCACCTACTCCGCCGGTACTAAAACCATTTTCTTTGCGTGTTCCATTGTTAATTTTTTAACCACTTCAACCACCACCACCACCACCGTTGCCGCCAAACAGTCTACTAAATAGGCCCGTGATAATGGGTGCTAATAAAAGGGGCAAAAATGCGCCACATCCTTTTTGCATCATAATACGTTTTTTCAAGCGCCAGTTAAATCTTCGTCGTTAACGAGCGCCACTAACGCCATCTACGCGTCTCTTTCCGCCACCATTCTGATTTTCCCTGTTTCGTCGTCGTCGTCGTCGTCGTCGTCGTCGTCGGGAGTCCATGTGTCGTAGTGGTGACGCTAGTTGTCGCAACACATGTTTAAATCGTCCCAAACGTTTTTTTGCCGCTGGTTTCAGCTCCACCACACCATGTAGTACGTTTAACGCGCATTCACAAATACACTTGACTAACGATTCATCGGACGTGCGTAGTAGGGCTTTTTGTTGTGCTCTATTCGCATGGCATAGAGCGTTGAGTAGGGCCGCGTGGCGTTGACCGATCGGCAGCCGTGCAGGCCACTGCCGATTTCCACCGCGCTTCTTTACCATCGCTCGATGCTGCTGCTGCCTCGCCATGTTGTCTGCACGATGTTTGCGCATTGCCGACGATCGAGCTACTACCACAATAGACATAACCGCAAAGCTCTAAATACGCCGTGAATAACGCGTCGTCATCTGCGTGATCGTTTATTTTTCGGCACGTATACTTGCATTTGTGCGTCGTCGGGAAATATTGTCGTACGGCAACGGCAAATATCCGGTGTCGACTGCTTCAGATCGAGAAGAAGGTAGCCGTGCGGTTGCGCTGTTGCGTCATGATACGCCTCCGAGAGAAATCGTGGATCTTCGGGATAAACTTGTCGCGCGAGATGCTGTATTTGTGCACGATCTCGGGGATTTTTAAAAATAACTATATAATTCGCGTTTAGCGAAATATCTCGTTGTCCGTGGCCTTGATGGAAAATATTCTGTGTTATAAAAATAACACTGATATTTTTATGATGACTGCCTTTTGTGAATAAATCGACGATTGTGTTGTTTGATGACTCACGCATCAAATCGTCGATAATGACTAGCTTCGCGGCGTCATTGTCATGAGAATAATCCTCCGGTTGCGGTAATCCCTCGTGAAATTCGATTTTCGGTGTGGTCGCCGCAGAGCCTCGATTAAACAATGCCTCGGTGTCACGGTCAAGATTATCCCCGTAATAAAAAAAGTATACGCGCAAAACGGGTGTCACTCATTGCCTCGAGGTTACGTAGAAATCGTCGAACGAAAACTGTTTTACCACAACCGGTTGGGCCACAGATTAACGAAGTCCATGGATGTTTCCAACGAACGTCCATTTTTTGGGTGTGTGCGCGCGCGCGCGCGCGGTCGATTTACCAACAGACGGTCACTATTACCTGCTACGTTCGCTCACTTGGGCCCTCCAACGACAAGCTGTTTCCCGGCGGCGGTGGTGGCGGCGGCGGCGCGTCGGACACACGTCGTTATAAGCTTATACGACGTGTGCGCGGCCGGGCGCGGTGGTCCAGCTTATATACGCGAGCGCGCGCGCGCGGGCCCTCGTTCGCTCCAATCAGCTGAAGGAGCGAGCGAGCGAGGACGATAAGCCTGTATACCGCGCTCCCCCACCATCATCGCTTTCAGCAGTAGCAGCAGCAGTAGCAGCAGCAGCAGCAGCAGCAGCAGCACCAGCAGCAGCAGCAACAGCAGCAGCAGCAGCAGCAGCAGCAGCAACAGTATCAGATACTTACCTTTCTCTCTCTCTCTCTCTCTCCCTCTCTCTCTCTCTCTCGCGCGCGCGCGCGCTCTCGCTCGTAAGGCCCATCGACGCAGCTAGCTTCGCTGTAGCGCGGACGCAGGCGCTCCGAATATTAAAAATTAACGCTGGGAGGGAAAGTAATTTTGGTGAAAACGTGAAATATTTTTTATTTTTTTTTATTTAAAATTATTATGGTAGATGAGATGGTGGAGAGGGGCGGAGGAGAAGGAGGTACAAGTAAATAATATTTATTCACGGTAAAAAGTTTATATATTTATTTCATTTTTTTGCTATTTTCCCACAACATGTTGTGGCAAAATAGCCGATTCACACACACACACGCGCACAAATCCATACATATCTAATATACATTTAAAAATACAATTTCGCAGCTTCACACGCTCACGCAAACACATACACATATAATATTTAATATCTATAACATTATAAAACTAATTTAAAACTTAATATTAAAAATTCTTATATATATATGTATATATATATATGTTCAAACGACGACAATAACGACAACGACGACGACGAGGGCGACGAGGATGAACCTAATAACGGGGTGGTCGGCGCTAGTCTTTATACCCGAACGGTAGCGATAGCGCGTGCGTAACGTGACGACGTTTCCGACACACGACTCGACAGGTTTTTGTTTCTTTTCGGGTTATCACGTTGTGAAGGGCCGTTCTCTGAATTGATGAGAAATTCAGCATTATAGCCTCGTGGTTTTCCTCCGGTAAATCCGACTCAATCATTTCTCTGATGGAGCGGAAGTTTACCATTAGAGAATTTCCGTAATTCAGAGACAGGCCCTTCACCTTACACTCGGTTTTTATAACCTTCTCGGGATTAGCTGCGTTTACGACTTCGTAGCCGTAAAACTTCGGGCCTCCGGAGACAAACGATTTTATAAAATCGCTTGGCTCCTTTAGCTCGCTTGTCATATCACCGAGAAGATTTCCGAGCGGTGGCACCCATTCACCTGCTGCACCGGTGCTGACAAAAATCACCGAGTCCGTGTCGTAATATAGCACGCGTCTTCCCAACCGCTCGAGATAGTTGTAAAGTTTTAGCCGCGCCTGAGCTGTTGTGTACGCCGCGATAACGACACTCGTTTGTGCAGAGGTCACCACGGCTTCGTCGATACACGACCAATTCGCGTACATCACGCGATCATTAACCGGCAATAGACGGTGGACCTCTTTATCGTTATCTCCGAGTAGCAGCAATAATTGCTCGCGGCTATTGACGACCGTTGTTTCTTGTTTGATACGTAAAAACGTATTGATATATTCGACAAAGAGGCCGCCCTCGCGTGTCACCGGGTCGTACTGTGTCATCTCGTAGGCCCAGTTTATCGAGATCTTTTCCACCACGTAACCCATCTCGATGGCCTTTCGCACCTCGTCCACGACCCATGTACCTGTGAACACGCGGTCAGCTGTGTCCTCGTGAGAACACGCTGTCTGCGCTCTTTCCTCGGTGCAGGTACGGCACAGGGGAAACAGCAGCTTTCCGTGCATGCGCGCAGGTAGCACAGGGTGGAAGAGGTCCCGAGGCGGTAACACCGTGCACTTGATCATCCCATTGACCGTCGTGCCTAAGGCGTCAAACGAGCCATTCAATAATTCCTCGCACTCTGTGTCCACGTATATCTTCGGGTGGCCCTTTGGGAAGCGGCCAACCTTTGATATGTATGGATACAGCGAGCAGATATCAATGTAACTGATTCGCTCGTTTGGCGCTACGTCGTACACAGTCACCGTGTTACCAGTACGACCGCCGTAAAACCCGTCGCGAGGGTTCAACGTCACGGTTTGCAAGCGCGGATGCTTGCGCAGACACTCGTCTATTGCCGGGTTTGATCGGCGCAGCTCCGCGCATTCGCATTCCCACATCGTTTCGAGCTGATACCCGGATGCACGAATTTTTGCGTCAATTGCAAGAGTGCGCTCATAGCGGTCCTCGTATGTCTCGACAGTGGCACGCGACTTCAACGTACGATTGTCGGGGAAACAACTAGGACACCCATGCCAATAACACCCGTGAAATTGAAACACAAAACGGTCGTCACCGAGCTGCAGGTAGCCGTCAACGAGTGGGCCTTCAGGTAGCCGAAATTCACGACCCCTAGTCGCGTGAACGATCTCGTGCCCCAGACAATGCTCGACCCACAGAAGCCATGTGTTGGCTTGACTCGAGTGCTGTTCCGCGAGCCTATACCCACCGTTCGGAATGAGTCCGATTGTATCGGGCTTGAGGAAGTTGCGCCTAAACACCTTGGAGCAGGCCGATGCGATTGTCGATGCCTCGGTGAATGGACAAACGTTGCCCACTTCAATGAAGATTCTCCGGAATGCTTTGCATGCACGCCTGAGAATATCCACGTCCAGTGAGCAATATTTTTCAATTTCAACCTGGAAATCGAAATCTTCATCGGTCTCGGCTCTCGCGGTGTGCCAGGCATAAAATTCGTCTCGCTCGAGCGGACTCATTGTGTCCGGCGAGTAGAACTCTGGCGCAGGTAGCGCGCCTCGATAGCCCTGGTTGGCTCGGGTGTTGAAGAGGTGCGGGAAGTATCCCTTGCCCATTTTATCCGCGAAACCGAAGGCTTGCGGAAGAGCACTGAGCCGCATGTGAAAATAATTAAGGCTATCGATAAAGGCAGTGCGCCCGAGTCGCATTGAAATTATCGCGTTACCCGTGAGAATTAATTCGGGGGCCCCGAGATCGCTACAACTTTCGACCACATGACGCAATACGAATTGCGCGTCGAAGGCCTTGGCATTGTGCGCGATGCACACGATTTTTCGGAACGCCGTCGAGCGACGTACGGCCAGATTCACCAACTCCTCGACGGGCGATCTTCGAAAAACGTGTTTTCGAACACCACACCATACACAGGGGTCGGCAAATCCCACATCTTCGACGGTCTCGAAGCACACCTCGCAGAGCTGCTGTGCAACGCAAAGTGTGACGACATGCTCGTGCCTATCGTCACCCTGCGCTGCAGTGTACGGCTCGTCCTGACGTGTCTCGAAATCGTAGAAAATGAAAAGGGTCCGCGGTTTTCCGTCTGACGCGATCGCTCGCGGGGCCAGAGGCTGCATGTAGCAGGGGTCATTGTACGCGTGCACGCTACGACACAGCTGACAAAACGATTTACCGCAATCGTGAGCGCGCTTTGCCGTGTCAACGAGCTTCGAGCATTGCCGACAGAAGCGAACCGTTTGACACACGGTTTTGCGTTCGGCGTGCGACATTTTGAGCCGACTTTCGCGAGGCTTCAGATGATTTTCAAAACACACAGCGCTATGAAAAAACCGGTTGCACTCCTCGCACTCCCACTTCTCGCCGTCGTCGCCGTCGACATCCGGAGATCTGACCGCGCACGGCGGCGAGGAGTATCAGCGCGGGCAAGTGCTCGTGCACTTGTGCTGATGTAAATGGCGGTACGAGGAATTACACGGTATGCAATAATTCCTAGCACCGCCTGCAGCTAATAAATTGGTTATCGGGCTGTAGTGACTTTGTTCCCGAAAATATGCAATATTTAAAATTGATTGTGCCTGTGTGTGCTGAAATCTCGTTTGACCGTCGACAATCGACTCAGCCCCGCTACCTAGAGAGGCCCAGTCGTACACCACTATAGCGACTTTCGAAGCCATAAAGTGCTGCTGGAGCGACTCGATCTCAGGTAGCCCGCACCCCGTCGCTGGCACCGTGACGCCCGCATCGCTGACAAGTTTGTTTGCCTCGCACCTCTGAAGCTTCGATTTTTTATGACGTATTCGGTCATAAAAATTCTTAGCTTCGTCCGTGCGCTCGCGCTTGCATCGTAAATTTGCAAGAGCCACGACGAGCGAGCGAGGCAAACATAAATTGTCGGCGTTGTCGATAGCCACTACCGAACGATTACTGTCGATCTTCTCAGCCAAGCCACCCGCACCCGTGATCGTGTCGACATACGTTACGGTGAAAACCAACGTATCGTACACCGACAGGATTCGAGCGCTCTGGTTGACGCTGCACAAGAACTCCCACAATTGGGAAGATTCGAATCGCCATATGGGCCTCAACAACAGCCCCGCGATACCGTCGGTCATCCCCTCGGCCGTAAACCCCACGCCTATAAGGTCATTCGCCGAGCGTCCCGAAATAAAATGCGCGTGGATGTCGCGAATCGCGTTGTGTATCCACGAGATTGGGTTAATACCGGTCGGTGGTGAAGCCAGCACGACATCGGTCTGCACGCACATCGTCTTCAATCGCGGTGAAACACGGAACCGCGGCTCGCCTAAAATTTTAAAACGATATCCAGCGGTCGCGACAACGTCGTAATCGTCAACGACTCCCGCGCTATCTTTACCGACCGGGACTCTAAGACGCGCGCCGCCGTTGTCAACCTCATCGACGTTGTCACCGTCGTCGTTTTCGCCATCATTGTCGTCGCCGTCGTCGTCAATTCGATTTATTGAACCTAAATTATTTCTACTGGGCCCCGCATGGCCTCCGCCGCCTACTTGAAAATTTCTGTGCTCGCTTACCAGTTGGCGTACGGCGGCCTCCGTCTCGGCGATCCAGGCCTCTGTTTCCATCGGTGATGATGATGATGATGATGATGATGATGATGATGATGATGATGGTGATGATGATGATGATGATGATGATGATGACGATGAAGATGATGAAGATGAAGATGATGAAGATGATGAAGATGAAGATGATGATGATGATGATGATGATGATACCGCTGTCGCTACTGCTATTCTGGTTGGCGATCCTGCAGCTGGCGCAGGAGGTTGTACAAGTGCAGACGCTCCGTCTGCACGCGATTCTCCCGCGCCTGCTGCTCCGCCACCGCTTGCCGCAACGCCGCGACCTGCTGAAACGTACAGCCCGAATTAAAATTCACTCCTCGGAAAAGTCGCGAAACGACTCCAAAAAACGGACAACAACGAGGTCATCGTCCTCGTCGTACGAGTCCGACGCCTCGCCGACTTGTCCGTAGGAATCGTGCCAGTCTAGACGAGTAATACGCATGTATGGTCGCCAGTCTGGCACGAGATCTACGGACTCGTCGATGCTGCCACGTTCATCGGAGTCCGAGGTCGAGGGAGCGTTAGACGGCGGGTTAGGGCTGTTGGGAGCGGGTTCGACAGGATTGTCAAGATGGACTGACAAGGCCTGGTTATTTACCAATAACGGGCCATCCTGGTCGCCTGCTCCACCCTGCTGTTGTTGTTGTTGTTGCTCGCGTTCTCCGTCCCGCGCTACCCCCAACCACGATCGTACACCTAGGGTTTAACGCAATCGCAAGTTAAACCGGTACGCTCGTGTATATATATATATATTTTACATAAATAACAATTTTAAACTCACGCTCTGCTCTGCTCGGCTGGTCTTGAGGCACGTTCATCAGCTCGCCCATGACGACAGTTTCGTCGTCGCTGTTCCCGCTGTTGTCGTCGTTGCCAGGGCTGGACATTCGGTCGTCCGGCTCCGTCGCGCTGTCGCTGATCTCAGCCTCCGGAACCGTCGCCTCATTGTCCATGTTGACCCTCGCTGCGGGCTCACCCGGAACACGCTGCTCCACACCGCCAGCGTCGGTGCTGCTGCTGACCACTCCCACGACAGCCACGACGTTTGGGACCCCGGCGACATCCTCCACTGGCTCCGCGACGATGAGCTGTCGCTCTCCAGGAACCTGCTGTTCCTCGTCGTCGCTGTCGCCGACGAACAGGTCCGCCGCTTCGGCGCTGTCGAAGCCCGAATCCTCCACGTCCGCGGTTAGGTCGCTGTCGGTGTCGCTGTCGCTGTCGTCCAGGACCCATATGCCGTTCGCGTCCTGCTCGTAAAACTGGAGCCGCGCCTGCAGGTGCCGCGGAGCCTCGTCGTCGTCGTCGTCGTCGTTGTCGGCCTCGATCGGCTCGGGATCAGGCGACGCAGGGCTATCATAGATAGGCGCGCGCCTAACCACCACGACGGGCTCGAGGTGCACCGGCTCGGGTGACGCGGGGCCAGCGTTATCAGCCGAGGGTGCTGCGTCGACCACCATGCCCTCGGGACGCTCTTGCGCAGCTTCTGCCTCATCGACCGCGTCGTTGTCGTCGTCGTCGTCGTTGTCGTCGTTGACGGGCCTGTCGCCGGTGTTGTCAGCCACGGCCACGTCCTCCTCCTCCTCCTCCTCCTCCTCCTCCTCCTCCTCCTCCAACGAGGAATCGAGCGCGGGGCTAAATAGCGCGCGCGTCGCGTCGTCCTCACACCCGAGAAGCGCTCTCGCGATCGGCCAAAAGTGCAGGTTGCGCTCGCGCACAACCTGGCACGCGATCACAACCGCGTACGCCGACGCCTCAAACGCGCCATGCTCCTGCGCCCGAGCGATAACCCTTAAGGGTAGACGGCGCAAAATGGAGCGCAACTCATGCCGAGCGGCGCCGAGGCTCATAGCGCGTACGGCCGTCGCCCAATGCGTCGTGCACCGCCGAGCAATCACCGCGCTCTTAATTTTTACTAAATTGGCCGTTTTAAGGATGGCCTTAATGAGGTCGCGAGCCCGGTCACACTGCATTTTTTATTTTAAATGAGTCGCTTCACACACACAAACAAACACACACACACACAAGTTGCTGCTGCTGCTGCTGCTGCTGCGGTTGTCCTCGCTCACAAATACACAAGCTTCGAAGTTTGCTGCTGCTGTGGCTGTCCTCGCTTCACGTCACAAACACAAGTTTCGGCGACACGATACAATTTTCGCAAACGCGCACTTGCGATACAGTCACACACAGACACACGGAAGTCGACGTTAGACTGCACGATGCGCGGCGAAGTGTCACTAGTGACGTCTGAAGACAGATTAAACAGACTCTGTCTTTCCAAATTCAGTATACTTTTAACCACACCCCCGTAACCAGATTTGGTGTCGCAAATGAGGTGGAAGGAGACTAAAACTATCTTTGGAAGGTAAACATTGGCCAAAGCTCTAAGGCAATGCCCGGGAGGGATCTTTTGACTCATCGAAAACGGCAAGACAGACGGTCAGCAAAATACCGCGATGACCTTGGCGTTGCATACCCCTTGTAAAAAAAGTTCGAACACCCGCAATAAGCATAAAAACAATACAGCATCTCGCGGAGATGTCCTAAAAGATCGACAGCGACCCTCGTCCGAACCATCGATACTTTTCCCATAGCCAGCCCTCCGTACTACCAGCCGGAAAACCCTTCGCCGCTCGACCGTCTATACAGGTAGCCGCGGCGGCACGCCAACACCTTGACGTAGACAATGACACGACCCGCGACAGCCGGTTAGCGACACCATCACCCCCTCAAACAGACCACCGTAAAGCTCTTTCGCAGCGATAGCTATCAATTACAATTTTTATTACCTCAGGGCCTACACTATTTTATCTTTAATTTATACAACAGTGGGTCTGCGGCGCGTCAAACCACTGCCTCGTCGCAACAGACGACGATAGCTATCTTTCCCTCGGCTAGACAACGATTTTCTGCCGTTCGAAATTCTTACGACTGAGAAGGGAAATCACATACACACACACACACACCCGCCGGACCACCCTGAAATATCTGTTAGCAAACAATCTGGCGCTTCTTACACACATCTGGTGAATCCAGCGCTATATGTACACCTGTACACAGCAGCTAACCGGTATCACCCCCACCTTTTGACAGCACGTGTGATATTTCGAGGGTCTAGGCCACCGTGAAGCGCATATATAAACACCCCTACAACAGTAGAAAGCGGCAGTCGGCCCGTGACTTCAGTAAAGACCGTTTACGCGATATTACGCAGTCTTTTATCCTCGACGCTTCACCGCACGGTCTATTGTTCAACATGAGCCAGGCTATCACATCCGAAAATCAGCGCGACAGCGATCTGCAACCTTCAACCATGTACCGCGTGCTGTCGGACATCGAAAAGAAACGCCTCGAAGGACCCCTAATTCTCGGAACTACGTACGGACTCAACCAGTCCGAGACGAAGAGGGTGAGCGTCGGCCTACAGCCGCGAGCCGATGGAAGTATACATCCGATCGTAAAACTGCAGAACAATAACACGACTGGTGGTATTGTTTTCGAGGCTAAGGATTGGACTCTACTGCAAGCGCATCTTCCCGATTTATCGAAGTATTTTGCCGATGGGCAAAAGGTCGTCTGGGGATCGGGCTGGCGCACTCCGGCACCGATATACATCGCGGACTGCGAGATACTCTTCACGATAAGTTACGGGTCGAAATCTATTGTGTTTGATCGCCGTGTAGAAGAAACACCCGTTGATGAGGTGACCGAGAGTCAGCTGGAACCCGAGCAACCACCGAAGAAGAAACGCAAGAATTATTCACCCACTGTGGTGATGCAGAAACCATCGTACGACGGGCTGCTGCAGATAATGGTATGCACCGACGAGCGCTTCAGACGACTTCAAAGGAACGCCGCACATGTTCAGAAGTGCGCCGAAGTACTTTGCTCCGAATTGCTGCTGCATATTCCGGCCAACGAAACACCCGAAAAAATCAACGAACAGCGCGTCAAAGAATTGATAAAAAATAATTTCAAATCTTTGAAAGACGCCGTACAGCATCGCATGGATGCTGAATTTGTCGAACTCACGTTCGGCATCGTGTTCCTCGAGCTCACCGTATTGTGCACCGCGTTTATCACACACGAGCTGCGGAAAGTACTTGCGGTGAAAAATCAGGAGACAACCCAATAACGACAAACCCTGTAAATATGAGTGTTCTGTGTCTGTTTATAAGCGAAGCCCCCGCGACAATCTATATAATTTCTCATTTGTATCATACAACGACGGCAGTCATAATCATCATCATCGTATCATATTGTAATTACCTATAAGATGTACTTTAATTTTAATACTTTGGCTCTTTTCGTGACAATCGTGTATCTGTAAACTTCTCTCTCTTCGTGTACAACGGTCTAATAAAATTACTTATGTGAAAATCTTATTTTTATTTCACGACTTACCTTCCCGAACAAAATTACCATCATCCGCCCAGCGAAAACCGGCAGGAAAATTCTGTTTCACCATTTGTAATACTTACCCACCTGGAAAACTTACCATCGAAAATCGCTAGTTACCGATCGTAGGCTAAAAATCTACAATACCGACGGCTGCTGCTGCACGATCGCCCTCGATTTTACCTCGAAAATCTGACGCGGGTGACAAAATCTCAAAAGGCGAATCAGCGCCCGGGAAATCACATCCACGGGCTTAACAGCCAACCAGCGCACGGGGAATCAAGGCCCACGCCAGTCGCCCCCACTCACCGCCAAGACGCGCGGGCTCGTGCGCACGGTCGCGACACAGAGAAAATTCAACCGAAGGAGCGGGGGGCGGCGGCGGCGGCGGCGGAGGAGAGGGGGTGCCAGAGCTCAGCGAGTCTAGGCCCACGAGAAACGCTTCCCCACTCTCACCACCGCGCTCGGGCAAGACGACACAGGGAAAATTCGAAGGAGTGGCGGGGGCGGAAGAGAGGGGACCTAGCAACCAACCCACGCTCGGGGAATTATGCTAATCAGTCCCACTACCGCTCAAACATTACAGGGAAAATTTTCCCGAAGGAGTGGGAGAGAAGAGGGGGTTTTTTCCGGCCAATCAGAGCTCGGGGAATTATGCAAATTAACCCCCACTCCTCTCAAACATTACAGGGAAAATTTTCCCGAAGGAGTGGGGGAGGAGAGGGGATTTTTTTAGACCAATCACAGCCCGGGGAATTTACCCCCACTCTTCCCCCTCCACCTGACTAGCACTGGCGCCAAGCCTCTAGACAGGGGGGCGGAGGGGAGGGGGAAGTGTCGTCTCCCTATACCTGTACCTTACTACTCTTGCGTTACCACGCCTCTTAACGATCCTCGATCACTCGTTGCAGCCGAACCCATCTGTGGTCACAAAAAAAGGAAATAAAAGAAATCGACTTAGCCCTGAGAGCAAGAAGATCAGGTGAACACCGGGTGAATGCCCTATGTTCCACCAAAATCGCCGTTTCGTTTTTCGTCTCGGAAATCATGACGTTTACTTAAGAAAATTATAGTCTGGCCAGATAACTAAATTATTCTTCCGCTTTTCTCGAAGACCCATATAAATGCACAGACTAATGAATAGGAGAATGCAACGAAAGAAAATAATCAATGTCTCAAGGAACCTTTGGAACTCAAAAGACGGACCCCCTTAAGATAATGAGGCAAAACGACTAAAATGTCCACGAACAACTTTTAGAATTATATAATTCACCAGGAGAATTTGTTAATATAAGAAAATGGTAAAAGGATTAATAGATTATAAAATCGGGATTCATACACCTAAATGCGAATAACTTTTAAAAATTATAACACTCGGTAGGATAGTTGTTAATATAAAAAAAATGGTGAAAGGTTTAACGGTTTATAAAATTGGGATTCACACAGTTAGATACAAATGACGTCGCATAATCTTGGATCATTAAGAAAGTTAAGATACGTTCCCACAAAATATGGAGCTGTAATTTTATACAAAATTTATAACAACGCGTATTAGAAACAACAATCGAAGATGAACTTTCAACAACAAATACGAGAATTACAGGCTGTATGACCTCCTATGTAAAATCAAATCCTGGTCAACGTGATATTGTTGAGAATTCATTTTTGGTCATCCGGTGAAACCACTTAAAAGACACGGAAAGGAATGAGACAAATTATTTGATAATAAATTTACAAAACTGATAAGTGAAGAGATCCAATTAAGGCGAAAACTAAATCGTACCATCGAAGAGCACCTGGTCGAAATACCAAGAAACGTTGACGAGAGGAAATCATAAATTTGGAGCCAGAACAAAGGACAGGCGCATGGGCCGCGATCCTTGCGCGACCTGCGAGGCGCGGTGTGCCCCTCTAGCTCGCGAGATAGGGAGTTGAATCTCACGTAGGCATTACCCCTACAATCACTCGATCAAGCGGTTGACGAAGGACCGAATCGTATAAAAAGACGAAAGAAGTATCAAGAAGGACAGTGCGTTCTGAAAATTTTATCTTCCCACAACGAATCTCTGCCCGAGCATAGACCGTAAACTTAAAAATCGAATTAACAACGAATTTCTGGTCGACCGCGGACTCAGACAAAAATCAGCTCCGAATTTAAAATCGTATCGCGGACTTAGGAAAAATCAGCTCCGAATTTAATATCGACCGCGGACTTAGAAAAAAATCAGCTCCGTATTTTAATCCGACCGCGGACTTAGAACCATTCAGTTGTTCGCTAAGATTTTTATTTTTCATAATTCGAACCTTTGTCCTAAACTGGGACTTAGGAGTTTATAGAGTTGAATAAGACTCTACAGTTTTGTATTCTCGGTCTTTGATAATTTTGTATTTATTGAATTTTTAGGCACTCACGTTTTGAAGAAACACAGAAAGTGCCTATTAAATTCGCGCTCCACCGACTAAATTACGTTTTTATAGGAAAATGTGAATATAATTTCAATTTATTTACTTTTTTTACAGCAGATTTCTTAAACATAGTAAAATACATAATCTTGGTGTAACAGAATATACAAATTTCATTACTAAATATGATTGGCTGCGTAGACTAGATTTTGTGTTATTCGGACGTCTGTATCACTCAGGAGGTCTCCACTGAATGGACCGAACAAGTTGAAATTTGGAATATTTCTTAATCTGGCATTGTGAAGTATGCCCATGAAGTATGGAAATTATTCTCTGTTTTATAGAGGTGTTTATTTCAAGAAAATTGGCTTTTTGGAGTCTAAAATTGTGTCCGGCTCACATTCTTCGCAGTCAACAGATCAATTTGGCTGAAAATTGCTACATAATTCTGAATTACCTTAATTCTGAAACACTTTTTTTAGATTATTTTTCAGATCATTTTTTAATAGTGTTAACCTACCACGACAGGCCAAAATGTATGTAAAGGTCTCAATTTTCGCAGTCGCAAGAACAATTTTTCTGAAACTTGCTGCGTACTCCTAATTTACTTTAACGAAAAGGTATTTTTATCAAATAGTTTTAACCTACCACAATATAGTCTTTCAGGTTGAGTTGTATGTACAGGTATCAATCTTTGCAGTCGTCAGAACCATTTTTCTTATACTTGCTGCGTACTCCTAAATTAATTGAACGCAGAGGTACTTTTTAGAATAGTGTTAACATACCACGATACAATTTTTCAGGTTGCAATGTATGTATTGGTCACATTCTTCGCAGTCAATGGAACAATTTTTCTGAAACTTGCTGCGTACTCCTGATTTACTTCAACGAAGAGGTATTTTTTAAAAACAATTTTAAACTACCACGATATAGATTTTCATACCGAAATGTATGTAACGTTCTCAATCTTTACAGTCGTCAGAACAATTATTCTGATACTTGCTGCGTACTCCTAAATTACTTTAACGCAAAGGCACTTTTTTAGATTATTTTTGCTTCCTCATTGAGGAAGCTTTGTTTTCGAGAATTTTTTTTTTCTTTCGAGATTTTCATGTCAGTATGTTCAGAATCACCTAAATCGCCCAGAAAAATGGTTTAGAAAAAATGGCCGTATGTGTGCGTGCGTGCGTGCGCGAAATTTGAGTGCGTGCGTCAAATTTGGCATGCAAGTAGAGTGGTAACTGCTCTTCAAGTGTTGTGATTTAAAAAAAAATGTATACGTGAATACAGAATATATAGAATATTTAATTTTTCGAAAAAATGCCGCACACTCTCTAACTTTCGTAAAAAATCAACGATTCAGCTAAATAGTTCTTCATAACTAAAGACACTTTCACTCTAGTTCGCTATTGCATTTCGACGAATCCGTTAAAGCGGTTCGGATTTGATTGAATTTTGAATATTACGAAAAAAATGCATTTTGCCCTAAATCACGTTGAATATAAACAAATGAACTGAAATGTTCTACTTGAAACAAACAAATGAACTGAAATGATCCGTAAAGTCGTTGGGATTTTACGACATTTTGAATAAAAAAAAATAGATTTCCGCTATTACTTCAACAAAAGTTAGGAAAGTAACACAAAAATTTGGAGATAATCGAAATTAGATGTAACGGTGTTTGTAACGGAGTTTTCTTTTGTTCGAATAAAAAAAAGTTGCAAAGTAGAACTTTGCACATTGTTTCATTATTAATTTCTCTTTCTTACAAAGCTTCCTCTATGAGGAAGAGAAAGTTAATAAATAAGGTTCTTCATAGAGGTGGCTTTGTGAAAAAGGGAAATTAATGAGGAACCAATGTGCAAAGTTCTACTTTGCAACTTTTTTAGATTATTTTTAAATTGTGTTAACCCATCACAATACAGTTTTTCCGGTCGAAATATATGTATATGTCTCAATCTTCGCAGTCAATAAAACAATTTTTTTGAAAGTTGCTGCGTACTCCTAAATGATTATATGGCATCGGTATTTTGTTAGGATTATTTTTTAAATCATATTTAAACGGAGCGCGAAGCACGACGTCCAAACCATACGGAGCGCGAAGCACGACGTCCAAACCGTTCGGAGCGCGAAGCGCGACGCTCAAACCATACGGAGCGCGAAGCGCGACGTTCAAACCATACGGAGCGCGAAGCGCGACGTCCAAACCATACGGAGCGCGAAGCGCGACGTCCAAGTCAGTGCCTTAAAATGACACTAGGGAAAAATGTCCCGAAGGGAAGGGACATTTTTTTCCGCAGAGTCATTTTCCGGGGGGCTTGGGGGGCAGAGCCCCCTAACAGGAAACCCGGCGCCCCGAAGGGGCGCCGGGTTGCTTGTATAATTTCGCACGCTTCGAATTTTGAGAAACTTGTACATTCGAACCCTGAATTTTGTTACACCACGAGGTGCCGATACTTGTGTACATCATCACGATTTATTACATGTTAACATCTTTTTGTTGAGACAAATCGGGTTATCAGTTTCCCCGTTTTACGAATAAAATTCGACGGTTGTATTCCTAAATTCAGTGTAACAGTTTCTTTACGATCGTGTCCTTCCCATCTACAGCATCATCATCCAGTTCAATACAAAAAGGGTAAGTGAAATATTTAATTACACCAGTGAAATTTAGTACGCGCATTGTCTCGAGCTATCATCATCTCATCATCATTTCAGACCTCAGTCAAATTCCCTTTAGAGAAGCATTCGCAGCTCGTCCCCGAGTAATTTTCCGAAAGGTTAGACTCAAAACAGAGTTTGCGCGTTTAGTGTACTTCGTCAGATGTGGTAAAGGGAGGAGCCTTCCTTCTTGACCAGAGTACGGGTAAATCACGCTGAACCGCACTAATACGCGTAAAATTGTCGCTCGAGTAAAATCAACGATGCTTTTGACGTAACATCAACCTCGAATCGCTTGAGTTGGAGGAGTACAACCACAAAATCACTGACGAAATCCGGGTTCAGCAGCACCGAATATGTTCGTCAAAGGGATGCACCGGAAACGTCAGTACCGAATGGAAAGTGACGGGTTGGTGTAAGCACTTCGTGTAATTAATTTGTTGATTTGCCTCTAACTGTGATGAACCTCCCTTTAATAGTTTTATTTCCGTTACAGACACTTCGTGCTGCTCGAGATTATGGCCACCGGAGATACAGACACGATCAAACTAAACAGTATCCCGACAAAACTGAAGCTGGACATCATGGAAGAAGAGTTCAATCTTAGGGGAGTTGTTCATTTCGCAGCTCCTCCATTGAATCGCAGAATGCGTCCAACTGATGCGGTCACACCAATCGGCCATTACACGGCGTTTAGCTACCGTAACGGCAATTTTTCGCAGTACGATGGAAAACTAAAAAAAGGATCTGGGGTATTTAAGGTATCGCCACAGCTAGTCCTGTATACGAAATAAGTGTGTAAGGGGCACACGTACCTTGGCTATTTCCCAAATACAATGATACATGTGCACGATAACGGGAATATTTCCGGATCGGACGAGGGACGTTGAAATTAATTAGACACCGAGTAACACATACAATTAACAATTTATTAATACTAGTAAAAATAATTGGAACAATGTTTCTGTGGCTTAATTTATGGACGTGGAGCTGTGCGCCGTCACTACTCGCACCTCGGGACTTGGAGCCGAACTGTCGCCAGCCGGCGACGAACCGAGGAGGCGGAAGGTCGCGCAGCGCGAAAACTGTAACGGCCGAACTCGCCGTGTTTACCAGGGTGTCAATGCCCCGAGGACATTGACCGGAGCCGAAAACAGTCGCACCCGGGCTGTGACTGTTTTCGCGCTCGGCGACACGACTCGCTGATATCCCGAACAATACATATATTAACGATAAAAATATATCTAAATTTAATTAACGAAACTCGTGTGTAATGATCTCTCGCATTAGGCTTATCTTAGTAAGAATTAATAACACTTAAAAATTTCAAATGTCGTAGGGCAATCCGATAATTATAAACCTACGTCTGGGCACGGCCCAGAATTGAAACTCATTAATGCGTGTATTATCTGAGTGCAATGTAAATGAGTTATTTATACTTCGTGAAATAATAAATCATCACTCGAGCGAGATTTCGCGATACGCAGCCGCCGAGTCATATACATCGCTCTAGTCGAATTGCCAACCCCATATTTTCCTTGCATTTTAAAGAAATGGATGACTTGCTATCTGAAATCTCTCTGCCACCCTGTTATTGAATCCCGTCCAATAATTAAGGGCTTACATACAGTTAGAAGGCTTTAAAAAGACGGATTTTCAAGAATTTTTTTCGCGCAGACTATTCAATTTATTAATTTGAAAATTGGTGTACATATTATAATAACCTTATAATATATTAAGATATTTTTTATTTGTAAAAATAATCATCGCGAATGTTGCTATCGCCGATCTCCTAGAGCTCCGCAAAAAAACCAATTTTGCGGTGATCACGATATCTCTGGACCGGATTATCTGAAATGAAAAAACCAAATAAATTTCGTTAATATAATACATTATCTAGTATTTAATCGAAGGAATTAGCGAAAAAATAATTTTTGACAAAATGGCGGCTTCTCAAAATAAAAGACTCGATTTTGAACGAAAATTTAAGCCTTAAATTGTTTATAAAATGGAAAATATTTATCGGAGAAAAAAAATCTTCGATTAATTACTAAAAAATCTAGTTAAAAAGGTTGTGTTAAAATTTGAGACTGATCGGTTCAGCCGTTTTGGAGAAATCTTGATCACCGATTTTGAAAACATAGTTTTGAGAAAAACGCGTTTAAAGTTTCAAAAGCGTTTTACATGTGGTAAATTTTGTTTTTTTTTTCAACTTACATGGAGTCATCTATTCCAGGGCCATATAATAATCCGTTCGCATCGTTGGCAGCTTCTAATAATTCGATTTGATGCTGTCTGCGAGCCATTCTTCCCTCTCTGGTGCTCTCGTGTGATCTCAGGTCGGAGATCTTGATGTGCTGCGCATCTTCTTTATCTGTATATGAATGCGCATTGGACCCAAGTGAGACGCCCATTGCATTCATATAATATAAAAGGGCAGCTGTCCCTTCATTGAAGATGCCAGCAGCTATATATGCAGCCATTTCCACCGTTTTTGATCCGGCTGGAAGTACTTTTGGAGAGATCTTCCACACCAGTTGGTTATAGCTTTCATTATTGTTTTGGGTGAAACCACCCACACATCTTTCCTTCTTCACGACTTCTTGATCACCGTATGGGGCAGCTTTCAAAATCCCGGAGTACGTTTTAGAATCACAGTCTCCAATGTAATTTCTGTACTGCACTCCGAATTTTTCCACTGAACGCTTGAATAGGTCGATCACTGCATCAACTTCCATTTTTCCAGAAGAACCTGAATGATTACAACTGCAATCATCTTGATGGTTTTCATACCATTGTTGATATTCTTCACTATCAAGTTTGCTTTTCCAAGTTTCGCATTGTTTGCAATAGGCACTTTTCACGAGGATATCAATTACTTTCCCAGAATAATATCCGATCAATGATGTCACTCCATACAAGGAAGTATATCCTCGCTTTTACCAAGTTCCATCCCCGGACACGGTAAGCTTTGCAGATTTTTCGTCACCTTGGTGTTCAGCAGTCAAGTCTTTTTCTTCATGGCAAGCATGCTGAAAAAGTTTGTCGGTTGCTGTTTTCACACAGGAATGTATATTCTTCATAATTAAATCGTAGGTGGGCTGTGTTAGGAAAGCGGGCATGTCCATTAATCCACAAAATTTTGCAGCACCTTTTAACCCTAATCCAAGAACTCTCATGACAAACAAAAAACGCCGATTTATCTCATAAGAATGCTCGATAAAAGGACTAGAATTTATGCTACGAGATGGACACTGATCGCACAACAAAACAATTTTAAACCCGAGTCCTCGTTCAGAAGCAGTTTCAAATTTCACATTTCCGTTACAGGTTTTGCACTGCACAACCTGTAACGGGGCTGTAACTGCACAACCAAATTCGGAGATGGCCGCGAAAACAGTAATAAAATTCAAAATTCGTTACTCAACGGACGGATCACGCGGCACCAAGATTTCCTCCTGCATTCTTATTTTTTTTTGCAGAGGCACTGAAACTGGACTCATCCGTTTCAGCTGTTTTCGGATTGAAAACATTCTTTCGTTTCTTCGCTCTTGACTTGTACACTTTCGTTGATTTTCTAAGTTCTCTGCTAGACTTCATTTTCACGATATTATCGAAGGCACAAGTACACTGACACGACTTTACTGTTAGGCTTCTCTGCTGAGACTGACGACTACTTTTCAAATTTTGGCAACTGAGAAACATACAATAGAAAATGACAAAGGAAAGAGAGTAGGATAGACAAGGAAAGAAGGGACAGCGCCTCAGGTAGACAGCTGGTGCGCCGGTCCCCGACTGTGAGACACGCCTCCCTAACGCGCCTTCATAAATGTGTCTATAACTTCGAAAATATTCGTCTGATTGACATCAAATTTTGAGTGTGTATGCTCAAATATATGTATATTCAGAAAATACAAAAAAAAAACGATTTTTTGAAAATTACAAGTGTATGTAAGCCCTTAATAGGGCTACTATAAAAGTCCGTATGACCCTCACGATGCTCATCATTGACACCGCCGTCACTCATTAATTATTCCTTTGTCCACATTTTTAGGCACTCACGTTTTGAAAAAACGGACAAAGTGTCAATTGAATTCGGGATCCTAGCGACAAAATAACGTTTTTACGTTACTAGCAAATAACGCGCTCGCTTCGCTCGCGCTCCTGACCACATTCAGAAAAAAAAGATTTGTTGACACAACAACCACAAAAGGTTGATTTAACAAAATGTTTTTATTTAATTACAAAATCTATTGTTGTCGAAATTTAAAAAGTCTTGAATCATTTCGTAGGGTATACAACAGTGATACATCAGTATCCTATCCAAATTGAAATTTTCGATAATACCAACCGGTCGACGAATACCACAACAAACATGTGTCTAAGCAATCGAAAATTTGTAATTGCAATCAAGTTTTTTGCCGCGATGAATGCGAAGAAAATAAGAAAGCCGGGAACTAAACTTATTTTGTTATTTCAATTGCATATTATTCCAAATGCATCGTGCACGTCACGGCATGTTTGAACGCGCGCGTGTGGGTTTGGCGTGTAGTTAGGCGGCGAACCACAGCCAATCAGAAGACGAATAAAATGGCTTCACGATTATCTCGAACTTCGACTTCGAAGTCCGTGTCTTGTCCCTGTCTTTTTTAATAGAGGAATACCTATATAAAGAAATAGAAAAATTCATATAATGTTTGGGAATAATTGTGAATATTGGAATAAGAGATTTTACCAATATCAGGTCTGTTCGAACCATAGATACAATCTCATACGGACGTCCGGATAATACAAAATCTTTTCTTCGCAACTAAAAATACTTAATAATGAAATTTCTATATTCTGTTACATATTGCCCGACCGTGCAAAAACCCAGTAGATTTGGATTAAAAATATACAACGAAATAAGTGCACAAAGAGCAACAGAGCACAAAGGCGACCTTTAAATCGTACGGAATGCAAAGCGCGACGTTTAACCCACAGAGCGCGACGTTTAAACCACAGAGCGCGATGTCCTAATGAGCCTTAAAGATGGCTTAAGGGAAAATGTCCCAAAGGGAAATTTTTCCCGCGTCATTTTTGAGGTGGGCTTGAGGAGCGGAGCCACCCAATCGGCGGAGCGGGGGGGAGAGGTGGGGGGGGGGGGGGGGGGGTGAAGCCCCTCAAAGCGAAACCCCGCGCCTCGAAGGGGCGTCGGGTTGCTTGTTCATCTTATTGTCTTCCTTTCGCTGCTGCTCGCAACGAAAGAACGTTATTTTCAGTTTAGTTGCAAGATGCATCGGTTAATTTCACGTCAAGACAGTGACGTGAACCCAAGAATTTTGAAATGCGATTTTTTTAAGTTAAAGGAGCACAAAAATTATAAACTTGGCAAGCAATTAGCCCTTACTGAGCACTTAATTCCTGTTTATCGCGAATGCATTTAGGGGACTTTTTCAGGTAATAGACTTTGAAAACACTTGAAAAAAAAAATCTCACAATTTGGGGTTGAATTATATATGGTACGAAAGCGAATAAAAAGCACTTAATTCCTGGATAACGAAACATGCCGATTTTATAAATCTGCAGGATGTTCTGCTACCTTGACGTCAAGGTAGCAGAGATTCTCTGGGCTTGAGAAATCGACGTGCTTCGTTATCCAGGATTTAAGGGGTCAGGGACGTAATCAACACGAGCTTATGACTCGCGCTTACTGGGAATTCCTCGTTCATGGGAATAATTGCAAGCCCCAATCCTTAGCACGAAGGAGGTTCAGCGGGTTACCCGGGCCTTTCGGCCAGGGAAGACACGCTGATTCCTTCGGTGCAGCGCGCGTGCGGCACAGAACATCTAAGGGCATCACAGACCTGTTATTGCTCAATCTCGTGCGCCTAGAAGCCGCCTGGCCCTCTATGAAGATTTGTTTGTACGTCGGTAGTAAAAACCACCCAAACGTAAGTCGGAGGCCTTCGAGATACCAGAAAGTACCGCTATTTAGCAGGCTACAGTCTCGTTCGTTATCGGAATTAACCAGAAAATCGCTCCACCAATTAAGAACGGCTATGCAACACCACCCACCGAATCAAGAAAGAGCTGTCAATCTGTCAATGCTTCCGGTGTCCGGGCCTGGTGAGGTTTCCCGTGTTGAGTCAAATTAAGCCGCAGGCTCCACTCCTGGTCGTGCCCTTCCGTTAATTCCTTTAAGTTTCAGCTTTGCAACCATACATCCCCCGGAACCCAAAAGCTTTGGTTTCCCGGAAGCTGCCCGCCGAATCGGAGGAACTTCGGTGGATCACTATGGCATCGTTTATGGTTAGAACTAGGGCGGTATCTGATCGCCTTCGAACCTCTAACTTTCGTTCTTTATTAATGAAAACATTTTTGGCAAATGCTTTCGCTTCTGTCCGTCTTGCGACGATCCAAGAATTTCACCTCGAACGTCGAAATACGAGTGACGCCATCTGTCCCTATTAATCATTACCTCGGAGTTCCGAAAACCAACCAAATATAACCGATGTTCTATTCCATTATTCCATGCACATAGTATTCAGGCGAAGATAACCTGCTTTAAGCACTCTAATTTATTCAAAGTTAACATACCGGCCCACCTCGACACTCAATGAAGAGCACCGCAATGGGATATTAGTTGGACCGCCCCGTGAGTAGCTAAGCCCATCGGTAGTAAGTCCCACGGCATGCTAGTTAAACACCGCGAGCGGTGAACCAACATCGTGATACACAGATTCAACTACGAGCTTTTTAACCGCAACAACTTAAATATACGCTATTGGAGCTGGAATTACCGCGGCTGCTGGCACCAGACTTGTCCTCCAATGGATCCTCGTTAAAGGATTTAAAGTGTACTCATTTCGATTACGCGGCCTCGGACGAGTCCCGTATCGTTATTTTTCGTCACTATCTCCCCGTGCCGGGAGTGGGTAATTTGCGCGCCTGCTGCGTTCATTGGATGTGGTAGCCATTTCTCAGGCTCCTACTCCGAAATCGAACCCTGATTTCCCGTTACCCGGTACAACCATGGTAGGCGCAGAATCTACCATCAACAGTTGATAAGGCAGACATTTGAAAGATGCGTCGCCGGTACGAGACCGTGCGATCAGCACAAAGTTATTCAGAGTCACCAAGGCAAACGGTGGACGAGCGAACCCGCCACCGATTGGGTTTGATCTAATAAAAGCGTTCCTTCCACCTCTGGTCGGATCTCTGGTTTGCATGTATTACCAGAGCTCTAGAATTACCAGAGTTATCCAAGTAAATGTGGGTACGAACTAAGGAACCATAATTGATTTAATGAGCCATTCGCGGTATCACCTTAATACGGCATGTACTGAGACATGCATGGCTTAATCTTTGAGACAAGCATATGGATACTGGTAGGATCAACCAGGGAGCTTGGTCGTTATTTTTATAACGAGATAGCTCGGGAAGAGAGACGTGTCTCGTCGACCCTCGTTTTCTCGAAGTGTTCATCACTACTATAACTTTATGGTGCAAGCACGCAGATAGTGAGAGCAGAGTGACACCCGTTGTTTTCATTTTTTATTTTAATTATATATTCTTAGCTCAACCAAGAACTACTCTTAAGTTGAGCAAATTCGAGGCTCGGCTACGGATTGCATTCTTCGTTCATCTTGTGACTTTTTCATTTATGCAAATCCGCGTCATAAGATTTCAAAACTTTCTCGTTTTGGAAATCTCTTGAAGCTAGACATTTTTATTCTTAGCGACTTGATATGCTCTTTTTGAGACACATTTTATTTTCTTCGTGTGTATTCTCTGTAACGAAATTTTTTATACATTTGTTCTCGCCCGGAAATGGGTGAGTCAAAGCTCGGTATACTTTTTGTATATTTCGTATAAAATCCCCTAAATCGTCTACCACATTAGAGCCATATGGTCATAGACACCGACTCGTGGTAATGTTGTGTGTTATTTAATTTTATACTACTGCGGGCTCTCGGCGTCAGCCTCAACCTCACCTCTCTATGTAGGTACGAAAGGGTCGCCCAGCGGTTCGGCGGCTGACGGCTTATACATGGGACGTAAAGGGGAATAAGGTGCAACAACTGCCCCCGAGCGCAACCTTCCACTTTGGATTTTTGGAAAAAAAAATGTCACAACATTTTTTTTCGTTATTTCCTTAAATAACTCGAGTTATCAAACGGCTTAAATTTTTTTCTCAAAAAACGATTTTTTCACTGACGTATGGAACGACCGATCGCTACTTTAAACATACTTCTCCGAGGGACATAGAAACATTTTCGCAAGTATGTTTCTTCTCACTATATGATAATACAACTCGGCATTTAACCTTGTATAAAGTCGTACAATTTTTTTGCATTTTTTTTAATTTTGCTTCCTCATAGAGGAAGCTTTGTTTTCATGAAAATTTTTTTTTTCGAGATTTTCATGCCATTATGCTTAGAATCACCTAAAACGTCGAGAAAAATGGTTTAGAAAAAATGTCCGTATGTATGTTTGTGTGTGTGTGTGTGTGTGTGTTCTGGGCTTCGAAAATTCAATCGCCTCTCACTCCGTAACCGTTCGAGCGATCGGACTCCAATTTGGCACATAAGTTGAGTAGTCGCCCGTCTTTGAATGGCGCGATTTATGACAAAATGTATAGAGTAATTAAGATTTTATGTAGTTTTGAATTTGTTGAAAAAAGGGCGTGGTCGCTCTAACTTTCGTAAAACTTCGCCGATTTAGCTAAATAGTTCTTCATAACTGAATATACGTTTAATGTTGTATGGTATTGAATTTCGACGAAATCGGAAAAACGGTTCAGATTTTATAGAATCTTGAATTTTTCGAAAAAAATGTGCTCTAAATCACGTCGAATTATAACAAATGAACCGAATTAATGTATAGTGGAAAAACAACATACAGGCCTGCTACGTACGAAATTTGGTGATGATCGGTAAAGTCGTTCGGATTTTACACCATTTTGAATTTAAAAAAATGTCGATTTTCGTTATAACTTCCGCAAAAGTTAAGAAAGTAAGACAAAACTTTGTATCTAGTCAAAATTAGATGTAACTATGTTTGTAACAGAGCTTTCTTTAGATCAAATAAAAAAAAGTTGCAAAGTCGAACTTTGCACATTGCTTACTCATTAATTTTCGTTTTTCACACAACTTCCTCTATGAGGAAGCCAAACATGTTAAACAAGCCAAACATGTTCACAAAGCCACCTCTTCACAGAGGTGGCTTTGTGAAAAACGAAAATTAATGAGGAAGCAATGTGCAAAGTTCGACTTTGCAACTTTTTTTCGTCTTTATCAAAGGACTTTGAAAAAAAAATTTCGAATTTTTTTTTCACTATTCGACCACATACATCGAATCGTGCAAATACTCGATAACATTTTCATCGAGAATTTTTTTTTCCTCGACGCATGGATCGACTCGTCGTCGATTTCGTCCGACTTCATCGAGGGACTCTGAACATTTTTCTTCGCATTTTTTTTTTCACTTGTAACGCGGGAACTCTCGGATGTTGCCTAACCCTCGTAATGGGGGGCGGGCAACTCGGTTGAGCTGCCAACCGAGCGCGTCTCCGGGTGGCCGATAGGAGGGACCATGCCCGGGGAGCTCTGCAGTCGCGTGGACTGGGGCGTCGTAAGGCGACCAGGACACAAGACGGGAGTCCTTCTGGGTCTGGCCTGCGGGTGCTATACGTGAACTCGGCGGGATAAAATCCGTTCTGGGGGACCTAAGGCCCTGCCGCGGACCACCTCCCCGATCCCACGGTGTAAGCCATCGTGCCAACGGGATGCATGGCACTAGGGAGTAGTGTCGCGTACGATGCCCTTTGGGTACCAGGCGCCCCCCAAAGGTATTTAGCCTTACCCCCCTAAGCAGGCTCTGGGGGGTGGACAGTTTTTCCTAGCCACTCGTGGGACTGAATGGCGAATTTTAGTCACGAAAATCCCATGGAGGTGGTAGGGGACCCGGAAGGGGACTCTGCACCCTCAAACCACGCAGACGTCATGACTGTGGGGGACGCCTGGGGCAAAGGAATTCCAGTTCCTTTGAACCAGGAGGACATCCGCAGCGTGACGGCTGACATTCAAGAGGAGAAAGAGGGATCAGCGAAAGCCGGTCACACGGACTCCTCAGACAAGAGGCAGAAGAAGGAACGCAGCGGGTCGGCGAGGAGGAGGGCACGCAAAGCCAAACTGGTAATGCAGGACCCGTCCTCGGAGCAGACCGGCAGCGACACCACGGAAGCCTTTGTGCTCGCCGCTGGATCGGGGGAACTGGTTCCCGAAACCCTGACAGTGGCGCGCACGAAAACACGAGCGGGGGCGCGACCATGGGAAGGGTCTCGAAAAGACCCAGACCAGCGGACTATACCCCGCCGGAAGCCCGAAAGGGCATCAAGAAGGCTAGGGTCATACCACGACCAATTGCTTATGGGGACGCGGTTACTGCGGATAGAAAGATGGCCATTGTACCATCTGGCTATCCCAGTGCGGTCCTCAGCCAGAAGGAGAGCGAGCTGGTCGTAGCGGCGCTACTCGGAGTGCTGGACTCGGCCCCTATCGGGGACGAGGTACCAAGGCGCATCGATGGCTACCGCTATGACCAGGGAGCCCTGTGGGTGACCAGCGCCGACGAGGGGGCCAAGTTGTGGCTGGGGAGAGTGACCCCAGATTTGAAGCCTTGGGACGGAGCCACCCTCCTCGCACTGGGGAGGGAGGTACTGCCGAGGCTGACAAAGATGACGGCGGCTCTCCACGACCCAACGGGGAAGTCGACGGAGGAAATTCTCCAACGGCTACAGCGCCAGAACCCTGGACTGCGCACTCCCATGTGGAGAGTGTGGGACAGGAGGACGGTGAACGACGTGGTCCATCTCGTGATGGGCGTGGACGCCTCCTCACTAGTGGTGTTGGAGGACGTCAACCTCAGCCCCCACTTTGGGCTGGCGCGGGCTCGTTTTTATTGGGTCGGCGCCGGATCGGGTGGGGGTAGAGGTGGTGGAGGACAGGCGGCTTCAACGGCTGCGGGGACGCAACCGGTCGCGGGACCCTCGACAGGGACCTCGCAGGCACCCAGGGCTCCGGTTAAAGGGGCACAGGGTGCAGGCAGATCCAGGCCGGGGGCGCCCGTGAAGCGCAGCGACCCGCCGCCGGGCGACCGCGTGGACTCGCGGGCAGTCCGAGGACGCGGGACAGCCATCCTGCGGCCCACGGTGCTGCCGGCTCCAAGGGGAGTGTACGGGGGATCAGGACGTGCGGGGCATAGGGCGCCAGCAAAGGCGAACATGCCCAGCGCCTCCAGGCACCCCAAGGAGTACTGGCTGAATGGAAGGGCTCCTGCGACCAGGATTGGGGTGGACAAAACCACCAAGTCCCGCGGACGCGCGGGACCACCGGCAAGCCGGGGCTCCAAAGCGCCAAGGGGCAGACCTAGCGCTGCGCAGACGGGGTCGAGGGAGGGCGCTGAGAGGACGAGGGTGGGCACTCAAAGAGTGCCCACCCTCGTGACCCTGGCCCCTCAGGGCCAGTCCCCGTCGCCCAGCTCGGCGACAGGGACCCCTGCCACCTTGGCAAATAGGGAGGAAGGGACCGGCTAAGCTATGGCTTGCCAGGCCCACCTCCCTAACCCAAACCCCAACCCCCACCCCATACCTCCTTTATATCATTTCCTCCCACCCCTCCCTCAACTAAACGCGAACAGGGGGACGCCTGCAGTTTCTACGACTGCATTACGAACCAAAGTTTCGCAGATTAACCTGCAGCACTGCAAAGCGGCCACAGCTCTTCTGAGCCGAGACCTAGCAAGGCTGCAGACGGACATATCCCTGATACAGGAACCCTGGATATGCAGGGGGCTAGTAAAAGGGATAAGTACAGATTTAGGATCACTGATCTACGATAGCGCAGAACCGGGTCCGAGGGCCTGTCTCTTCATCAATAAGAGACATGGTGCCCTCAAGTTGAACCGATTCTGCACCAGAGACCTTGCAGCAGCTACCATCAGGATTCGCGTGGGAGGAGTAATGACCGAGCTGGTAATAGCCTCGGCGTACCTCCCATACGACTCTGAGGACCCTCCCCCTACGAGGGAACTCAGAGAACTGGTAGACTACTGTAAAAATAAGGGGCTGAACTTACTGGTGGGGTGCGATGATAACTCGCACCACATCATATGGGGCAGCTCCAACTCAAATGAGAGGGGTAGTGCCCTTTTAGAGTATCTCTCTACAACGGATCTTGAGATCCTGAACAGAGAATCCAAGCCCACCTTTGTCACCTCACGTAGACAGGAGGTGATTGGCATAACGATGGGCTCACCAAGAGTGGCCCAAACGATAACAAACTGGCAGGTTAGTGAAGAGGACACTCTTTCGGACCACCGGATGATAACCTTTGAATTGGCAGGGAGTGATAGCCAGATCCCGACGGAGACCTACAGGAACCCTAGGACCGCGGACTGGCCCAGCTTCCAAGCAGTGCTAAGAAGCAGGCTCGAGGACACCGGTGGGTGGTGTTACGTCAAAAGTGTCGTTGATTTTACTCGAGCGACAAATTTACACGTATTAGTGCGGCTCAGCGTGATTACCCGTGCTCTGGTCAAGAAGGAAGGCTCCTCCCTATACCACATCTGACGAAGTACACTAAACGCGCAAGCTCTGTTTCGAGTCTAACCTTTCGGAAAATTACTCGGGGACGAGCTGCGAATGCTTCTCCAAAGGGAATTTGACTGAGGTCTGAGATGATGATGAAGTGATGATGGCTCGAGACAATGCGCGGATGATATTTCACCGATATAATTAAAAATTTCACTTACCCTTTTTGTATTGAACTGGATGCTGATGCTGCAGATGGGAAGGACACGATCGTAAAGAAACGGTGACACTGAATTTAAGAATGCAACCGTCGAATTTTATTCGTAAAACGAGGAAATTAAATAAACCGATTTTTCTCAACAAAGAATGTTAACATGTAATTAATCGTGATGATGTTCACAAATATCGGCACCTCGTGGTGTAACAAAATTCAGAATTCGGATGTACAAATTTCTCAAAATACGAAGCGTGCGAAATTATAAAATAAAATACAAAATTGGTCGATGCCCGAGAATACAAAACTGTAGTCTTATTTAAGTCTATGAACTCCTAAGTCCCCGTTTAGGACAAAGGTTCGAATTACGAAAAATGAAAATCTTGGCGAAGAACGGAATGAATCTAAGTCCGCGGTCGGATTAAAATTCGATGATGATTGGAGGTCGAAATTTTCTAAGTCCGCGTTACGATTTAATTTCGGAGCTGATTTTCTTCAAAGTCCGCGATGTGATTTAAATTCGGGCCGATTTTTGCTTCCTCATAGAGGAAGCTTTGTTTTCGTGAAAATTTTTTTTTTCGAGATTTTCATGTTAACATACTTAGAATCACCTAAAACGTCGAGAAAAGTGGTCTAGAAAATATGTCTGTATGTGTGTATGTGTGTGTGTGTGTGTGTGTGTGTGTGTGTGTGTGTGTGTGTGTGTATGTATGTATGGTCCAGGCACCGAACATTCAATTGTTCATAACTCAGGAATGGCATGGTGGATCGAGCTAAAAATTGGCACGGAAGTAGAGTATTAAATCCTCTGTAATTCACATCTTTTTAAAATTAAATATATCCATGTATACAAATTTTATCGAATTTTTAATTTTTCAAAAAAATGGCGTGATCGCTCTATCTTTCGTAAAAGTTCGACGACTCAGCTATATACTTCATCATAAATAAAGACACGTTCAATGTTGTTTGGTATTGAATTTCAGCGAAATCGGTAAAGCGGTTCCGGTTTTATAGAATTTTGAATTTTTCGAAAAAAATAAATTTTGCTCTATATCACGTCGAATCTCATCAACTGAACCAAAATATTCAACAGTCAAAAAATAACATACAGCGCTGCCACGTATAAAATTTGGTGACGATTGGTAAAGTCGTTCGGATTTTACGCTGTTATGAATTTTTGGAAAAATTAAGATTTTCGCTGTAACTTATAGAAAAGTTATTAAAGTAAGTCAAAACTTTGT